>JAJJMB010009593.1:237152-438518 GCA_023531105.1 Papaver atlanticum | reverse complement strand
CAACTAGAGTCGATTCTCCTTTAACCTTAGGTTTCTATCGAGACCCTATAGGTTAACGACTTGAAAGACTTCATTGGGATTGTGAAGCCAGGCCCAACTATTTTCTTTGTAGTTGTGTGTTATGATCTTTCCCGATTCTATCGTTTTAGTACTATCTTCTCTAAGATTTGCTCGAGATTTAATCTCCGATAGGCAAGATAAAAAGTAATCACAAACACCTTCGTCTCATCGTTTGTGATTCAACAATATCTAGTTTCGCCATCATACGATTTAGATTATTATGAGGTGATTAATACTAGGATGTTCTTTGGGAATATAAGTCCGGTTTATCAATTAGTTCCTTTTCACCTTGATTTATCAAAAGACGGAACAAAAACTCTTGGGTATTTATGTAGGAGACAGATTCATTCAATCTATAGACTTTTCTATGTGAGACAGATTTGTTTATTAAGGCTTCGACTTTGGGTCGTAGCACTTCTTGGTTGTGGGTGAGATTAGCTAAGGGAATCAAGTGCGTAGTATCCTGCTGGGATAAGAGACGTAAGGAACGCAACTGTTCCTTGAATCAGTGTGAGATTGATTAGGGTTTAACTACAGTCCAGTCCGAAGTTCATTGGTAGGCTAGTGTCTGTAGCGGCTTAATACAGTGTGGTGTTCAATCTGGACTAGGTCCCGGAGTTTTTCTGCATTTGCGGTTTCCTCGTTAACAAAACTTATGGTGTCTGTGTTATTTCTTTTCCGCGTTATATTTTGTTATATAATTGAAATATCACAGGTTGTGCGTTAAGATCAATCAATTAGAATATCCAACCTTTGGTTGTTGATTTAAATTGATTGATACTTGAACATTGGTCTTTGGTACCGTTCAAGTTACTCCTCTTATATTCAATCAGGCTCGCAGATTTCTATTTGTTGATTGCAGATTGAATTACGAGTTAGATATATTAAACTCTTTGATATACTTTTCTCTAGATTGAGTCTGTCTGTCTAGTTGATTCTCTAGAAAGTATATTGGAGTAAGTCCTCTATTATTGCCAAACGAATTGTTGGGTGTGGTTGTTGTACCCCCACATTTTCAGTTGTTTTACCCCCGCATTTTCACTCTCCCCCATATAATGTCATTCCCGAAAGAACAACAAGAGTGACCTTACTTTCACAAGAAAATAAGGATTTCTTTTGACATTAACAAATCACATTAAACTTGAATTTGTATCCAGAAAACTCAATTAAATTTGCCACAAGAGAACCTTAATCGGAAATGCTCAACATAAGAAAACTTACGGAGCCATACATGACTTTCATATAAAAGCGGATCATGGAAAGATCAATACTTCGGAATATTCAAAAGTCCATTCTATATTTTATCAATATTTGCATAATGACATAACATACTTAACTTTTGACATATATGGGACAATCATAGTTCACGGACGTAAACACACATATCCCATAACATTATTTGCAATATATGAAACCAATAAAGATTAATACTGCAAAATCATCTTACAAATAACTTAGAATTTAAATAAATAAATCTAAAACATTGCAAGATGAAAATCGTTGGCAATAGCTATGTGTAATCACAATAATTGCTATTCCAAACCCTAGTTATCCTTCTTGAAGCACAAAAATAAATTCTCATAAGAAGTTTCCTAGACATTAAGATTCTTGAAAAATTCTTAATCGTCCCCGAACTCCTTGTCGTCAACAAACATTGGAACATAAGGTTCATGAAGAAATGAGTCATTTCCAACGAACCTTGTAGATTGATGCCGAACCAGGGCCTTCTGAATTTCAAGAGTTCTTAAAGTAATAGCCTTTATTTGCTGAATTTCCTTCCTTGTTTCCTTCAACTCTTCAAGAACACCAGAAAACTTCGAAAGATTTTAGGGAATATCCCTTGGTTTCTTCATATTCTTCCTTTTTCTCTTCGCAGTTGTAGAGGAAGGAGATTTATCTTTTTCCTTCATGATTGATGGCTTAACAATCATATTAACATCTTTTCCATCAGAAGACATGAGGCTTGGAGTCTCCATGTGATAAATACACAAATCAATCTCTACAAGCAGTCTTGTGATAAAAAAAAGTTTTTCAGGGAAGAAAAAAGGAATGTAGGGTTACGGAACCTTTATACAAGTAAAAGGATTCACGTACGACTAATTCACAACCTTAAAAAAGGTAAAATTGTCGACTTTAACCCTCTTTTAATAAACAAAAAAGGGAAATCCTTTTCAATACCAATTTATGATATAAAAAGATCAACAGAATTCCAAAAAAAAAAAAAAAAAAATTCCTAAAGCCTGAACAGTGCAAACTCTTGTCTTTTTGAAACCAGGCACATGAGACAAGACTCACCTTCAACACAATTAAGCTGTGTTAGGGTGAATAACAATCTGTCCACCATACACTTCTTGTACGGAATTCTTAATACCCCTTTTCACAGAATGTTTGGACCTTGTTCTTTTCTGTAGAGGTCTAACCTTTTCTTTAGAAATTAACTTCTTCAGAGAAGAGTTGAGTTTACATACCTCGGATGAATTTGACTTCTGAACAAGTTTGAGCTTGTTTGCTAATCGATTTGCTCTCCGTTGAAGTTTGTTGACATGTCTTATTTTGTGCTTGTACTTGAACCACTTAGAGAGTTCATGACCCTTAAGAGTACAATAAGAACATGTCAATGTGGAGGACGGTTCAGACACCATAGCTGAGCATGCTGCTAAATAAATTGAAGTACCTGAAACATGTGGGATAGAATTTTCAGTAGACATGGAAAAATCCATTTTGTCTTCCAAGGTGGTTGAAGAGGTTTCTCCAGGAAGAATATCAAGATTGATGTACGTATTGCTACAATTATCAAAATTAATATTTTCACCAAGGAGTGCAACAGTTGATTTTTCATCTTCATTTGAATCATAGTAATCAGACATTTCATAAAGAGTTATCGCAAGACCTTTGTTCCCATTGTATTTTCTACGATTTGGACACTCATTAGCAAAATGATCAAAACCTTTACACTTGAAGCACTGTGGCACATCCTCATCATCATTATCGATAGTGTCCCTGTTTTTAGGAGGGGCACAGTCATGAGGTTTGACTAATGACCTAGGTTTATCTCTGATGAACCGTTTACTTCTCTTCAAAAGAAGATCTCTAAATTGTCTTGTGATCAGTGAGACTGAGTTGTCAAGATCTTTATCCGATAAATCAGTCTCAATAGGATCAACAACAGAGTTGCCAACACTTTTACTAGTCAAGTAATTTAGTGTTATTTTGTTCTCTGAAAGCAACATCCTTCCCAGATTTGGATGTATGCTCATGATCAAAGATCTTTAACTTCCCAGCAAGAGTGTTTTTGGAAAGTGCATCAAGGTTATGTCCCTCAATGATGGCATGCTTCTTAGAATCATATCTAGCTGGTAACAATCTGAGAATTTTCATCACAATGTCCTTTTCAGGAATAGTCTTACCCAATGCAAAAGATGCATTAACAATTTCAGACACTTTGTGATTAAACTCATCAAATGAATCTTCATCATCCATATGAAGGTTTTCCCAATAAGAATTTAGGTTTTGAAGCCTAGCTTCCTATTCAGAGGTCTTCCCTTCAAATACGGTTTCTAAGATATCCCAAGCATCTTTATACCTAGTGCACGTAGTCACATGGTGTTGAAGATCTGGGGTAATGGCATGTATGATAGCATTTAAGCCGTCATAAATTTTCTTTGCAGCAAGAATCTCATCAGGCTCATACCTACCAATATCCTTTGCAACCGTTACACCGTCTACTGTAACCAATGTAGGATTATAGCCATTAACAACATAAACCCATGATTGAAAATCACGTGCTTGGAGAAAGGCACACATAAAGTATAAGTAATTCGATCCATCGAAGACTGGCGATACGTTTATATATATAGCGCTTCTGTCCATAGAGTCAGATTGCTATAAACACAGACTTATCAGGTCTTAAACGTGTTTGCCTGCTCTGATACCAATTGAAAAAGCGGGGGTCTAACAACCACACCCAATATTTGTTAGGCAATCAATATGGACTAACTCCAAGAGAATCAACTAGACAGTCAGACTCAATAATGGTAAATATATCCAAAAGTTATATCTCTGTTTCTCAATGTAATCAGCAAATCAAACAGATGAGAATCCACGAGCCTGATTATTATGAGAAACAACTTGAACGATACCAAAGTCTGAAGTGTCAATCAATTTCAATCAACAACCAAAGGTTGGATTTACCAATTGATTGAACTACGCACAACCTGTGATATTTTAATTATATAAATATAAACAAATATAATGCGGAAAAGAAATAACACAGACACTAGAAGTTTTGTTAACGAGGAAACCGCAAATGCAGAAAAACCCTGGGACCTAGTCCATATTTTAACACCACACTGTATGAAGCCGCTACAGACTCTAGCCTACTACAAGTTAACTTGGTACTGGAATGCAGTTGATCCCTAACCAATCTCACACTGATTAAGGTATAGTCACGTTCCTTACGTCTCTGAATCCCAGCAGGACTCTACACACTTGATTCCCTTAGCGGATCTCACCCACAACCAAGAGTTGTTATGAACCAAAGTCGAAGACTTGATAAACAAACCTGTCTCCCACAGAAAACTCTATTCTGATAGATAAATCTGTCTCCCACAGAAATACCTATGAATTTTTTGTTCCGTCTTTTGATAAATCAAGGTGAACATGAACCAATTGATAATACGGTCTTATATTCCCGAAGAACAGCCTAGAAATATCAATCACCTCATAATAACTTAACTATATGGTAGTAGAACAAGTTATTGTGGAATCACAAAGAATGAGACGAAGAGATTTGTGATTACTTTTTATATCTTACATATCATAGATAAATCTCTAGAAAATCTTAGAGAAGATAGTACTCAATACGATAGAACAAGTAAGATCATAACACGCAACTACATAGAAAATAGTTGGGTATGGCTTCAGAATCCCAATGAAGTCTTTAAGTCGTTAACCTATAATGGTTTTAGGAAAAACCTAGGTTAAAGGATAATCTACTCTAGTCGCAACTAGTATCACACAAGAGGTGTGGAGATTAGGTTTCCAAGTTGCTAGAGTTCTCCCTTATATAGTCTTCAAATCAGGGTTTGATAACTTTGTGACAAAGCAATCAATATTCACCGTTAGATGAAAAACCTGATTTAAGATTCAAACTAAGTTTCCACCGTTAGATGGTCTTAGATTGTTACACACAAATGAAATATACCTTCATTTAGATATGGGAAACCGTACCTAAACGTGTATATTGAGTTGGCTCAATAACAGTTAACCGAAGTTAGCCATATGAACACTTTTGTGTTAACCATGTTCATCTTAACACTTCTAAATAAAATGAAACACAAATGAATCTAATTGTGTTACTCATAGAGTTGTTCAATTGTTTATATTCTCATAGAAGTATACAAGACACAATTGAAGCAAAATGGGTTTTGATTCAAAGAATCAATTCATGAACATTTATCCACGGTTTGCAAAGATTCGATTCCTTAATATATAAATGTATTTGGTCATGAGTATGAAATCATACTTAACCGGTTTTAGAACTTAACCACATACGTTTGCAAATGGGTACTCAAACTTAAGTTCCGGTCACGTCCTACAGTTCGCAAACGGGTGCATACTGTCGTTCCGGACCGAACTCAGGTGAATAAGTTTGAAAACGGGTACGCAAACTTAGTTCCCGGACTTTGACAGTTAAAACCGTTTGCATACGGGTATGGATACTTGGTTCCCGGACCTGAATCATTCTTACAACAGTTTGCATATGGGTATGCATACTGTGCTATATCCAGACAATGATTAATTGTTCTAAACTCCCATTTCAATCATTGAAACATTCTTAGAAGACGATAATAGCTGTCTCACACAAACTATTAGCATATAAGAAATTTTCAAGTGATCGAATGATCAATACAAAACATTCTGAGCCTACATCAAATGACTGTCTCACACAAATCATGTAAGATGTTACCAAGTGATTTTCACATAATCATCTTTTGACTTTCGTCGAGAATAATGATGAACGTAGTTAAAGCAAAAAACTTTCCAACACATATTTCGAGAAAGATATAAGCGAGTTAAACTCATCTCGAAATATCAAATGTGTATAATATAAAGTCTATATAGCCGAAGACCAACCCTTCTCCTTCCTTTATAACCGAAGCAAGACTGGAATGGCATTTACTTGGTTTAGGCTAGAATTGTATAGATTGATTTATCAAATCTAAAGTACTTCCACACAATACATTTTTTTTAGGGTTCAGACTCGTCTCTCTTCAACCTACCCCACTTTTTCCCTTTTCACCAGAATCAATTTGTACCCCAAAATAGTTGGTGATGTACTTGGTACCCTCTCCTTTTAAGGATATGCACCACTTGTGTAGTGTTAAAAGGTGAAAATCTTGGTAGATTCCTTCTCTCTCCAGGTGTAACCACATGTCCTACCAAAATTGCTACTGGTAGACTGTCTAGACCTAATACAATTGATGGTGTAACTAGAGGTACCTGACCATGTGAAATAGAAGGCTCAGATCGAGATCCATTTGATAAGTTTACTCGACTTGAGGGAGTTATATGGACAACAAGTATGATAACTGGAGTTGACACCACTGTTGTAGCCAGTGGTGTATTGTAGCTACTCTCCTAGGTGAAGTCACTCCAGGTTGATCAGGCGGTAAAAATATATTCATCTCTATGAGAGTTGTCATTTGGCTTGCACTAGATGAAGTGACAAACATCATGTGAGTATGTAGACCTTACAGTTAACATAAATCTGTTCTATCTGAGGCTATTATTTCTTCCTCAAATCTTGAAGATTCTTAGGACATAAATATCCAACTCAATTAATCATATTGATTAAAACGTTATTTCAGATCTAGAGCTTAAGATTGAACATAATATATATACTTTTTTATTATTATTCTAGGATAAAGATATTGTATCTAAAGTGACTAACTTATTAGATCTAACGGATGATATGAAATTTTATCCACACAACTACATCGTTTATTTAAAAAATAAATAATAACAACAAGATTCATTCATTTCTGACTAAAAATAACATGAAAAAGTTATATCGGTTAAAGCTTCAGCAGAAAATAGATTCATAATCCTAAAAATGATACATGATTAACTGGAAAGATATGATCTAGATGACAGTTATCAAAATATTAATTACACAATAGTTAAAATATCGTAAGATCTATTCATGAGACGATAAGATTAGGATATTTTCATGGTAAAGCTTTATCATATGAATTAATGCATATGAATGAGATCAAAATGATAAAAATAGGGAGACCTAGCAAGATCATTATAAAATCCAACTAACGATACTTCGATTTGTAATAAAGAAATAAAGATAACAATCAAATTTCTCAAATCATGCAATAATCAAGATAATAATAATACGATTTTGGATATTTGATATCAAAAGATGATGAAAATGAAGAAGATCGCTGCATCTATTCATAATACTTGTCTAGATTCATGTTTTCAGATCAAGAAAATCAATTATAAATGCAGATTTTTCAGAAAAAATCATTTTCTTCCCAAATTAGATGAAAAACCAAAATTATGATGCAACCTTAGTCGGCGCCAATGAAGATGCGTATTTACGCATTTAGAAGTTAGAATAGAATACATACCTACAAAAAGTTATGATATGATATTTCAGTTGATTAGATCACTTCACTCGATCGATCTCGACGTTTTTCTATGTTGATTACCTAGTTATTGTTCAACTGGGGTTTACAAATTATCATCTAAGTCGGCTATAGAACAGAGTTTAAAGGAAATATGAGAGAGACAACATATAAAATATGAATTCTTTTTGATCAAGATAGTCCGAATACCATTTTTTAATTACAAGATTAGCCTCTCTGTTTATATATACAAGCGCATGTGGCTAGCTATCACGTGAAAGGTGTGTCTAATAAGGGACCACCCATGTCTACATGGAGATGACGTCATGTTCCACTCAAACTTTACTTTCCTGCCAAGTATCCTCCAGGATCTGGACTTCATTATCTTTCTTATGTCACCATCTTAGTTCCAGGTCTTGATCTCTATTTTTGGCTCTTGACAGCTTCAGATCTCGTCTTCGCTTCTTGCTCTAGAACACAGATCTTGCACGTTTTTTGGTTTTAGTCTTCAAGTCTCGTCGGTGTAACAGACTTGCCCTCCTGTTATAGACCTAAGCTTTGTCTTAGCACTCAGCTATGGTAACTTACAACTCTCAGTTACTGGTAGATGTTATACTTTGTCATCTATAGTAGTTTCCTCATTAACAAAATTTATGGTGTCTTGAGTCATTTCCTGTCCCATTATATTGCTTGTCTCTATAATATATAAATATCAAAAGTATTACGTTAAACAACCTAGACAACTTTTGAGGCAAAACAATATGAAACCTGCAAGACTTGTTCCTGTAAATTCATGTCTTGAAATATAGATTACAAGATTTGCTCTTTGGAATTTGGTTCGTGTATAATTCAGGTACATACTAGGTTGTTCTTGCATATTGATTGTTGAGATTGTCCAAGGAAAATATAAATGTTAGAGACTCGTTCTTGTTGCTCATGAAGAACATGAAGACGTATCAGCATCAACGAACACATCATCCTTCAGTTCGAGGTTAGTAACGACAAACATATTAAATCAACCAAAACTTTCCAATAACACCAAAACTTTCCAATAACACCAGCATCAACGAACACATCATGCATATAAACACTACTTTCCAATAACACCAAAACTTTTCACTTTCTCCAGATTCAGTAACTCCAATACTATTCATTAGCTTGACCATATATGTCTGAATTACCCACAAGGTTAAAAATTTGGGTCAAAATTTCCATAAAAAAGATTATGAAAAACATAGCTAGAGTTTGTAATTTTAGCTTAATTCTTCACCAAAATAAGCATGCAAGTTCAAATAATGACCAAACTCAAATTTAGAACATATCACAATCATCCAAAATTCTTGCTGTTAAATCTAGTAAAACAAATTGATTTTTATTGAGAATGATTCCTGGTGCTAAATCTAGTAAAATAAATTGATTTTATTGAGAATGAAAATTAGGGTTTTAAATAGGCTAATGATAAATATACTTTTAAATATTGATATACTTTTTCGATTACTTCTTTGATGAATAAAATTATTTAGTCTATGAACTTTAGTAATGGAGTCAAAATCGAGCTGAACCTCTTTCAATGCTTCACTTACTCTGAAATTTGTCGGGTCGATAACTACATCAAAGCTACAAACGAAACATCCACGCGCGAGTTCGAAATTGGAAACAAATAGAGGTTTATAGCAAAAAGAAAGATCGAAATACGAATACAAACGTAACTATTTCAAAAATTCGGTTTCTCAGTGTTAAACATTAGGAAAAAAAAAGATTGATTGTTAACATAACGAAAGAGATAAAAGAAGAAGCCATCTCATATTATTAAGGTTTGTTCGTGTTGATGGTGGTTTTCGGTTCAGGGTCAAAATCGTAAAACCCTGCGCCGTCATTCTGCAAAGAGACCGAGCCATTCAAAAGTAATGAGTGTTCAGACCTATTTACTTACATATGTATTGAGCAATTCAACATATTTATGAAATTTATCCAGAATGGTGCATGAAGCAACAATCCCAGATATTCTGTAAATTTTAACCAACTGCATTATTTACTAATGCAAAGCCTGCCTAGTATTTTCCTATGCCATGTTCCCAGCCGAACTTACAATATTGGCATGACATGACGATTAATGTTCACTCGCAGCGGAGTAGCATGAATCTCCCGAAGTGTCAATATTGAGACCTGCATGAAAACACTCACATAGGCTACACCACTCTCTGATAAAGAGATTATCGTGTTTACACACTTTTTAATTAAAAGTTAGCGCGATCGAACGCGTTTAAATTCCTTAAGGAAAATCTAGACTGTCCATATCAGTCTTAAAAAACGATCACGACCACACGATTCAACAGGCCTAGCCTAATCCTAGCGGAACTAGGCGATCATCATGATGACCACCGGAGGGCCCACTAGCATTCTATCCGATCGGATTCCTTTTAGCTAACCCACAATGCCTCCAAATGTTAACCAAAACATGGGTGATCGCGTTGTTGAAAGAAGGCTAAAACGAGCTAAGACTGACCATCACGGTCTAAAGTTCATCACGTATGCCCAAATTAGCTAGCCTAGTTGGACGGCCTAGATCTTCCCTCGAATGATCAAAACAGTACCTGCGTGTTCACCGGCGACCAAACTACATTCTTGGTCAATCGACTTGCCCACGGCAAACCAGAAACGCGTTGAATCGCTTGCCCAAAGAAGGGTGATCGCGCGATTTTTAAAAAAAAACCTAAATTGAATAAACGGCGCTATGCAACTACCGCAAATCAATCATGTTCGTCCATCTTCGCCAGCTTGGTCGAACAGCTTAAATCAGATTCTATATGGACAACAGTGTAACACTGTAATCACCGGTCACCCCTCTTCCATGAGGAGCGATCGGCCAAGCCACGACTTTCTCATGTGGCCTCCGAACGATCACCCAAAAGAGGCTGGTCGCGTTGTTTGCATAAACCAACGGCAGTACACAACTGCCGCAAATCATCTCGTCCATCCAACTTCGCTAGCCTAGTCGGATGGTTTAGATTTATTATCAGGAGGCCAACATGATAACGCTGTGATCATCGTCCACCCCTCCTCCACAGGGAGCGATCGACCAAGTAGTAGCTCACCCATAGGGTTCTCAAACGATCGCCCAAAGGTGGCCGGTCACGCTACTTTTTTAACGTTCAATTCGCGACTAATTTGAACAAGCTCTAAAACAGCGATGTTTCCTACACATCGATTATTTTCAACTGCTTGTTTAAAAGCGATGCTTTATTTACATCGATTATAAACGATGTTTCATAAATATTGATTCCACAAATAAATTTGTTATTTGATCTAAAAGCACTACGTGCTGCATCTAGCGGCGAGTCTCACGACTTGACCCATTTACTCGAGACATCAAACATGTCACAAACTGGGGGATGCTCACTGGGGTATTGGTCTGGCGGTTTACAGCGTGCGGCGTGCAACACACCCATTACGAGAAAGTGTCAGGAAAGTACGGACGGTTAACAGTAGTGAGAGTAGTGGGTGAAAGTGTGATCAGTTTTCCCTCGTAATGGAAACGTGGTGATTACCACTTTTTACACAACCCCACTTCTCCACTACTTAACTGCCTCACTTCCTATGAGATCAGGGGTGCGCTCAATGACTTGTATAAATAAGATTTAAACCTAATTCAACAAAGGAGGAGAACACAAGTGTTATCAACACAAGTATCCAGAAAACACCGAGAACTGATAGCTTACGTTCTGCAAGCCAGTTCCACATTCTGATACAAGTCATAAAACAACCACACCTTCATAATTCAACATTCTGATCTCAAACGCCTTATTCGATTCCCTCCCTAAGATCAACCCTTCTCTTTCACTTTGTGACTGAATTGAATCTGGAAAGGCCATTTCTTGGTTTAGGCCAGAGTCTTACAGATTGATCTCTCAAACTTAAAAGTACTCCTGTGCAGTACATTTGTTTAGGGTTTGAATTCGTTTCTCATCAACACACCCAAATTTACCAAAAACAACAGAATCAGTTTTTAACCCAAAATAACTGACGACCACAGTGGGAGATTAATCTCTCGGTTGCGAAATCAATTTCAATCTTCCCAATTTCACGATGGTTGATCTTAGGTCGGGATCAGCAACAAACCCCGATGTCACTGGCACAGAAAACACCCCTGGCGTCAACATTCCTACCGGTGACACCAACGTATCGCCTACCAGCACGATCAACGCATCTCATGGGCACTACATCCTCTACCACCAACACCAGCGGCGCGGGAAACATCCCATCTGTGACACCTCCTATCACCAGAGCCAGAGCCGCTGCCGCTATCCACAATGTTTCTTCGAGCGTAACACCCCCAGTTGTTACCAGGGATGCTTCCATTCCTCATTCAGGACGGGGGGCTGGAGGAACCATAGGAAGTCAACCCCCTATTACCATCGTTGATTTGATGGAAAGACAAGAAGTTCTCGCTAAAGACCAGATGGATATGGCTACAACTAAGAAAGAGGTACTTACTTTCCTAAAGACACTAATGGAGCGGTTACCACAAGAGCCACGTCAACCTACATAGCCAATAAGGAGCACTTTTAACACTCCACTCCTGGCGCAAGCACTTCAACAGGGAGAGCCTTTATAGATGAAGAAGTGAGTGTTGCTCCTGAACGCTCATGGGGAAGAAATCAGCCATCCAATTTCATCACACGTGAGGATCTGGAGCGACTTATCCAAAATCGAGACAAAGAAAACCCGGTGGACATGCACCAGCATCAACCTCTGTATCCTCATGATGTGCAAAGAGCTCCTCTCCCTAGAGGATACTCATGCCCTCAGTTCTCACTTTATGATCGCACTGGTAACGCTCGTGAACATATCTCTCGTTTTATGGAATCTTTGGGAGGACACGAATACAATCATGTCCTCCGCCTAAAAGAATTTTCAAAGTCGCTTACTGGAAGAGCGTACACCTGGTACAACAACGTCGCGCCAAACAACATATCCAACTGGTGTGAGATGGCCACTACTTTCTACAAGAAATATTTCTTCGTATCTGAGAAAATCACTTTCTCAGACTTGGGAGGATGTCCAAACGAAACAATGAGCATCCAAATGATTATGTCCAGAGATTCAGGATTCAAGTGTTGGATTGTCACGATCAAAACGTGACTGAACAACAGTTGGTAGAGTCATGCATTAACGGCATGGCGCCCATATATCGCGCTCTACTAGAGAACTTGCGTTTCCAAACCTTTTCTGAACTTCATGAAGCCATTAAGCGTTCGGCCACGATAGCACCGGTATTACTGGAAAGGACCAGATCAACCAGAAATGAAGATGCATGTGAGACTCGAGGAAGCAGACGTCTCATTAACAAACAATACAATACAGGACCCTCTGTAAGTGTAGTGGGAGAAGGAGGAAAGAGAAAAGCTCCAGTGACGGAACAATAACCCAAACATGCAGCACCAGCACATCAGACGGCCTCATCCCGGAAGGCCGCGGCTAAGACTCCTGCGCAACAACAAGAAAGTGAGAATGCTGCTCCAAACTTCCCATTCCCGATTGAGGAAGTAATCGAGCTCCTGGAAGCATGGATTCAAGATGATGTTATCAAGCTACCTCCTATCAGGCGCCCACCAACTGAAGAAGAAATGGCGAATCCTAAATATTGTCTCTACCACAGGTTCGTCAATCATCCAACCAATGAATGCAACAAATTGAAGCGCATCTTTAAAGAAAAGGTAGATGCTGGAGAACTTCAACTAGGCACTGAGGGAGTTCACAGAGACCCTCTCCCAGTCAGAAGATGCACACTTTCTGGGGACTCTGCTCACAAGACCGTGCAACCTATGATGGAGTGTGTATGTGAAATTCTTTATTTCTCCAAGGAACAACGTCAAGATATATTTACAGCTCTCAATCGCATTGTGTCAGGAAAGCGGTTGTTTTCAGTCGGAGAAGCTACTCCTAATCCCCAATCTCTCTTAGGAGGCGTTGTTGGAAAATGCAACTGGGGACTGCTGACCACTGCCCAACTGAAGGGTGTCGAGTTTGAAAGTACGCCGATTGATGCATCCTCTGACTTCAACATTGTCACCATCAAGACTCTAAAAGCCGTAAATATCCAAAAACAGGAAGCCGTTCACTGTCCAACCATGATCAAAAACTCGGAAGGGGAGTCTAGAGACGCTTATGGGTACATCAATCTCGAAATCAAGGTGGGAGATGCTCTAACGCACGCCAAATTTCATATTGTCAAAGAATGACCAAATTATGATATGGTTCTGGGGCGCTCGTGGGTGCATGGCAACAAAGAAAAGCTGGGAGTATGTCCTTTACCAGTGTCTATACCCGAAAGGATTTCCAACATGCCATCCAACCCTGAGGATTATTTGTTGCCGTATCAACAACTTGCCAATGTGACCCAATTGCCTGGAGAGAGCCCGGCGATGTACATTCGTAGATTCCGAACCCAAGTAAGTCTTATTGAACAACCCTTTCTGCAATCAGTCACTCCTCCTTCCGTCAAGGGCCGGGAACTTGACCTCATCGTCAACCCATCCGTCACTAGGAGATATGAATGGGGTGCTGGGCCTTTCGAATATTTTATTAAAAATTTAAAAGCTGTCATAGTCAAAGATGGGGAATCTAAGAATCAAGTAACGGTGCAACGCCAAAATCCATTTCAAGTTGGAGATATAGTAGTAAGGGTTGCTGCCCAACCTGCTCCGCCAAATTCCCCAGAAGATGAGCCGTACCTAGTAATAGAAATTATCTTGGGAGGCTACTGCAAACTTATCAATGCTGACAAGCTAGAAGGCGTAGTAATACACGCCAGGTGGCTTAAACCTTTCAATACCTAAGACGACACGTCGCCTTTTCCTTTAGCATTTCTTTTAGCATTTCCCCTTTTCATGTAATATTTGTAATTCCTCCAAAATGATTGCACTGCTTGCATTCATAATTAGGATTTCATTTTTATCAGTTAATCGAAACATAATTTCCTCACAAAACCATTACCCATCAGTTCAAAACCGAAAAAAAATAATCAAACCATGAAAGAAACACCTTACATCTTTCAGTAAATACCTAAGAGGGGAATATGTAAAGGAAAAATAAAGAACAAGATATTCAAGGGAATTCATAAAGCAGCAACAGATTCTCCTTGGAAGGCACCGTATCCCGAAAAGCAGCCTGCTTCAACATTGAGACGGTTTCTCAATCACCACCTCTTTTGACCGACGTGATCCCTAGAGGAGTTTCTGTCCACTTCAATATGCAATTTTAGGATTTTGAAAATCATTTCACGGACCGGGAAGCAACGAATCTGAAGGTGGCGCACGTACCCAGTGACATTCCCAGTTCACAATTGCTTCTTCAGAAATCACGTTGCACATGTCGTCAATTGAAGATAAGGCCTCTCTCATCCATTTAGCCCACAATATGCATCTTATTGGGTCTCTAGATTCGTGGCAATGCTCCCATGCTTCTACATACCTAGCCGGCACGCCACAAATCTTCAAGAAGCGTGCAATCTGCGAAAGGGATATCAAACAGAAGGTTGGTCGAGCCATAATTGTTATTTTTCCCTACTATAAAATGCTGTTACTAACGTTACATGTGTGGAAATATTATTGTGGAAGATGCACCTCTTCCCATGAGAAGAAAACACAGACTTGCCAGCCATTACTATTTGTGTGCTGACTTCCTATCCGCCATGTCGCCTCAATAGAATGGGAATAGATCAGATTGCAAAATCGCGTTTTAGGAATGAATATCATGAACACAGGCTACCGAAGAGCGCTACATCTAAAGTTTTAAGATATTGCGAGATCTTTCTAAGAATTTGGATTTCTTAGTCGGGAGATTTCATTCATTCATCCAACTGGAAACATAAAATCATGAAAACAACATGAATGAAGGATTATTATTTGATGAATCCCTAGCTCCATGCCGCATGAAACGAAAGACTACTAAACATCAAAGAAGTATCATCAACGCCAGGGTCAATGGCGCCTTCACTGAAACCCTCTCCAGAAGCCGCTTCAACATCCTCTCCAGAAGCCGCTTCAACATCCTCTTCGGAAGCTGCATCAACGTTCTCTTTGGGAACTGCTTCAACATCTTCCTTGAAAGATGCACAAACATTCACTTCGGAGCCCGCTTCAACATCTTCTCTAGATGCCACTCCTCCTATACACTCTTCGGGAGTTTCCCTGACATTCTCTTCAGAAACTGCTTCAACAGCCTTTTGAGGGTATTCCGGTTCGTCCACGTCAGAGTCGAGGATTATGACGCTGTCATGAATAGGGTGTTCATGTTTATCCAGGAGTTCACGTTCGCCCGAGAGCTGCTCATGCTCCACCCTCCGGCGCTTTAGCCAGGCAGCAAACCTTTCAGTCCTAGCACTTGTTAGCTGAGATGCTTCATTGCGCCTCCATTTTTCCTCCATGCCAACCGAAACCAGGAAAAATTAGACACACTCTCAGATGATGCTCAGATGTACAAGGGACTTGGAATGCAGTTTGAGATACCAACCAACCGTCTGCCTGATCTACCTGGGCCAATCGACATCATGCTAGGGGAACGCTCATCTGGACGCATCGTGCCATGTTCCAAGGACAAGCTGACCCACCTCTCCTGGTAACATCTGTCTACTTTGCCTCGTCAGTTTTATCTTTATTTATCACCATCTAGTGCTTACCTTGCAACAATGTCACTGTTACGTACTAAGCAAAGGACTTAATGTTGATGGTGGTTTTCGGTTCAAAGTCAAAATCGTAAAACCCTGCGCCGTCATTCTGCAAAGAGACTGAGCCATTCAAAAGTAATGAGTGTTAATACCTCTTTACTTACATATGTATTGAGCAATTCAACATATTTATGAAATTTATCCAGAATGGTGCATGAAGCAATAATTCCAGATATTCTGTAAATTTTAACCTACTACATTATTCACTAATGCATAGCCTGCCTAGTATTTTCCTATGCTATGTTCCCATCCGAACTCTCAATATTGGCATGACATGACGATTAATGTTCACTCGCAGCGGAGTAGCATGAATCTCCCGAAGTGTCAATATTGAGACCTGCATGAAAACACTCACATAGGCTACACCACTCTCTGATAAAGAGATTAGCGTGTTTACACACTTTTTAATTAAAAGTTAGCGCGATTGAATGCGTTTAAATTCCTTTAGGAAAATCTAGACTGTGCATATCAGTCTTTAAAAACGATCACGTCCACACGATTTGGCCACACGATTCAACAGGCCTAGCCTACTCCTAGCGGAACTAGGCGATCATCATGATGACCACCGGCACGCCCACTAGCATCCCAGCAGATCGGATTCCTTTTAGCTCACCCGCAACGCCTCCAAACGTTAACCAAAACATGGGTGATCGCGCTGTTGAAAGAAGGATAAAACGAGCTAAGACTGACCATCACGGTTTGAAGTTCATCACATCCGCCTAACTTAGCTAGCCTAGTTGGATGGCCTAGATCTTCCATCGAATGATCAAAAGGGTACTGGCGTGTTCACCGGCGACCCAACTACATTCTTGGTCAATCGACTTTCCCACGACAAACCAGAAACGCGTTGAATCGCTCGCCCAAATAAGGGTGATCGCGCGATTTTTAAAAATAAATAAATAAATTGAATAAACCGCGCTATGCAACTGCCGCAAATCAATCATGTTCGTCCATCTTCGCCATCTTGGTCGAACAGCTTAAATCAAATTCTAGATGGACAACAGTGTTGAACTGTGATCACCGGCTACCCCTCTTCCATGAGGAACTATCATCCAAGCCACGGCTTGCTCATGTGGCCTCCGAACGATCACCCAAAAGAGGCTGGTCGCGCTGTTTGCATAATCCAACGGAAGTACACAACTGCCACAAATCATCTCGTCCATCCAACTTTGCTAGCCTAGTCGGATGGTTTAGATTTATTTTCAGGAGGCCAACAGGGTAACGCTGTGATCATCGGTCACCCCTACTCCGCAGGGAGCGATCAACCAAGTAGTAGCTAGGGATGCACAACGGTCGGGTGGGTAGGATATGGCCTATTTCGCCACCCTACCCGCTGAATGGCGGGTAATAAATTTTTACCCGCCACCCTACCCGCCAGTAAACGGGTAGGATAGGGTGGCGGGTATAACCGTTTTTTTTTTGTTTTTTTTCTTCTTTCTATGTTCTGGACTGGTTACTAGTTACTACCTTCTGTGTATACAAAAAATGATCCCCAAAAGACAAAAAAAAATAATCTTGCAACAACACAGCAAATAAGAGCACATGTTGCAATTTCTGTATGAAATAAGATACTTGCACACTTGCACCAAAGAAGCTCTTAAAGAACCTTTCAACAACACAGCAAATAAGAGCACATGTTGCAATTTCTGTATGAAATAAGATACTTGCACACTTGCACCAAAGAAGCTCCTAAAGAACCTTGCAACAACACAGCAAATAAGAGCACATGTTGCAATTTCTGTATGAAATAAGATACTTGCACACTTGCACCAAAGAAGCTCCTAAAGAACCTTGATTTTTTTGTTACAACTGATTGGTGTCACATCACCTCGAAGATGTTTCCATTCTGAAGCAGTAAAAAATGACAGTATAGTATTGAGCACATGGTGATTAAAGTTTTGTACCTCATCATGAAATCTGAAAATATTTTATATACTTTTTTATCCAAATCCAACATCACATCATCGTTATCCATAAAATCCATTTCCCGTGATGTCAACTAACAATTAAAACATCAATGGTAATTAGATTGTGTAACCATCTGTCGGACAGTAGTATCAAATAAATTAGTGACAATAATCAACCCCACTCAATGTTTTGTTCAGTACTCTAAAGTGTTCAAATATATTGGCAAAAGTTTGGAAGCATTTTCCATTTAGGCATTTCTACAAACATGATAGAGGACAAGCTTAAAACTCAAGGTTTTATAACATTTCTTTGAAACCCAGATTTTAGTGGGGTTCATAGAGACATAAAACAAACAATTTAATGTAATTCCATATACAAAAATCCATTTCATTTTTTAGCTATGGCGAGAAGCAATAATCAATGGAATCAAATACCAAAAAACAATACACAGATGCTTGTTTTAAGGATACAAAATCAATAAAAGTTTTGAACATTTACATCTCTAAATTACTATTCTTTTCAAATGGCAGGTATTTCTCTGTAGCTATCATACCTACACTTACGCTCCCCTTTCGAGGTAAGGTTTATGAATTCTGTGTCTGTATGAAGTTTAATGGAAGATTATAGTGAGAAATCCATAGAGAATCAAATAAGTTGTAGAGCGACTAACAATGAAAGGATGAAAATCCTTTACCTCACCTTTGATTCTCCTAAGTGAGATTGAAGTTTCTCGATTAATGAAAAAGAAAACCAAAACCCCTAATATCGGGAGAAAGTGAGACAGATTATACAAAAAATATCTTGTGTCATAAAATAAAGCTCACTAGTTGGGAGCCTAGCTAGGTTGATACAGCCATAAACTAGAGGTGTACTTCATGTGAACTGGTGCAGTAAGGAAAACAACTCTAGTTGCAGATAGAATTCTTCATTACGAAAATACAAAATGTGCATGAGTTGCATAAATCCACAGTTTTAAATGGAAATCATAACTGGGAAGGTAATAATAACACTCAGTGGCACAGAATCATGGCACTTGTAATATGAATGTGACAAAATATAACAAGTAAATACCAAGTCATTGATCTGCAGCTGATCCAGAACATTACTATACTAACACATACCTTATTCTTCATGTTTATTCTTTAATCGTCATCTACGATGATGGAATAACCACTTAGATCACCAAATAGATCTGCAACACATCAAAATTCATTCAAATCTCAATAACCATTGGCAGCAAAATCACTCAAACTCAAATTGCCCACCAAAATCAAGCAAACAGGACTACAAATTTGATCCACTAAAATCATGGAATCTGTTTCTGTAAAATACAACATAAAGATAAATTCAACAACAACAAGTTTTATACCTGACTCGACAGCGTCATCCTCGTCCATCTCAGCTCCGAAAGTAGAAGGATCCATGTCAATTGGGGTACGCAACCAGTTTTGTAATAAAATCAAGGCCTCTACTGTCATGGGCCTTAAAGAACTTCGAAAATGACCAAGTATTCGTTTTCCAGTATTGAAAGCGGATTCAGAAGCAACAGATGAGATAGGGATAGCAAGTACATCTCTTGCTATGAGTGACAGAATATCAAACCTAGCAGCATTGATTTTCCACCAAACCAATATATCAAATTTAAAACCTTCTTTGTCTTTAGTTGGTGAGTAAATTGGCTCCGCCAAGTATCTTTCCACCTCTGATTTGTCATAATCTTCCAATGTAGACAGCTGGATTTTACGTGCATCTCTATGAGCCTTATACTTTTTCTTTCTAGTTAAAATATAACACGAACTCCCTTGACTAGAACTAACACTAGTTTCACCTACAGACTCTGATGAGGCTAACACACTTCCCACAACTGAATATTCTGATTTATAAGCTGCATATAAGTCATCAAAATCTTCTCTCACTTTCTCTACCCAATTTTTTACTAGTCTTTATTTCTGTGCAAGATTATCATGCACAATCAAGTCTTCTATTGTTACAACCAATCCACGTTCTTTTTCCCTTGGATCAAGAAGAACAACAATAAACAACAAAGCATTCATTTTCTTGTAATCTCCCCAATACTTATTGTATTTCAACAGCATTTTTTCACCCATATGGCTTAAAAAGGCATCGTCATCAGTATTTTGCCAATCATGTAATTCTCCACGAACATCACTAAGTTCTTCCAAAAAAGTATGTGAAGTGACATACGTAGATGCAGAGAACTCAACGGTGGCTTCATAAAATACCTGTACAAACAATACAAATTGTTATCTAAATAATTTGTAAAAGCATTTGTGGCCATAAATTTGAAGAACAATGCCCAGTAAGACATATCCATACATGCAACAAATAGGTAGAGCCACCTGTGCTGGCAAGTTTAAACCTCTATTAACTTATGCAACAACAATCCTTTCCAGTTAGAACTGGATGTTCTTTTAAGTTGATGGAAGCTTAAACCTTTACTAACTTATGCAAACAATAATTCACCACTTTAATTAGGAAGTACAAATGCAAACCATTACAGTAAAGAATATATTCCTAATCAGAAACAATAAATTTTCAGAAAAGCAATAAAAAGGTATAAAGGGGTGAAATAACTAAACCATGCATCAATATCACTATGCAACATAAAATTGCAGATCTTATTTCATTTTTTGGTTAAATTGTATCAACGTATTCAAAATCTAGCACATTAGCAATGAAATTGTAATAAAATTATCACAGTTAATAGAATTGATATACCTTGAAGACATACATAAAGATATAACAGATCTGAGATCAATGCTATGATTTGGTTGAGGCATACAAAAAAACACTTAAACTTCCATGATATATTACGGGACCCAACAGTAAAATTTCCCTTGACCATCTCCAAATAGATTCAAATCCTAGCAGGGAAAATGATGCAACATATCCATACATGCAACAAATAGGTAGATCCACCTGTGATGGCAAGTTTAAAACAAAAAAAACTGTGTTGGCAAGTCTGACAGAGCATCAAGTGTTCGAATTTGTGGAAAAACTAGATGCAGGAAGATAACAAAGAGAGAGAGTATGGTCCAAAGCAATTTTGCAGTTATCATGCTTTTATGTCTCTAATAAGTTCAAGAGTACTAAATTCTAATTAAAAGAATTGAAATGGTTCAGTTTATAACATAACATAACATAACATTCTGACCTTGTTTTATCATGCAATCAGTTCTAAAATGATTGAGAAAGAAGCTTAAAATACCTGTAGAAACTGAACTAGCACTCGAGCATTAGACCAATCATACTTTTCGGGAGCATGCACTCGAGGCTTTTTTTTCTTTCCTTTTCTCCGACCAGCTAATGGTTCTTCGGGAGCATCCGAATCAGATGAACTAGATTCTAGTTCATTAGGAACGTTTGTACTATCAATATCATCAATATCAGCACCCATTGTTGGTTCATCAGGAATATCGAAAATAAACCTATCACGAAATGCTTTGTATGACCGTGCTAGCCTTATAAAGGCCTTTTCATACTTCCCTGCAGCATCAAGCATTAAGTAAATGGAATTCCACCTAGTTTTGACATCTAATACTAATCCTTTTTTATATTCTATCCTCTCAAGAGATACATCATCTAAGAACTTTTTCATTCTAGCAGGAGAGTTCGTGACGTATTTAACCACCGACCTGATTCTAAGCACTGAAGCATGATACTTATTCAACCCATCCTTGACAACTAGAGCTAATACGTGGGCAGCAAATCTGAAATGCAAATGTTTACCTCTAACAATTGAGCTTCCCCAACTTACAACTCTCTCTTTGACATATTCAATTGCCTTTGTATTGGCAGAAGCATTATCAAGAGTGATAGTAAAAACCCTCTCAAGCCCCCACTCTATCAAACACTTCTCTAATGCTATTCCAATTTGTTCCCCTCCATGACTAGTGATTAAACAAAAACAAATGATTCTTTTGTGTAACTTCCAATGATCATCAATAAAGTGAGCCGTAACTACCATATAATTGTTCATTTGAATGGACGTCCATGTATCGGTTGTTAGACAAACCCTTACCTTGTTCATCTTGATTTAATTCACCAGATTGTCCTTTTCACTCACAAATAATTTGCAGATATCACGATATACTGTCATCCGAGATGGAAGTTTGAACCTTGGCTCTAGATACCTACAAAATGCCTTAAACCCTTCTCCTTCAACCATTCGGAAGGAATGTTCATCCGTGACAATAAACTTTATCAATGCTCTTCTACAAGCTTCTTGACAGAACGTAACCCCAACTATTTACTGCTCATCTTCCATGATAGGTTGAAAATCAAGAGAGTGTTGACCCGACGACCCAGATTCTAGGGTATCTTTATGCTTGTTACACTTAGTCAAATGATAGTTTAAATTTGTAGTCCCGTAATCCTTACCACCAACCCTATACCTACCACTACCAGCTTCACAATAGTTGCACTTCGCCTATTCATTACCATCTGCATCAAAACTCGTCACAAAATGTTTCCATACCCAAGATGTTCTCTTCCGCTTCTTACTTCCGCTGATCCCAGGTTGAGAAGATGGTGGAGGTGGAGGTGGCGGAGATGCAACAGTACTAGCCCTTCATTGCACGGATTCAGATGCAGCTTGAGAGGAAGGTCTCTCTGACATCTCTTCTATAATCTCAACCATGTTTGCTCATACTAAGCCTGCACAAACTAAATGCAATAGTGGAATAACTATTCATAAGCCGTAAACCAAAAGAAGTATAAGAAATGGCCTTCTAAAAAACACAAAAAACAAAAGAAATTATTTTAGCATACATTGTTCATCAATCTCCCATGATAGTTTCAAGTAAAATACTATCAAGCCAACTGCAGTTTTCTAAATATGTATGAATTGTTTTTCAGGTCTAAGACCAGGGCATTTATCATTGGACGACATCCAGTGAGACAGATTCCGACCATGCTAGAGTTGTCCCTCAATTGTTCCAATACAGAATCACTAACAAGCAGTGACAAAACCTTCCACAAAGCAGGCAGTGAAGATATCTTAGGCACTAACAAATTCACAAAAATTGCAGAGTTTCCATAGATGACAGATCAGATCAAACATAAAAAAGGGAAAAAAATGTGGATGCCATGTCAACACGAAATGTCTACATCAACTTCTACCGAAAAAGGTCAGGATATTATTACAAGAAAGGTGTGCCAACATATGTTGTGGAGTGATGTACGATCTGTTTACACTTCTTTTTACAGCAAGACATATGTTTATATAGAGTTGGATTGGCATACCTCACGTAGTGACTAGAGATCATCCATCGTCAAGGTTATGCGTTTTTCCTGCATCAGCAAGTAGTTAATTAGGTTAACCAAAAAAAGACAACTATACGAAAAATCACCCACCAATAATATTTCACTGGCTTCAAATCTTTTAACCAACACAATCACCCACCAATACCACTTCACTGTCTTCAAATATTTTAACTACCAACACATCGAGCTGTCTTATCACATAATCTTCAACCACTAGCTATAGCAATGGTATAATAGTTTGCACATATTTCAGAATCTAACTAAATTGAAATTCACAACAAACAATCAAAAACAACATTTCCAACAATACATTAGATTTTCATAGTTTTTCTATAAATCTCATATAACGTTAGCTTTACCAAAACATAGGAACCACCACTGAAGTAATTTTAGGTGATACAGGACACTCAATTCAACTAGGCAGAAACAGATAACACTTGCATTTTATCCATTAAAGGTTTTACAACCAAGATTTGACAACCAGCGAGAGACACTGAACACAATTAGCTTAAGCAATTTTAGGTGTATACAGATCTAAGTAAAGAGTTTGAAACTGTGACTGATTCTAGCCATCCATTAAAGCAAACAATCTTAGACTACTACATGTTTCCCAAACCATATATCAATGAGAAAGATTACCCTTTTGTAAGTCATTAATTACACAGATCATTTGGCTTCACTAGCACATGTCTTCCCAAAACGACTCACCTACCAGCTTAACCAGGAAAAAATGAAATTGTCTTACTTCCCCTCTAATCAAAAACACTTATGATAAACATAGCAAGAAAAAATGCATTTCAGGCAATTCATATTTCCACATAAACATACATGCAAGACGTTTTTTTAGGAAAATATTATCGTCAGTGTAACTAGATTATCTCGAGAAGTATATCAACTATAACCTAAACAATACAACCAAACTACCCAATCATCCAATTATACCATCAATGTAACAAATGCATATGTATTCCTAAGGGTTCTCGCATTCAGCAAATGGGATTCAATGTTCTTTTGCTCAACTTTACCTGCTTTGCATCCTTAACCAGAGCAGCACTCATGAGCTTGGGTTGTTCTGCAATATCAGTTGGGGTTTCCGTAGTAGTGTTAGCAGGTGGCTCTGGATAATTTTCAATTTGAGACCCTAGAAGAAAAATAATTCAACAATAGATTCAGGACCTTCAGGTAAGAAAACAAAAGAAGATAAGAAAACAAACAATCGAGGATAATAAAAATAGAGAATAAACCTTTTGTGGGAAGCTTCAGCAGCTCTTGATGGAGCTTCTTCAGATGCTAACCGATCTTCTTCTCTACTCTTCTCTGTTTCTTCTCTACTCTTCACTATTCTTTGTTGGTTTAGCCCTCCCTATTAATTGTGATTTGTGAACACTTGTTTACTCACATAATCAAAATCTCACTGAAATTGATTGAAATATTGAAAATCTATAAATTTAAGACATGGGTTTTAGCTAAAAATCATATTTTGGAACTGTCCTAATCAATTAAGATTACTGTAGATCGTATCCTGCAACATACATGAAATCGTAAAAACCTAAGATTTTTCAATCAATTTAACACAAAAAAAAATAAAATCTATTACAGTTAGATCTTACCTTGAACCAACCGAGTAAAGGGTTTTAAATGAGACCCTGAAAGATGAACATGAGATTGATCGAGTTCAATTTCTATGTTGAGGAGAAATGGTTGAAGGAGAAAACTAGGAAGAAAGGATTTTCTGTGTTCGATCGATCCGAGAAAAGAGATAATAAGAGAGAAAACAAATTTGTATTTTTACCCCTGATTTGTTTTAAAATAACGAAAAAATGGGCACGAAATAAAAAGAAAATAAGGACTATTTGGTATTTTTGATATATTAGGTGGGTAAACAGGTAGGGTAGGATAATTTCGAGTTTTATCCCCACCCTGCCCATTTGTCGGCGGATAAAAAATTGTTTAACCGTCACCCTACCCGTCAAATGGCGGGTAGGGTAGGACACGGGTAAAACAGTGGCGGGTAGGGTAGGAATACGGGTATGGGTAGGATATGTGCACCCCTAGTAGTAGCTCACCCATAGGGTTCTCAAACGATCTCCAAAAGGTGGCCAGTCACGCTACTTTTTTATCGTTCAATTCGCGACTAATTTGAACAAGCTCTAAAACTGCGATGTTTCCTACACATCGATTATTTTCAGATGCTTGTTTAAAAGCGATGCTTTATATACATTGATTATAAACGATGTTTCATAAATATTGATTCCACAAATAAATTTGTTATTTGATCTAAAAGCACTACGTGCTGCATCTAGCGACGAGTCTCACGACTTGACCCATTTACTCGAGACATCAAACATGTCACAAACTAGGGGATGCTCACTGGGGTATTGGTCTGGAGGTTTATAGCGTGCGGCGTGTAACGCGCCCATTACGAGAAAGTGTTAGGAAAGAACGGACGGTTAACAGTAGTGAGAGTAGTGGGTGAAAGTGTGATCAGTTTTCCCTCGTAATGGAAACGTGATGATCACTAATTTTTACACAACCCCACTTCTCCACTACTTAACTGGCTCACTTCCTATGAGATCAGGGGTGCGCTCAATGACTTGTATAAATAGGATTTAAACCTATTTCAACAAAGGAGGAGAACATAAGTGTTATCAACACAAGTATCTAGAAAACACCGAGAACTGATAGCTTACGTTCTGCAAGCCAGTTCCACATTCTGATACAAGTCATAAAACAACCACACTTTCATAATTCAACATTCTAATCTCAAACACCTTCTTCGCTTCCCTCCCTAAGATCAACCCTTCTCCTTCACTTTGTGACCGAATTGAATCTGGAACGACAATTTCTTGGTTTAGGCCCGAGTCTTACAGATTTATCTCTCGAACTTAAAATACTCATGTGCAGTACATTTTTTTAGGGTTTGAATTCGTTTCTCATCAACACACATAAATTTACCAAAAACAGCAGAATCAGTTTTTACCCCAAAACAGTTTGTAATTAAGAAAAATAGTTATATCAGGAATAAGATGGAATTTATCCCTCAATCAACATTCTCGCTTGTCTCTCGTGGACCGATCAACCCCGGGAGGAGGATGGCAATTTTAAGATTCGCATTTGTCCGGATGCACTAACACCCTTCTTTCTTATAATATAGAATTTTTTTTAAGGCGCAATTGGGGGATACCTCCACAAACTGGGGGATACTCAAAGTTAAATGGGGTTGTATTTTAGTTAAGGGGTCCTTTTTTTAGGTGTGAAATATCCATATTATCCTTGCCCTAATAAAAATTAAAAAGAAAAACCAAAAACCTATTTTTTTTTAGTATCCCCCCTTCACTTTTCTTCTCCATCAAAAAATCACACAAATCATGATGAATGATTTTTTATTTAGGTTATCAAAAAAATCATTTTGAGTAGCGACACATTATGATAATCAAAATGATTTCAATCAAAACCATCTAGGTTATAAAAAAAAGTCGAGATTGTATTTATATAAAAAAAATCGAATTTGAATTTCGGTAGCAGGTTAACATTCAGTATTGTTTTGTTGGATGAATATAATACCGTAAGTGGCTCTGTAAATGCAAAATTTGATTGACTTAGTGTTTGAATTGGGATTTGGTTTGGGGTTTTTTCATAGATGAAAGTTTGATTGTCTACAAAAGGTTGCAATTATGAGTTATTAAAATCAATTTAAAAACCTTCTCATACCACACAAATCTTCCAAAATCCTTCTTCATTTTCATCTAATCAAAATATATTATTTAAAGTATCCCCCAAACACACTTGAATAAGGGGTACTTCAATTACTTCATAATGTTGTTTTTTTTAAAGTATCCCCCAATTGTGCCTTCTTTTTTTTCCTGTAAGAAATTTAGTAATTATTCATTATATTTTCATGGGGCATCTAAGGACTCATTCTTTGTTCACTAATGCATTTAACAAGGTTATTCATTTAACACTTTTTCCCAAGTCGAGACCATTTTTTTTGGCGATTTTATTCACTTATCGAACATTCACTTATCAAGGTTAGATTGTATTCTTTTCAAATACAAAAAGGGCGAGTCGTACTTCAGATGGTGTTCTTTTCAAATACAAAAAAGCGCAAGTCGTATTTCTAAAATAAATAAATAAGATGAATACATTATCATGTAATTTCTAAATGAATAAATATATTAGTTTTAATAATTACACAAGAAAAAATTTAGTTGGCAGCCGAGCGACAAGTTGGGCACCAACCCTTTTTTGAATAGCAACACCCATTCTATGAAAAATAAAACTACCTAGGCTACTACCAGCATCATTGCTAACTAAGCAATTCTTCAAACACTTGAAAAAACATACAATATCTTCATTAAGCTCTCCTAAAGTAGTGAAAGCTAAAACACCCAAACCATAACCATGCAAAACACACTCATTCAAGTATTTAATACGCTTACGTGAAATTGCTTTCAAAATGGCCTGGCCTGGGATGAAAGCACAAACTCCATCGCCAGTGAAGGGTGAGACACCTGTGACATCCATACACACGTCTTGGCCATTTTCCCAGTTAAGACCTAGGATGTCCGCTGGACGTAAATCCTTGTTATTATCTGACGGAAATACCAAAGCCACTTCTTTGAGCGCAGGTACACCATCTTTGTAACAAATATCTGCAATTACATCACGAACTAAGTCATGGAGAAAATTAAGTCCAACGTATTTAACACAATGGAGCGCATGATCACCAAAAATATCCATAGGTCTATTTAAAACAAGAGCAAAACCCGTCTTCAACAAACAAAAGGATACCAAGGCAATAGCAAACTACTGCTCTGAACTGTCTGGGCCCAAGACATTGATCTAGCCCACTGATACGAACAACCAAAAGGTAATCTTGTGCATACTATTTACATTTTTTTTAAAATTTTAATTTTTTTTTGTATATATATTATCACTTTCGGGAAATGTGTAGTTTTTATGAATCTCAACCGATGGTCGGAGTTTTTTTTTTTTTTTTGGTAAGTAACAAACTTTATACAAGAACTAAACGGCTCTGACAAGACGGGGCAAAGCCATCCTCGAAAGATCATTATACAGATCAGACAAAATATCTGTGGGCGGTTGATCAATCCACTCATCAAAAACTAAAGGATCAACGGCCTTTTTGGATAAGGCATCCACAACCATATTGGTCTCACGAAGGTTATGATCAAAAATAACATTCTGAAAGGACTTGGCTATATTATGAATATCAAAAAGAATGCCTTTCAGATACCAAGGAGGGGTGGTCTATGAGTTACAAAAGGAGATGGTAGAAGACGAGTCACTATCTACAATAAGGTAAGCAATGTGCAACTTGAGAGCAAGAAGAAGACCATCACGAACAGCCCAAAGCTCAGCAACAATTGAAGAATTTGAGAAGAGATGATGAGCAAAAGCCGCCTTAAAAGACCATGAACAGTCTCGTATTACACCACTTGCACCTGCCAAAAAAGATTCAAAAGTTGAATCCCATCACAGTTGAGTTTGTAATAGGGAAAAGGAGGGAACTTCCAGTTTAAACAAATAACAGTCTTGTGAATGACAGTTTTAGTCTTAAGAAGTTCAACAAGGGTCCAATATTCCATAGCTTGAGTGTAAGCAAAACGCAAAAAAGTATTAACATCATAAGGAACATACTGAAACACAAGTTTATTTCTAGCAATCCAAATATTCCAAAGAATATAAGGATACAAAGTAGACCAAGGCAAAGTATCAGTAATACCAGGGAAAGAAAAAGTATGCAGCAAACCAGACAAAGAGATATTCATATAGGGTAAAGAAATATTCCAAGAGTCTTGAATTTTCATCCAAACCTGTGCAGTCACAGGGCAAAAAACAAACAGATGATCCAATATCTCATCCTACAAATGACATAAAGGGCATTATGGGTTTATTAATAAACCAATGTTTGATAGGTGTGCTCTGAGTAAAAGTTTTCCGTGGGAAAGAAGCCAGATAAAAAGTTTTATCTTTTGAGAACACTTTGTGTGCCAAAGTTTTCTCTAGGCAGTGTTTTTTAAAGCTACATCAGAAAAACCAGATGATTATAAACTAATTTAACAGTAGGCATTCCAGATTTTGATAAAGGCCAAACCAGCGTATCTGAAACAGTCGAACAAGATAAAATTGGAATAGATTTTATAAGATTCAAAATGTAAGAAGGTATGATACCAGCCACACAAGAAAGGTCCCATTGACTAGTAGAATGGTTAATGAGATCAGAAACTTTCAAGGAAGAATCAAACTGCGAGTCCGAACTCAAAAAGGAAGATAAAGGTAAATTTTGGACCCAAACATCATGCCTAAAGTTAACAGACAAACCATTTTCTATTTGCCACCTTATACAATCTCTGAGAATGTCTCTACCCTTCAAAATGCTTGACCAAAAATAGGAAACTCTAGAAGAAGAAGAGTAATACCAAAAAGAAGTAGACTTATAGTACTTAGTATGAACTAATTTGTACAAAGGAGAGTCTATATTAGAGTAGATTCTCCATGCCATTTTTGCCAGAAAAGCCAGGTTAGCAGAAGAAAGCTCTCTGAGCCCTAACCCACCAAAAAGAATAAGTCGACAAAGAGTTTTCCAAGCAATAGAATGAATCCTACGATGTTCATTAAAATCCTCCCAGAAAAAGTCTCTTCTCAATTTATCTATTGCCTTAGTTACACCTACAGGAAGTCTAAGGGTAGACATTCGATGAGCTATAGGGTCTACTGAGGCTTTTATCAAAGTATTACGACCTGCTAAATTTAAAGACCTATTTTTCCAACCAGAGTATCTTTGATCTATTTTGTCAAATAAGCATTTAAAAGTTTGGATATTGGTCCTAGTCCATAAACTAGGAGTACCTAAATACTTACCTGGATTGACTGAAATCTAAACATTCAACAAGCTAGCCAAATTTCTTGCATCACGAGGAAGAACATTAGAAGAAAAAATAAGATTAGATTTTTGGAAATCTATTTTTTCACTAGACCAACTACAAAAGAGATCCAAAAGAGAGGAAAGATTAACAAAATTTGAATGAGTTGCCCTCAAGAAAATGATACTGTCATCAGCATAGAAACTATGAGAAATTAAAGGACCCTACAAGCTTTAAAACCTGGCGTCATTAGGGGCGAACCTGAAAGAATTAGGGGCGACCAATAAAACAAAATAGGGTCACCCAAACGTAAAACGAAGCTATCTCTTATCTGTGATTTTTCGAAATGGCTAATATGCCCTTCAATAGTCGGTAGCCAACACAAGAATCAGTAGTTAACAAAAATAATCGGTATTTAGTGTATATATATGTAGTGTTTGGATTTGTTTTTTTGAGGTATTTAGTTTTAAAGTTTAGAGTGGGAGAAGAAGAAGAAAGAAGCAGTGGGAGAAAACCATTTTTTCTTAAATTCACAACAAACATGGATGGGTATGAAGAAGAAGGTGAGAAATATCATGAAGAATACTGATTAAAGAGACGATTAAATGCATTCAGCGCCATTAACGTCTCAGAATCGGTAGATAATAAAGTACTTTATCTACCGATTATACCTTTCTGATTAAAGAGATAAGCACAATCGGTAAACTCGTGATGTTTATTATCTACCGATTGTGCTAGTAGCCTCAAATTCAAAATTTTCAAAAACCAATGGAATTTTGAGTTTCTGTATTTTCACAATCGGTAGACTCGTGATGTTTATTATCTACCGATTGTTTAATCGGTAGTCTCGTGATGTTCATTATCTACCGATTGTGCTAGTAGCCCCAAATTCAAAATTTTCAAAAACCAATGGAATTTTGAGTTTCTGTATTTTCACAATCGGTAGACTCGTGATGTTCATTATCTACCGATTGTACTAGTAGCCCCAAATTCAAAATTTTCAAAAACCAATGGAATTTTGAGTTTCTTTATTTTCACAATCGGTAGATTCGTGATGTTTATTATCTACCGATTGTATAATCGGTAGTCTCGTGATGTTCATTATCTACCGATTGTACTAGTAGCCCCAAATTCAAAATTTTCAAAAACCAATGAAATTTTATACTTTAACAATCGGTAGATAATACCACTATACTAACTACCGATTGTGTAAGGGCACTTAGGTAATCTCAAAACATTAAGACATCCCATAACCGTGTCTATGGGTTGGGAATAAAAAAATCGTCCCTAATTCTTTCAGGGTCGCCCCTAATGACGCCAGGCTTTAAAACCAACTAAAGATTTAGTTTTTGTGTAGTATTGATGGTCACCTTTGTGTTTTACACCATTTTATGAATATGAAATAATATATACACACACACGAGTACCGGGGAATTTTTTTAAAGATCATATAGAATGAGGACCTTATGTTACCACAACTGGTCATCACTCACACTTACAGAAAGAACGCCCAAACCGCCATTACCACCAAAATCAAATATCAGACAGCCACATAAACTCTTACTCCATGCCCTAACTGGAACTCTTTCCTTCAATCTTATCTTTCTTTCTCCTTCTCCTTCCATTGCTCAACTTATTTCACCTCCTCCTCCTCCCCCTCCTGTTGAATTCTGTAAAGAAGAAGATGTTGTTGAACAAGAAAAATCACAAACAGCTCCAGGGTTAGTAACTAATCAAGGAATTGTTGAAGAAGCTTGGGAAATCGTTAATGAAAGTTTCCTTGATTATAGTGATCGTCCTCGTTTTTCTCCGGATAATTGGCTGGTAATTGTTTCTGCTTTTTAGCTTTTCATGAATGTTAATTGATATTTCCGTTAATTAAATGTATACAATTTTACTTCCAGAAAAAGAAGGAGGATGCTATTGGTAGCTCCATTCAGACAAGATCTAAAGCTCATGACATTATTCAAAGGATGTTGGGTAGTCTTGGCGACCCCTACACTAGGTTTCTTTCTCCATCAGAGGTATTTTTGTTTTTAAGAGTCGGATATTTACAATCCTAGTTAACTGTTTGCCAATATTTTCCGGAATATATCCAGATTAAGTATTCACGATATGAATTTTACTAACTTAAAAGCTATGAAGACGTACATAAATTATTTTGTCGTGAGCCTGGGAAAGTAGATTGGAGGTACAGGCTTGTGATAACATAGCTTATACACATTGCAACTAAACCTGGTGAATATTGAGAGAGTTTGTTACTTCAATTCTTCCATTTTACCTTCCTAGCATATTATGAGCTTTTAATAGTTACATTCTATGTACATGCCAAAGTGGAAAAAATTATTTTAATCCAGGCAATTTTCAGTATTTTTCAGAAATGATAAAATGGATGCATTTGTATCTCAAACTCTGTTAGGTGGTACTTCGGAAAATTAGAGAACTGAGATTGGATTTTCTTGTTGGTAAAACCAAGATGAAAGAAAGCTTAATCTTTTATAAGTGTTTCTTGATGAGAATCTCGTTCACAGTTGAAATTAATTTGTTTTACTTGGTCTTCTTACTTAACATTAAGGTCTACTACGCACACATGGTTTCAAGAACCTTGCATTTTCTTATGCCTTTATAATATGTGCTGACATGTGGGTTTACATAATCTATACGAATTGCAGTACTTTTTTTATCAAGTCTTATTTTATCTTCATCTTTGACAAAAGTTCTCGAAGATGGCTCGGTATGATATGACTGGAATTGGAATAAACCTCAGGGAAATCCCAGATGACAAAGGAGATGTCAAATTGAAAGTACTAGGACTCATATTGGATGGCCCTGCCAATGCTGCTGGTGTGAGACAGGTAAAGATAAGGTTATCTGTATGGAATGTGGTGTAATTTAATTTATTCCCTTTAAATTGGCTCACACTTCTACAAATCAATGATGTCAAACATTGTTTGTTCTTGTAATACTGCCATTGATTGCATACTTGTCATACATGGTAAATTATGCATTGTCAACTCAACTATCGCGCTCTTCTAATGTTATCTTTTCTCCTATAATTCTATTACACTGTATCTTGTGTCTGATGATTTCTTAGTATGTTATCCTGGCTTACTTATTCCTTGGAATTATACTCTATGGATATATATGTCACCTTTTTGTAATCATCTTGCATTTTATACTTAAAGTCTTTATGAATGCTGTGTTGTGGTTTTAAAATCTTTTAGGAAGATTTTTGTTCTGTAAAGTTGTTTTTTATACTTCCGTACACAGTAATAGTACTCAACTGTTGAATTGGTGTCTGACGAGCTCAAATGTTGCATATACTCGCAAATTTTGTAGTTTTTTTGCCAGAGTTATTTTCTAAATACTGAAAAATAACCTGCTTTTTCGACAAATCATAAATCATAATGAAAGTTACGTACTGTATTTTACAAGATTGGTTTGCTTTATTAAAAGGCAATAAATGCCTACTTGATATACACAAAGCCTTATTCATTACGGGTTCAACAATTTACTATTGCCTATTTCTGGTGGATGTTTTAGACTGGAAGGTTTGCCCCTTAAATGAGTTGAGTGTTGGTTAATAGTTTTGTGTGCTTGGTTTGGATGTTTTTTCTTGGCAGGGAGACGAAGTCGTATCTGTTAATGGAGTGGATGTCAGAGGAAAATCCGCAGTTGAAGTTTCCTCCTTAATACAAGGTCCAAACGAAACATTTGTGACCATTGAGGTGTGATCTCTATATAACTTGTAATGAGTTTACAGTCTGATTACTCATTTACAGTGCTGCAGATTTACAGTCTGAATATCAATATAATTGATGCCTGTAGGTTAAGCATGGGAATTGCGGACCCACACAGTCTATCAAAGTCCAAAGGCGTCTAGTTGCTCGCACTCCGGTATTTTATCGTCTAGAGCAAATAGAGAATGGAACAGTTTCTGTTGGATATATACGCATTAAAGAATTTAATGCTTTAGCAACAAAAGATCTGATCACTGGTACATAACAATATCGTTGTAGTAACTATTTTAGAGCATGATACAAATTTAGTCCTAAATCTACAGTAGTTTTACTTGAATATTTTTAAGGAAGCCAATATGTTCAAAACTGATAATTTCATTTCTTAGTTATGTTGCCGTTAGACTCTTTCACAGTTTTACACTGCATGTTGTTCTACATATACCTGTACTGGGCGATGATGCCACATGTCCAAATAATAAAGAGCGCTACTCGTGTACTCTTACTATGAACATTGAGCAAAGAGCCTATAATGGTAACTGCCATTATCTATGGCACCTGGTGAACTTCATTTCATAGTACTTATGATTGAGTCCTTAATCCATTCTGGTTTGAGTCTGGTCTGCAGATGTTATTCCCAAAACCAAAAGGGAGACTAAAATATGAGACTCTGTATTGCTCCGTCACCTAACAATTTTGGCCAAGTAGATGTTTTTTTCTTGTTAAGGTGAATAATTCCTTAAGTTGATGCCAACTTTTAGTTGGGCTTCTAATGACTTTAAGTAAATACTGATTCTTGCAGCAATAAAGCGTCTTCAGGAGTCTGGTGCTTCATATTTCCTGCTGGATCTTAGGGACAATCTTGGTGGATTAGTGCAGGTTTGTTTAACAACCCAATCTTTTCGCATTACATTATCTCTTTAAAATATAGGCACTATACTTTTCCATAATATAGTTCCAGATAGGTTATTTCTTTCTCAAGTGGCATCAAAATCGGTCACATTTTTGTAGTATGAATCTGACAATGGAGAGTTATTACTGTGTTTTCAAATGTTAAACACCTAGTTCCTAGTCACAGTGAACAGTGGGAATAATCAAAAGACTTTGGAACTGAGGATGTTGGCAGGAAAGTTACCTAGTGTCATGAAATTAGTGCCATCTGTCTTATCTGGGAATAGGGTTCGTGTCAATTTTGAGAGGATATAGTTATGCTTGCGAGATTTTGGTCACTTTCATCATCCTTATTTTGTTTAATACCCATGTGCAAAATTTGCATCTCATGCATATGCATTTGTATAACCAGTTCACCACATATTAGGTTTTATCTTATCATACATACTTGTACTTGTAAATAGTCTAAACATTTTAGGACAGGGGTGGAGCCACATGGAGAGGTGAATGTGAGCTCCTAAGCCCAATTTGAACTAATTTGTCCCATTTTTAGTCATTTTAATCCTTCTGCACCCCCTATAATATGTGTTGACTGGTAACTTGCCCACCCATTTCTCGAATCCTGGCTCCGCCCCTGTTTTAGGATCTGTATTCATATTATGATCTTATTCAAAATTATCATTATACCTCCCAAATGATTCTGAGGACCTAAATGTAGTAGCTATACATTTACTAGTGGAGGAATAGGATGATCACGGTGATGGTAATTCAGATATATCTCATTGGTAGTATATCCACATCTGCAACAAGTCAGACACTTGTCATCTTAAGTGTTCCCTTCACTTCCATTTGGTATTCTAAGTTCCTGTGAACCAATTCTAAGGAGAAGAAAAAAATAGAATACATATTCAACAAATTATATTTTTCTATATATTGATAGAGATAAAATGTTGAAGCAATTGGTGATATCAATAATACATCTTAATAGGTGTTCTAGTTTCCCTCTTAATATATATTACTTTAAACTTAACTCTTTGGTATGGTAAAAATGCCTATGCCATTTCTTAATTGTTTGCCTATTAAGGCTTTTAAGTCTTGTTACCAATTGTACGCATTCCAGGCAGGGATTGAAGTTGCTAAGCTATTTCTCAATGAAGGAGACACGGTAAGCAATTCCAAAATCTTTTTAGCTATAATAAAAATTCCAGCTGTCTTAATTAATCATCTTAAAAAAGCTTACTTTTGTGTACTGTTCACTGACAAAAACATTACAAATGTAACACTAGTCCCGTTTTTTTTTCTAACGTTCTTGAAGTATGACCTTGCCGTGAGGATAAGGGTCGATCCATTGGGATTGAAGTAGGATCTGCTATCAGTTTGAATTTCTGGGACATTACCTGTAATCTTCCCTGGATGGCTCAGTAACCTATGAAGTATGAACAACTTGAACTTCGAAGTGCCGGGGGTTAAAAAATTGTTGGTGAAGAAGTTCATGGTTGTTTGCATGATTGTTGGTGATGAAGTCCATGGTTGTCCACTATGCAAACAACCATGAACTTCTACCAACAAAAATGCATTTACTTCTTTTCCCTTGTATGCAAGTTTACTGGATACTGGTCAGTACTGACCATCCTGAGATTAGATTATCTAGTTACTCAATATGGCTGTGATCACATATATGCAGGTCATTTATACTGCTGGACGAGATCCCCAGTACCAAAAAAGTATTGTTGCAGAATCTGCACCTGCCTTTACAGCACCCCTCATTGTGAGAATACCTTCTTTTACAATAAAATTCTACATAAGAATCATATTTTTTCCATTTAAGACCAGTTATTTCAACGTAGGATTAGTAAAAATTAAAGCTGTTCCAGTTAGCCCTTAACGATGATCTTAATTAAATCAACCACCACTTTCTATGCAGGTACTGGTGAATAACAAGACTGCAAGTGCTAGTGAGATCGTGAGTTGCATACTACCAATAATTTAACTTAAACTATGTAGTTTTTTATTTATGAATATTTGATGTTAACCTGAATTAGCTTCTTCAGGTTGCAACTGCACTTCGTGATAACTGCAGAGCTATTCTTGTTGGCGAAAGGACTTATGGCAAAGTAAGAATGAGATTTCACATATTTCAAATCATAAATTTGAGCAGTTTTATTATGTAGACATGACCGTGTAAAAATGTAAAACAAGAAAATGTAGTTGGGTTGATATTCGTCATCATCCTCGATGGACCCTTCTTCATTCTATAAGAACTTTTAACCTGCTCTATGTTTTCCATTCGACTACCCTGATACGAGAACGACCTTGAGGTTAATGTTGCAGTCTGGATCAATACTAGAGATCATTAAGATGATTTGAAATAAATTCATGAAATTCCGTCAGTTAGTGTGCCAAATATTTTGGTATAGTGGCAGTGTCCTCTCTAAGTTGGTGGGATGTATAAGAGATGGATTTTTGGTTCAATTCTGGCGATACTAGGTGTAATCGTGCCATATGGCAGAACACTGCCGAAACCTCTTCCACTAGATGGTTACATGGAATGTTGTTAGTCTCAGTTTCAGCCATCCTAACAAAACACCAAATTCTGATTTATTATAGAGAATTGTTCTTCTCATATCCTATATTCTGATGTTATTGGCAGGGTCTAATACAGTCTGTCTTTGAGCTTCATGATGGATCTGGTATAGTTGTCACTGTTGGAAAGTATGTCACACCAAACCATATGGACATCAGTGGAAATGGAGTAGAGCCTGACTTCAAAAGTGTCCCAGGTATTATGAGTTACATGGTTGTGATAAAACTGAGACGAGAGGATTAGAGCTGATAGAACTTTTTGTTTGCAGCTTGGAGTGAAGTTAAGAGGTTCCTTTCCCAGTGCCAAAGAAATAGATAAACACAGGTCTGTTATCTGTTAACTTGTCTTTGACTTATGACCATTGTCCCAGACTCACCAAAAAAATTCTGAAGATTAAGGTAAAATGTACTTGATTGGAGATGAGCGTTATTTAGGCTGTTCTGTTGCGGACTCCTACTCCAGATGGATGACTATAATAGCTCATATTTGGTGAAGGAACAAAAGAGTCACTGGCTATGTTGTGAAAGCATCGGTAATTGCGCTGAGGTGCTGAGTTCTCTGAGATTAGCATGTAGATTAATTCAGAAAGGCGAGACATACATTTTTTTGGATAAGTTTGAGGTTCAGCAATTTCTTTTGCTGCCGTTAGAGTTTATAATTCTGTAACGGAGAATGTGAAACAGAAACTAAAGAAGAAATTGAAAGAGAGGAAAGGCGTACATTTCAATTGGAGCTCCACTAGTGAAGTGTAACAACTACTCAATGCTTAATATAAATCTATAATTTCTTTCCATACCAATCTTAGTAGTTAGTTGGTACTTTATTGAAAAGTACCAAGTATGACAACAAAATCTTCTAGAATATTGTGTCTTTCTATTGCAGAATACGGCTTTCTGTCTCTCTTATGAAAAAATAAATTTTGTTCCAGTGATCGATTTATGAAGTTCTTTTGTGTAGGTTCTCCAGCAGTAGTAAGTGCTGGCCAGTGCGTAGCTCTTTCGTAGTTCCCTATGCTGTTTCTTTAGAGTCCTGATATGCTATTTTATGTTGTTACTGGATGTATGTTTGTTTCCATTCAAAGCAGACTAATTTCGTTACTAGGAAAGCTAAAACGGATAGTAAAGAGTTTTCACCCTTGACAATATTAAATTCATCCAGGAAATATTGACATGCTTATATTGGTACTATCTTATATTTTCCGTAGAATGTTTTGTTTTTTCATTAATGGTTCAAGTTTCATCTGAATCTGTAAATTGTTTTGTAACTACAGTAGAAACTCTATAAATTAATGCTGTCAGGACCATCAAAATTTATTAATTAAGCGAGATATTAATTAACAGATAAATTAATAATTATTAATTTATATATCATAAAGCACCGAGGGAGGCATTTTATTAGCAAAACCAAATAAGGTTAATTACACATCGGTAGCAGGTAGCTTGGCAACGAGCTGGGACCTACCCCATTTTGAATCACGATACCAAGTCTATGAAAAAGGGAGTTACAAAACTTGTAATTAGCATCACGACTAATAACGCAGTTTGTATATAAACAAAATACCATATCATATCTTTTATATTTCCTATATAAATACAATATCAATATCAAATCATATTTTATAAACACAATATCCAATCATATTTTTTATTTCCTATATAAACACAATATCAATATCGATGTTCGTACAAGTACACTTGCAAACTGCTTTCGTTATTGTAAACTTCGATCAACAGGTAACACAAGTTTAGACAATTTGGATGAACATACAGATAGTGAAATCACTCAAGACTTGCAAAATTTGATCGAGAAGTTGGGCTATCGCAATTCAATGAATGTCGAAGATGTCATAAATTATCCGGAAGAAAATGAAGTTACACAGTTGTTGACTGATGAAGAAATAATCGAGAACGTTATGGGAACTGGTAAAGATGTGGAAGAAGATGATGAAAGTTCTACAATAGAGCCCCCTTCACGAAACGAGGCTATTAAAGCGGCAATCACATTGAATAATTTCTTGCTGAGCTATGAGAAAACAACACCAAAAATTCTTACAATGATAAGAAAAATTAGAGATGAAATTCAATGGGATATTGATTTTAGCAAAAAACAGATAACAATTAAATCATTTTTCAAAAAGTCTTCGTAAATCATTAATGTATTGAATATATATATACTAGAACACCGCTGCCACGGTGGGGAGGGCCGACCGAAGAAAAACGAAACACGCCTGATTCCGTATGGCGTTATATATCATTTTTTGTCGGAATGTTATTTTTGAGGCATATACATCGTTTTAGTGGTTGCATAACTAAATTAGTGGATGCATGAATCAAAATACGATTGTATAAACTGTTATGCATCCTTTGTGGTGGCTCCATAATTCGTTATGCATCTTTTTGTTTGTTTGGAATGATATTTTTAACCATATACTACCCCGTTTCAGAAAAATAGATACTTTCACAATTTTATTTTTTCCTAAAAATAGTCCAAATTGAAAAAGTGAAAGTATCACTTTTCCTGAAACGGAATGAAAGTATCATTTTTTATGAACAGAATGTGAAAGTATCACTTTTCCTGAAACAGAAAATTAGTCGATGCATAAACCAAAATATGGTTGCATAATGTGTTATATATGCATCATTTGTGGTGGTTTGCATAATGGCTATGCATTCAATTTTCGAGAATTATGCCTAAAGTGAAAGTATCACTTTTCTTGAAACAGAGTGAGTACATCGTTTTATTAGTTGCAACGGAAAAGTAGTTGATGCATAAACTAAAATATGTCTACATAAAATATTATGTATCATTTGTGGTGGTTTGCATAATGGATATATATTTAATTTTCTAAAATTGTGCCCAAAATGATATACACCTCCGAATTTTTCGTAAAAACTCTAAATTTGATATTGTTGTTTGTACTCATTGCGTAGAGTTTTTTAAAACCTTTCCAACAAGATAAAATTTGTAAAATTCCAAGGCACGGATTTTTAGATATGTTATATTAAAGTTTGGTTGCCAGTTATACCCCTAAAAAAATAGGATACAAAAGAAGTTATATTAATTGGACTAAAAGAGATGGATATTTTGGTATTATCAAGTGCACACTACCAAAATCTTTTTACCAAATTGCAAATTTATGTGAAGTTTCATTTTACAAAAAAGTGGTCATAAAAGGGACTCCCACCCTACGGGCCCTTCGGGCCCTCCGGTCAGTCGGCCCAATAATACATTATTAATTTATATTTCATATGGGGCCTATATAGGTAATCAAAAAAGTATTATCTTATAATTTTAACGAATTATTAATTTGGGACGTTGTCCCTGATTCGGGACCGGCCAAAAATATTATTTAAGAGAGTTTATTAAATAATAGAGGATTAATTAAAAGAGTTTCTAATATAATGTTATATTATATCAAGAGATTAACTAAACCACCCTGTGTTGATGTTTCCTTCAATACTGAACCCAGCTCATCTAGTACTCTATACATCTCTTTCTCCCTAGGATGGGATTTCCCTGCAACAACAAACTCATGAACAACTCCATCGACTTCCACCAAACTACATCCTGGTTCTTTCCTAATATCCCTTTCCTTCATTAAAGCCCTTGCATCTATTGCTTCCGCATATCTACCAGAAAGTGCCAAGGCATTTGCTAACAGTACATACCCGGAAGTTTCAGTAGGATCCAATTCCAGTATCTTGTCAGCTGCCCGCTTACCCATTTCGATATTCCCATGTTGTTTACAAGCGGACAGTAAGGATCCCCATATAATTACATCTGGGTTTTCTGTTAATTTATTTATCACTTCTTCTGCCTCATCAAGTAACCCGGCTCTACATAAAACATCAACCAAACAACCGTAGTGTTTGATTGTGGGTTTGATTTGGTAAGTTTCAGTCATTTGCGAGAAATAATATTGTGCTTCTGTTACCATGCCTGAATGACTGCAAGCAGTCAAAACGCCCAGAAAGCTAACATCATTTGGTCTTAAGCCTGATAGTAACTGAAGATCTAAGAAGAGTTGAATTGCTTGTTTCCCATCCCCATTCATTGCTAGCCCGATTATCAGAGAATTCCAGGATGACAAACCCTTTGTTGAGGCTTTTTCAAAAACTTGAAGAGCCTTTCCAATGCTTCCGCACTTGCAGTACATGTCTATGATTGCAGTTAAAACGATTGAATTAACATGAATCTTCTTCTTTTGGATATAAGCATGAATCCACTCTCCTTGTTTAAGAGCTCCTAACTGAGCACATGCATTTAGTAAGCTCACTTTTGTGAACTCGGTTGGTTTAATTCCCTCGTTTTGCATTCGATGGAAGAGATGAAATGCCTCGTTTAATTTCCCATTTCTAACACACCCACTAATCATAGAATTCCATGATATATCACTTCTCGACGGCATCTTATCAAACAATCTTAAGGATTCATTGACTTGTCCATTTTTAGCAAAACCGATGATCATGGAATTCCAAGCTACAATATCGACATCTGAATACTCATTGAACAGTCGACTGGCTTCAATCAGGTATCCGCAATTTGAGTACATATGGATCATTGTGTTTCGAATGAAGGGATCGAAATCGATCCCCAGTTTTATAATTCTTCCATGAAGTTGAGATCCATCCTGGGCTCGACCAATATTAGAATAAGCTTTGAAGAGAGAAGGATAAGTGAGTTTTTCTGGTTCCACGGATGAAGAATGCAACATATTGATGAAAAGATATATAGAATTCTGAGGACATGAACTCTGCGAGAAGCCTCTGATAATGGTGTTCCATGAAAAGAGATTCGGTTGTTCGATTTGAGAGAAGACTTGGTAAGCGTAGTTGATGTCGCCAAAGGGAGATGTAGCGCAGAAACATAAAACCCGACTCACTGCAATGATATCTTTGCTTAAACCAGTTTTGATGAGTTGGGCATGAAGTTTATGAAGGTCTCTCATGCTTCTGCAGTTCTTTTCAAGCATGGACAGACATGAATGGTCTGAGATAAATTTGGAGATGGAAGTGAATGATGATGACGATGATGACGGCAGTACATTGCATCTTGGGTTCATTTCCATTCACTGTCTGTATGGTGGGAATGAGAGGTGGATAGTGAACTGAGAGGGTGATAAAATCTGTTTTCTCCTTTTTCTGTGTCACTGAAAAGAGCATGAAAGAACTCTGGATAGACGGTGTAGGGTTATTAACTTATTATACCTATCTGTGAGCTGCCTCAAAATAATTTGGGGCTATTTAGTCTCATCCATTGGAGGTGGCTGGCTATAGGGGTGTCTTAAATATTAGAAATGCCTTGTACACTCTCTAATACTAAACCTAAATCCGTCATTTCTATTAACCATTTCAAAACAAAACTGACTCCTCTCTTCACCTTCTCCATCTCCAGGTTATTGAGAATATTTCAGTTTCCCCCGTTTTATTTTCGAAACGAAATCATCATCGTTAATTGATGTTCCAAAAACCAAATCATCGTCAATTCTTTTATACAACGATGATTAAATATATTAAAGCTCAAGTTAAACAAACAAATCGGGAAGATGATAGCAGTAGTGATCCAAATGTAGGAACCAAAAGACTTAAAGGCCTAGACAATATAAGCTCCCACGTTCAACGGTGAGGAAACACTCACTTCTTATTTTCCGAAATAAAGCTTTGGTAGCTTTTGTGAAATCAGAGTTTTGGTAAATATACTTGGCAACATATAATTGGTTTTGATAAAAAACAAGTTTAAAAAGAAAATCAAAAAAAGGAAACCAAGACTTAATGTGTTACCGTGTTTTGAACTCTATGGAAAAATACATTAAAACCAAATTCAATTCGGAAATTGTTAGAAATTCAATTCTTAAACGTGTTTTTTTTTGTTAGAAATTCGTGAAAACAACAACTTTACCGATTTCCTAATCCGGATTTTTTTTTTTTGCTCGATCTAATCCATGTTTTCAAACGGCTCTTTTTCACTTGTTTCTCATCGCCTTATCCGCCGGACATTAGTTGCTCTAATGAATCCTTTTCTAAATTACTCTCAGGTATGAATTCGATCGATAACCCAATCACTAGTCGCTCAATTCTAATCACAAGACATTCTCAATCAACCACTAGTCACTCAATACCAATCACAAGATACTATCAATCAATCACGTTAATGACTACTATGGCTGAATTCCTTACAATCACTCACCGGAAAAGCAACAACTTCACAATGAGAGTTAAGCTCTCCTCGGAAGAAAATATTTCAGCTAACAAGCTTAGTACCAACTCTCTCAATCTCAACCATCTCGAGTCTAATCTTTCTAACAAGTTTAGTAACAATCATTTTCAACCCATCGGGTCTACACCCCCTGCCTATCCTAATCCCAATATATTTGTTCCCCATGAACCCCCAGATCTCTCAATCCTAAAGATGCAACACACCTTCTATGCTAAGATAACACAATCCCATTCCAAAAATGAAAACCACCGGCCTTCCTGCTATATTACATCTCCCAAGCTTACCACCACCAAATCAACAACACCACTCCACCAATCAAAACCATCATACACAAAATTGCCCCACTTATCTAAGTTTTCTATCTGAAAAAAATATTCAAACATAACCCACAGAAAACAACAATAGCTAAAACATCCATAATCATAAACATAATTAGTCTGGAAGACACCCAAATGGCTATTATATTACACATCTCCCCTTTAACCTCTTTATTATTTTCTTATGCTCTCATCCACCATATATCTTTATGCTTATATACTTATATGCATTATTCTACTTCACCGAACAATGCTAGAATATTTTATATTTTGGACAAAATATACTATGAAGCTCTCTCCAGAAGAAAAATGTTGCAATATCCCATTGTCTCATATTTTTGGCAATTTTTACCTCCTTGGCATGGAACTGCTAGGGATTTGGAACTAGAGATGCCAAAAGGTATCTTAATAACATGCTTAACAAACTGAATCCTGACATTATCTTTCTTTCTGAAACAAAACAGAAAAAACAAAATATAAGGAGAATCATGTGGGAGATTAATGTTCAAAACTATTGGTTTATTAAACCAGGAGGTGCTAGTGGCACTGCCGGATGCCTGACATTGATATGTAAATCTAATATCAAGATTGATATCATTGATTTCTCCCTTAACCATATCAATGTCATTATCCACAATCCCATAGCCCTCCCTGGTTATTCACTGGTTACTATGGAAATCCTTATGACTTGCAAAAAAAAAAAAAAAAAAGAGCCATGGAAAGTAATTGAAAACATAGCCATATCAAATCAACTTCCATTGCTGATTATTGGTGATTTCAACATTATTCTTCATGACTCAGAAAAGTATAGTGCTCACCCAATTGATACTACTGAAGCCAACTTATTTACTGAGAAAATTAATGATCTTGATCTTATTGACATTGGGTTCACTGGTTGTCCCTTTACTTGGTCAAATAAGAGGACTAGTCCTGCTCTTACCGATCAAATACTGGATAGAGGGATAACTTATGAAAGCTGGGTTGCTGCAATTTCCTAACACCACCATCTCAAATATGCTAGCTATTGGTTCAGACCATCACCCTATCTTCCTCAATTCAAACCCTCACTGGAGAAGTGTTAAAATCCCCTGAAAATTCTTTGGTCTTTGGCTTGATTATGAGAAATACAGAAAGATCATAGCTGACTGTTGGAGCAAAAATATCTCTAGATCTGTTGCTTTTCACATTACTAGAAGTGAAAAATTGGGGGTATAACAACCACACCCAATAATTCGTTCGGCAATCTGTATGGACTAAACTCCAATATAATTTCAGAGCACCAACTTAAAAGTGAGACTCAATCAAGAAATATATCAAAGAGCTTTTATCTTTATTTCTCAACACAATCAGCAAATCAAATAGATAGAAATCCATGAGCCTGATTGATATGAGAAATAACTTGGACGGTACCAAAGACCAATGCCCAAGTGTCAATCAAGTTCAATCCAACAATAAAGGTCGGATTTATCAACTGATTGAACTACACACAACCTGTGATATTTCAATTATATAAACAAATATAATGCGGAAAAGAAATAAGGCAGACACCAGAAATTTTGTTAACGAGGAAACCGCAAATGCAGAAAACCCCCGGGACCTAGTCCAGATTTGAACACCACATTGTATTGAGCCGCTACAGACACTAGCCTACTACAAGTTAACTTCGGACTGGAATGTAGTTGTGCCCTAACCAAGTCTCACACCAATTAAGGTACAGTCACGTTCCTTACGCCTCTAAAACCACGCCGGATTCTGCGCACTTGATTCCCTTAGCTGATCTAACCCACAACTAAGAGTTGCTACGACCCAAAATCGAAGACTTATAAACAAATCTGTCTCCCACAGATATGTCTATTCTTTATTCGGTTTTGTTCCGTATTTTGATACAAAGATCAAGGTGAACAGGAACCAACTGATAATCCGGTCTTATACTCCCGAAGAACAGCCTAGAAATATCAGTCACCTCACAATAACCTAACTGATTAACATTATAAGTTATTGCAGAATCACAAGAGTCTGAGACGAAGAACTGTTGTGATTACTTTTTATATCTTACATATCGGAGATAAATCTCGAGTAAATCTTAGAGAAGATAAAACTCAATACGATAGAACAAGTAAGATCAGAATACCCAACTACAGAGAAAATAGTTGGATCTGGATTCACGAATCCCGAATGAAGTCTTCAAGTCGTTAACCTAATAATGGTTTTGGAAAAACCTAGGTTAAAGGAGAATTGACTCTAGTTTGCAACTAGGACACATGAAAGTGTCGGGATTAGGTTTTCCAATTGATAGAGTTCTCCCTTATATAGTCTTTCAAATCAGGGTTGCTTACAATCAAAGCTAAGATAGCTTAGTAACAAAGCATTCAATATTCACCGTTAGATGAACTCCTGATTTAAGATTCAAGCTAAGTCTGCTTAGAATTTAAGCAATCAATCTCCACCGTTAAATGGTCTTAGCTTGTTACACACAGATGAAATACACTTATATTTAGATATGGGTAACCGTACCTAAATGTGTATATTGAGTTTGCTCAATAACAGTTAACTGAAGTTAGCCATATGAACACTTTTGTCTTAACCATATTCATCTAACACTTTTAGATCAAATATGATGATCAATCAATCATGAAAGGTAATCAAATGAATCTAATTGTGTTTCAAATAGAGTTTTTCAATTGTTCACTATCTCATAGAAATATATATGAACAAATTAAAACAAAATCGGATTGATTCGTAATCGTACAAAGTACTTATACAAGAATCAATTCATGAACATTAAGCCACGGTTTGCAAAGTTAATTTGCATTCCTTAAATCATAAATGTTTTACTTCATGAGTATGAGAATCATATATTACCGATTTTAGAACTTAACCATTGTGTTCGCAAACTGGGTACACGAACAGCAGTTCCGGACCTTGGCCTAATCAAGCCGAACAACCGTTCCGGACCCAACTCAGGTGAACCCGTTCGCATACTAGGTACGCAAACAAGAGTTCCGGACCTTCTCAGGTAAATCCGTTCGCATACTAGGTACGCAAACAAGAGTTTCAGACCTGAATCATCATAATACAATTCGCATACTAGGTATGCATACCGTGTTGTATCCAGACATGGGTAATTGTTCTAAACTCTCATTTCAATCATTGAAACATCCTTGGAAGACGATAATGGTAATCTCACACATACCATTAGCTTCAAGTAATTTTCATGTGATCGAATGATCAATACGAAACTTCCCAAGTTAACATCAAATGACTGTCTCACACAAATCGTATTAGATATTCACGGTAACTTTCACATGATCATCTTTTGACTTAATATTTAGTTTCCAACAAATAAATTGTTTCCAACTAAACTCGTCAAGAATATGATGAACATAGCTAAAGCAAAAAGCTTCCAACACATATTTCGAGAAATAGATAAGTGAGATAAACTCGGCTCGAAATATCAAATGTGTATAATGTAAAAGTATATATAGCTATACGACTTAGTATCATTAAAGGATAGAATAAAATAGACTTCTGAGTGATAGATAAGTTTTAGTCTCCACATACCTTTTGTTGATGAAGTTCCTCCAAGCTCCTCAGTAGATATTCGTCTTCAATTGGTGAACGACGTGAAGTCTAAAGCTCAACTACACATTCTATCCTAATCCGAGACATAGCTATAAGTAGACTAGAAATCAAGTATATAGTTTTGATCAAATAAACTTGACAAACAAGCTTGAGATATCAACGCTTGCTAGTTATACCGAGCAGTGCTCTAACAATCTCCCCCTTTGTCAATTTTAGTGACAAAACTATCAATACATATGGATTACAAAACAAATAACTTTGTAGCTTCTCATCCATCATGCTTGATTTCCTTAGCTCTTCAACATTCCTTGAATTCTTCGCTACTCCAAGTACTCCAGCGATTCTGAACGTGTTCAACTCAGCATCATTGTTGTTGAAGATCCGTAGCCATAACAATAAGAAAACAAATATTCTCAATCATTGTTATACAGTGTCATAGTATTATTATATCAAATCAAAGTCCAATTGCATCACAACTTTGAAATAATACTATGGTGATATGTATCACTCCCCCATAGTCAATACTTCCATCTTACAATGAAAACCACTCCCCCTTACATGATGATCCGTAAACCATATTATGTAGTGTGAACTACCAAATAATTCTCCCCCTTTTTGTCAATATAAATTGGCAAAGGTACGAAAACTACGAGATCATAATGAAACTCTCAAAGACATAATCCATGACTAAAAGAGAACATATACTCTTTGTTTCGATGATTTCACATAGTCGAAACTTAGTGTATTCATCAAGGAGTTTATAAAGATACAAGATAACTCCTATAATATTCCACAGCCGTTATCCCCACAAAGATATGGAAATTAAGCACAAGTTCAAGTAAGAACTCTCCCTCATTTGATGTCATTCCCAAGAGAACAACTTGAGCGACCTTACTTTTACAAGAAAAGAAGGATTTCTTTGGACATTAACATATCACATGGATTTGTATCCAGTTGTTGATGGTGGTTTTCAGTTCAGGGCTAACATTGTGAAACCCTGTACTTAATGCGCTGTCATCCTGCAAAGGAACAAAAGCCATTTAAAAAGTGATGAGTGCATAAACCTCTTCACTTCCAGATGTATTGAGAAATTCAATATATTTATATGTATATAAAATTCACTCAGAATGGTGCATAAAGCAATAATCCCAAATATTCTATGAATTTTATTTTCCACCAGCATTATTCACTAATGCATTGCCTGCTTAGTGTTTTCCTATGTTACGTTCCCCAGCTGAACTCTCAATATTGGCATGACATGACGATTAATGTTCACTCGCAGCGGAGTAACACGAATCTCCCGAAGTGTCAGTATTGAGATCTGCATGTTAACACTCACGCAGGCTACACCACTCTCTGATAAAGATATTTTTGTGTCAACGCGCTTTTAATTAAAAGTTAGCACGATCGACGCACTTAAATTTCTTAAGGAAAACCTAGAATGTCCATATCAGTCTTAAAGAACAATCACGGCCACACGATTTGGCCACACAATTCAACAAGCCTAGCCTACTACTAGCGGAACTAGGCGATCATCATGATGACCTCCGGCGGCCCCACTAGCATCCCATCCGATCGGATTCCTTTTAGCTCACCCGCAACGCCTTTGAACGCTAACCCTAACATGGGTGATCGCGCTGTTTAAAGATGAGCTCAAATGAGTTAAGACCGGAAAAAACGGTCTCAAAAACATCACGACCGCCCAACTTAGCTAGCCTAGTTGGACGGATTAGATATTCCTTCGAATGATCAAAAGGGTACTGGAGTGTTCACCGGGGATAGCCTAGTTGGACGCCTTTTGTTCGAATGATCAAAAGGCGACCCAATTACATTTTTGGTCAATCGACTTGACCTATTTACTCGAGACTTCAAACATGTCAAAAACTGGGGGATGCTTACTGGGGTATTGGTCTGGCGGTTTACAGCGTGCGGCGTGCAACGCGCCCATTACGAGAAAGTTCCAGGAAAGAACGGACGGTTAACAGCAGTGAGAGTAGTGGGTGAAAGTGTGATCAGTTTTCCCTCGTAATGGAAACGTGATGATCACCACTTTTTACACAACCCCACTTCTCCACTACTTAACTTCCTCCACTTCCTATGAGATCAGGGGTGCGCTCAATGACTTGTATAAATAGGATTTCAACCTATTTCAACAAAGGAGGAGAACACAAGTGTTATCAACACAAGTATCTAGAAGACACCAAGAACGGATAGCTTACATTCTACAAGCCAGTTCCACATTCTGATACAAGTCATAAAACATCCACACCTTCATAATTTAACATTATGATCTCAAACACCTTCTTCGCTTCCCTCCCTTAGATCAACCCTTTTCCTTCACTTTGTGACCGAAGCAAGAATGGAACGGCCATTTCTTGGTTTAGGCCAGGTTTGTACAGATTGATCTCTCGAATCTAAAGTACTCCCGTGCAGTACATTTGTTTAGGGTTTGAATTCGTTTCTCATCAACACACCCAAATTTACCAAAAACAGCAGAATCATTTTTTACTCCAAAACAACTGGCGACCAAGTGGGAGATTAATCTCTCGGTTGCAAGATCAAATTTCAATTTCACTTAATTTTCTAAAATTCAAGATGGTAGATCTTAGGTCTGGGTCAGTTACCAATCCTGATGCTACGGGCGCTGATAACACTCCTGGTGTCAATATCCCTGTCGTTAACACCAATGTACCGCCTGCCAGCTCAGTCAACACATCGCATGGTGTTACATCCTCTAGCACCAACACTAGTAACGCCGGAAGCATCCCCTCTGGTGTGACGCCTCCTATTACCAGATCCAGAGCCGCTGCTACTCCTAATATTTCTTCGAGCATGACACCTCCAATCGTCACCAGGGCTGCCACCATTTCTTCATCGGTACGAGAGACTGGAGGAGCCATAGGAAGCCAATCCCCTATAACCATTGTTGATTTGATGGAAAGACAATAAGTTCTCGCTAAGGCTCAAACGTACATAGATACAACTCAGAAGAGGTACTCACTTTCCTCAAGACGCTAACGGAGTGACTACCACAAGAGCCGCGTCAACCCATGGAACCAATAAGGAATACTTTTAACACTCCTAGTGCAATCACTTCAACAGGGTGTGCCTTCATAGATGAGGAGGTTCGTTTTGCTCCTGAATGCTCACGAGAAAGGAATTAGCCGTCCAACTTCATCACACGTGAGGATCTAGAGCGTCTCCTCCAAAATCGAGGCAAAGAAAACTCGATGGACATGCACCATTACCAACCTCCGTATCCTCCTGATGTGCAAAGAGTTCCTCCCCCGAGAGGATACTCCTCTCCTCAGTTTTTCCTTTATGATGGTACTGGTAACGCTCGTGAACACATCTCTCGTTTTCTGGAATCCTTGGGAGAACACGAATACAATCATGTCCTCCGCCTGAAAGAATTTTCAAAGTCACTTACCGGAAGAGTGTATACCTAGTACAACAACATCGCACCAAACAGCATATCCAACTGGTGTGAAATGGTTATCGCTTTCTATAAGAAATATTTCTTTGTGTCTGAGCAAATCACCTTATCAGACTTTGGAAGGATGTTTCAGCGATACAATGAACATCCAAATGATTATGTCAAGAGATTCAGGATTCAAGCGCTAGATTGTCATGATCCAAAATGTAACTGAGCATTAATTGGTGGAGTTGTGCATTAATGGCATGGTACCCGTCTATCGCGCTTTACTGGAGAACTTACGTTTCCAAACATTTTCATAACTTCATGAAGCTGCTAAGCGTTCGGCCACAACAGCACCGGCATTGCTGGAGAGGATCAGACCCACCAGAAATGAAGATGTACGTGAGACTCGAGGAAGCAGACGTCTCACCAACAAACAATACAATACATGACCCTATATAAGTGTAGTGGGATAAGGAGGAAAGATAAAAGCTCCAGCGGCGGAACAACAACCCAAACGTGCAGCACCAGCGCCTCAGACGGCCTCATCCCGGAAGGCCGCGGCTAAGACTCCTGCGCAACAACAAGAAACTGAGAATGCCGCTCCAAACTTCCCATTCCCGATTGAGGAAGTAATCTAGCTCCTGGAAGCATGGATTCAAGATGATGCCATCAAGCTACCTCCTATCAGGCGCCCACCAACTGAGGAAGAAATAGCGAATCCCAAATATTGTCTCTACCACAGGTTCGTCAATCATCCAACCAATGAATACAACAAATTGAAGCGCATCTTTAAATAAAAGGTAGATACTGGAGAACTTCAACTAGGCACTGAGGGAGTTTACAGAGACCCTCTTCCAGTCAGAAACTGTGCACTTTCTGGGGACTCTGTCCACAAAGCCGTGCAATCCATGATGGAGGGTGTATGTTAAATTCTTCATTTCTCCAAAACACATCATCAAGATATATTTGCATCTCTCAATCGCATTGTGTCAGGCAAGCGGTTGTTTTCAGTCGGAGAAGCTACTCCTAAGCCCCAATCTCTCTTAGGAGGCGCTGTTGGAAAATGCAACTGGGACTGCTGACCACTACCCACCTGAAGGGTGTCGAGTTTGACAGCACGTTGATTGACGTAGCCTCTGACTTCAACGTTGTCACCATTAAGACTTTGAAAGCCATAAAGATCCCAAAACAGGAAGCCGTTCACTGTCCGACCATGATCAAAAACTCGGAAGGGGAGTCTAGAGACGCTTATGGGTACATCAATCTCGAAATCAAGGTGGGAGATGCTCTAACGCACGCCAAATTTCATATTGTCAAAGAATGACCAAATTATGATATGGTTCTGGGGCGCTCGTGGGTGCATGGCAACAAAGAAAAGCTGGGAGTATGTCCTTTACCAGTGTCTATACCCGAAAGGATTTCCAACATGCCATCCAACCCTGAGGATTATTTGTTGCCGTATCAACAACTTGCCAATATGACCCAATTGCCTGGAGAGAGCCCGGCGATGTACATTCGTAGATTCCGAACCCAAGTAAGTCAAATTGAATAAACCTTTCTGCAATCAGTCACTCCTCTTTTCGTCAAGGGCCGGGGACTTGATCTGATCGTCAACCCAGCCGTCACTAGAAGATGTGAATGGGGTGTTGGGCCTTTCAAATACTTTATTAAAAATTTAGAAGCTGTCACAGTCAAAGATGGGGAATCTAAGAATCAAGTAACGGTGCAACGCCCAAATCCATTTCAAGTTGGAGATATAGTAGTAAGGGTTGCAGCCCAACCTGCTCCGCCAAATTCCCCAGAAGATGAGCCGTACCTAGTAGTATAAATTATTTTGGGAGGCTACTACAAACTTATCAATGCTGGTAAGCTAGAAGGCGTAGTAATACACGCTAGGTGGCTTAAACCTTTCAATACCGAAGACGACATGTCGCTTTCTTTAGCATTTCCCCTTTTCATACAATATTTGTAATTCTTCCAAAATAACTGCACTGCTTGCATTAATAATTAGGATTTCATTCTATCAGTTAATCGAAACATCGTTTCCTCACAAAACCATTGCCGATCAGTTCAAAACAAAAAAAATCAAACCATGAAAGAAACACCTTACATCTTTCAGTAAATACCTAAGAGGGAAACATGTAAAGAAAAAAGAAAGAACAAGATATTCAAGGTAAATCATCAAGCAGCAACAGATTCTTCTTGGAAGGTACCCGTATCCCGAAAAGCAGCCTGCTTCAACATTAAAACGGCTTCTCAATCACCACCTCTTTTGACCGACGTGATCCCTAGAGGAGGTTCTGTCCACTTCAATATGCGATTTTTGGATTTTGAAGATCATTTCACGGACTGGGGAGCAACGAATCTGAAAGTGGCGCACGTACCCGGTTACACTCCCAGTTCGAAATTGCTTCTTCAGAAATCACGTTGCACATGTCGTCAATTGAAGATAAGGCCTTTCTCAACCGTTTAACCCACAATATGCGGCTTATTGAGTCTCTAGATTCGTGGAAAAGCTCCCATGCTTCTACATACCTAGCCGGCATGCCACAAATCTTCAAGAACCGTGTAATCTGCAAGAGGAATATCAAACAGAAGGTTGGTCGAGCCATAATTGTTATTTTTCCCTACTCTAAATTGTTGTTACTAGCATACGTGTGTGGAAATATTATTGTGGAAGAAGCGTCTCTTCCCATGAGAAGAAAACACAGACTTGCCAACCATTACTATTTGTGTGATGTCTTCCTATCCTCCATGCCTCCTCAATAGAATGGGCAGAGATTAGATTACAAAATCGCGTTTTAGGAATGAATATCATGAACACAGGCTATAGAAGAGCGCTACATCTAAAGTTTCAAGATATTGCGAGATCTTTCTAAGAATTTTGATTTCTTAGTCGGGAGATTTCATTCGTTCATCCAACTGGAAACATAAAATCATGAAAGCAACATGAATGAAGGATTATTATTTGATGAAGCCCTGGCTCCAGCCGTATGAAACAAAAGACTACTAAACATCAAAGAAGTATCATCAACGCCAGGGTCAATGGCGCCTTCACTGGAACCCTCTCTAGAAGCCGCTTCAACATCCTCTCCAGAAGCTGCTTCAACATCCTCTTCGGAAGCTGCATCAACGTTCTATTTGGGAACTGCTTCAACATCTTCCTTGAAACTTTACCAACATTCACTTCGGAGCCCGCTTCAACATCTTCTCCAGATGCCGCTCCTACTATACACTCTTCGGAAGTTGCCCTGACATCCTTTTCAGAAACTGCTTCAACAGCCTTTTGAGGGTATTCCGTCCACGTCAGAGTCGAGGATTATGACGCCGTCGTGAATAGGGTTTTCATGTGTATCTAGGAGTTCACGTTCACCCGAGAGATGCTCATGCTCTACCCTCCGGCGCTTTATCCAGGAAGCAAACCTTTCAGTCCTAGCACTTGTTGGCTGAGATGCTTAATCGCGCCTCTATTTTTCCTCCATGCCAGCGTGCTGATAGACGCATTTATGTGTCTATTTTCATCTCTATTGTGTATATTGTTAGTACCCATTTTTGTACTTATTTTGGTATTTTATCTCTTTGTAGGTGTTTTTGAAGAAATAAGCTTTTACGGCGAAATTGGCCCGAAAAGTTGATAAATGCAACCCAAGGGACGAGTGTTATGCGGACTTCAGCAACGGATAAGGGGCGACCACTGGATAACGGGTAACCTTACCCCTTCACGTTCAAATTCTAAATTTTGGCGGGAAACCAAAACCAAAATATATACATGTTTCTGGCAGTTTTGGTGGTAGTGATTTGGAGGAGTTTGAGGTCGATTAAACCTCTTATTTTCATAGGGTAGACTCCTTATGGGTCTAGGAATCTAACATGGGTGTTGAAATCGATTAAACTGGGCTCAATCGACGGATTTTTATCTCAAACAACAAAATATGGAAAGTCACGTGTGTGACCGATTTTAGGAAATTTTAGAGAGATTAAAGTGCTATAAACCTTCCCAAAGCTTGATATCTATCTAAGGAAGAGTTTAGAATCAAAAGGAAAGTTCAGAAACGCGTGGAAAACAAGAAATTGCCGCAACTTTGCCGTGAAGAGAAAGGAAGAGATTTTGGAAGATTCTGGAGAGATTTAATCGGTATTTTTGATATAAATAGATTGTTTGGGTCATATAGAAGAGGTGTCAAAAGTTAGGGGAAGTTTAGAACACCACAGAGCCGAAAAATCAAAGTTGCAGGAAACCTGCTGCTGCTGCTGCTGAAGAACACGAAAAACTTCGACCCATACCAGACCGTCGCAAAAGCAGTCTTATATTCAACTACAGAACTTATTTATCGTTTATTAACAGCACTTCAGTTGTATTGGTGATTTCTGTAACGCCAGAAAAGCGTTGTAGATTCGCTGTATTATTATTTTTATTCAATAAAAACACCTTTTATGCCATGTTTATATCTTTGAGCATGTTTTCGGCGTGATGAGCTAAACCCCAACACTGGGATGACGGAGGAAGCCATGTTTCACAATTGATGGTAATTATAATTGATTCTTATGACTTTTTGCATTGCTTTTCAATCGATTTATGATTTTCATTGATTATTTGTGATTTTGTTTGATAGTGTATGCTTAGTCTAAGAACTTTTGATGCACTATGCTTATGATTTACATCTAATGCTTTATAAAATCTACTTTTGGCAAAGGAATAGAGTCTATAAAAGAGCTAGTATTGTTATGAATCATCGTATGAACCAATTGATTGTGAAGTTTGGTGGAATCCTAAGTCCCAGTCTCTCGTAATATTGATATCATCTTTGTTTATTTGCTATTTTAATCGGAATATAAGTCTAGAATCGAGTCTTCACAAGTCCGAGTTGAACGAACTCTACTTATCACTATTTACAACAACATAAAATCACATCAATTTTTGGCGCCGCCGACGCGGACTTGTTTTTAGATTTGTTTTTAGGTTTTATATATTTTTTTGTTTTTATTATTTTTGTTCTTCTTTACGCGTTTGGTATTTTTCGATTCTTTTTCAGATTTGGAGCGGAGCTAAAAGGAAAGAAAAAAATGTTATAAGAGGAAAGCATCGCCAAAGAAGGAAAGAAAAGAGGAGTCCAAAGGAGTGAATAAGAAGATTTTTTTATATAGTTATTTTTTTTATTTTTTTTTATTTAGATTTTATTACTTTTTATTTTTAGAAATTGTAAATAGGGTTTTATTTTATTTATTTATTTATTTATTTTTTTTGGACATTTGGACTTTGGGACATTATTATTTTTAAAACCCTAAGGAAGGGTTAAAGGTTAAATATAAACTGTTTGCAGGGAAGGACGACGGTTACGATACTGTCTCGGCCCCTCGGGTTCGCACACTGGCATAGGAGTTGGTGGCCCGAGTCGACTACAACGGTTCTTCATCCGTCTGGTACGGGAGGCAAACTTTTAAACACCCGCGAATCCCCTGTCAGCGGGTTTACTGTCTTCCTTAAGGTGCATATATGCTGAGGAATTGAATACGGACATTTATATTCCTAGTAAAGGGCAAGGCCAGGCCATACAAGATAAGGGTTCGGATTTCATCACCGTTCTTTTCTAGCCCGCCTTAGGAAAACAATACCGAACGCGGACCCAAGCTTAAAATTTTGACTAGAACAAGACCGATAAGGTAACGAGCTTATAGGAAAATCGTTCAAAAGGATCGTATTAGGTATTTTGTTAGCCTAGCTCAAAGTTCAGGAAGATTACTGAAAGTCGATTAGAGCCGCCTTTTAACCCAGGGAAGCGTTGCCAAAGAGGTGGGGGTATCAAAGATCCTCTGAGCTTCTCCTACTTCTCTTCGACTTACTTTATTCGAATCGTCCTACGAGGTTTGCTAAAATTGTACCCAGATGCCTTTTGGAAGAGTAGAAGCTGGTCTAGAAACAATCTAAGTGAAGCCAACATGCTTGTTGTTTGCTAGATTTTATAGGTTTGATTTGGTCGAGTCAGCCTTGTTTGTGATTGTTTAGAATTCCCTTGCAATTAAGAATGTCGAACTGGTATGATAGAAGCCAATACAATGAATATCCGACTGAGTTTCAAAATGGACATTATTCACACTACGACCATAGTGTAAATAGTGGTTGGAAACACCAACCTTTTGAAGGTTATGGTTCATACCATGGTGAGCCCAATTACTATCCACACACACACTGGTCATACGAGCAAAAAAATAAAGATTATTATAGTGCTAGTACCTCGTCTTTGGACAATACAATCAAACTGTTGAAAACTAGTCCTTATTATGATCCTTCCGTATCTTTAGAAGAGTCTCTTAAGCAGTTAACTAAGCAAACAAATAGGTTTATGTCGGAAATGAATAGACAAACTGCACCATTGAGAAAACTTTCTATAGAGGAATCTCTCAAGCTGATGGCTGAGACAAACGAAAGACTTGCTCGAAATAATCTTAATTTCCAATACAGTGTTTCCAATAATACCCTTGAAAATAATGATAGTTATTTGCATAATCAAGATGACGAGGTTAGAATTGGTAACACTACATGTTTAGATGAGGTTCAACCATTTCCATGCTATTATAATGACGATTATGATGAGGATAGTGTTGCTGAAGAATCTGAAATATGTAGGCATAGTGATCAGGAATTTGTTACTCCAATTGAGCTTTATAATGATAATGTTATTTCTAGTTCAAATCCAAATAATTTTAATAATTATTCACCTATTCAAAAGGACGAGGATTTTTCTAGAGATATCCCCGTTTTAGACGATGTAGTATTTCCTTTTGATTACGAAGACAATAATGGTTTAGAGGAACGAGTTTATTCTTAAAATACTGTTTTTTTGTTTAGTGATTTAGAAACAATAGTCTTAGACAAAGAAAATGAACTCGTAGAGATGAGTGAGGATGAACTTGACTTAGAAGAATCAATTGCCTATTTTCAGGAATCTGATGACCTAGAAATTAGGGAGATTGTGACTAGTTTAACTAGAGACACTGAAAACTCTAAGTTTGGGGGTGATTATCATTCTCCATGTGCTTTAACTCTTAGAAAGGTCCCTCACTTAGGACTTGACATATGTGCCTCAACCGTTTTAACAGATTATCTTCATACACGTTTTCCTGAACCTAGTGATGTCCATAAGGAAGTTCAGTTGTTAGAAACCCATCCTCTGGTTAATGTGGTTTACCCAGGCTATGATACCCCGATCGACTTTGTTTTCCCACCAAATATTTTTCTTCCAAAAGTGGGAACATATGATTTTCAAATGTGTCAATTATTAAGTTTTGAGACTAAGCCTAAGTACTTTAGGTTAATAACATCGACACATTTTCTTAAGAATGACCCCTACTCTCATTGTGGTCAATTATGTAAGTCAAACCTGATTGACTTAGAGGATTCTCAATTATTTAGGTTATTATTATGTGCTTCTAAGTTCTTATTTGAGTTTCTACAGACTCTAGGACCTAATAATTTGGATCTCACTTATGAGGGAATGCATCCAATGAAAATATTTTATTTAGACCCTTTCATAGAGCCTGAACCTGAACCACAATTAGATATAGATATTCTAATCAGGAAACTAGGCAAGGGTTTTCTCGGTTTGTTCATTTCCTTGTCATGTTGCAGATTCCTTTTACTTGTGATAGCTCTATTTGGTTTGGAAGACCCACAGTTATTCCGACTGTTACTATATGATTCGAGGTGACTAATCCTTTCTTAGTCTGGCTGAAGACTTTAAACTTAGCACTTTGGGAGGTAACCCATTCTCATGCAACACAGTAATATCTTTCCTTAACTCTTTTGCTTCAAATGGTAACAGTTTCTCCTTGTTCATGCTTTTAATTTTATCTTTAGAACATTGAGGACAATGTTAGATTTAAGTTTCGGGGTATGGGAGAAACTTTTTAGTTGCATTATAAACTCCAGAGCCTAGAAATTTATGCCTATTAAGGATGGCACTAACCAATCTAAATGGATGGAAGCATTTTGGTTTTAGGAGTTGAGGAACCAATCTGAGTGGATGGAAACATCTATATAGAGTCTATTCATAAAAGCACGGAGCTCAGGTGTTAGAAATAACATGATAGTTTCACCGTATCTCGGAATCATCTTATTACTTCTGTTTTTATTTTTGCAAATTTTTATGTTGATGTCTGCTGGGTTGAAATAGAGTGATTGAGTTACTATTAAAAAAAAAACCCAGACCAATTAGACCAATCGGAATAAATAACACTTGGATAGCAATATGTGTGTGTTCTCCCTGTCTTCGTCGCCTAAACAAGCGTGGAACGCAGGATCCACGGGAATTACCATGTAATCTGCTGACAAGAAGCATGCGCTTGGATCCAAAAGATCTAATCATGTCGTTAAAAAAAAAATATAATAATAAATAAATAAATAAATAAATAAAGGTTTATTATAAAGTCGACCACTGGTTCCCTTGTATATGCCAGCTGAGTTGATGTAGATTTAGGATTGCCGACCACTGGGTCCCTTGTATATGCCAGTTGTGTTGATATTAGTCCAGACCAGTATCTCAATCCACTAGGTCATAGGTTCATCTTGGCATTGAAGTCCATTCACAACCATCTATTCCTATATCCATCTTCTTAATCTATTCATGTGATTTGTTTGATTCCGGATATTGATGTCCATAGTGCGACTATCTGAGTAGAGCTCTGTCACTTGTATATGAATTTTAGTATACTTGAGTGCAAACTCATATACAGCAATTGGAATTTCGCATCAGGGTACTTCCTCCCGTAATTAATAAGTATGCCAACCAAGGAGGTTCTTTAGTGCATTCCAAGGGTCTGCGTAGATAGCTAGGGTCTGGAGACAAGGTTTTGTGGGTATATCTCTAGTAAACCCTCCCGAGACTATAACTCGGCCACTAGGGCCACCTAAGGGTTTAAAGGCTTCTTGCACATGCTAAGTGCAATCGACGATGCCTGCGACAGTGAGTTAGGATTTTATTTTTTAGTTTTGATTTGCTCGGGACTAGCAATTAATAAGTTTGGGGGTATTTGATAGACGCATTTATGTGTCTATTTTCATCTCTATTGTGTATATTGTTAGTACCCATTTTTGTACTTATTTTGGTATTTTATCTCTTTGTAGGTGTTTTTGGAGAAATAAGCTTTTGCGGCGAAATTGGCTCGAAAAGTTGATAAATGCAACCCAAGGGACGAGTGTTATGCGGACTCCAGCAACGGATAAGGGGCGACCACTTGATAAGGGGTAACCTAACCCCTTCACGTTCAAATTCTAAATTTTGGCGGGAAACCAAAACCAAAATATATACACGTTTCTTGCAGTTTTGGTGGTAGTGATTTGGATGAGTTTGAGGTCGATTAAACCTCTTATTTTCATAGGTAGACTCCTTATGGGTCTAGGAATCTAACATGGGTGTTGAAATCGATTAAACTTGGCTCAATCGACGGATTTTTATCTCTAACAGCAAAATATGGAAAGTCACGTGTGTGACCGATTTAAGGAAATTTTAGAGAGATTAAAGTGTTATAAACCTTCTCAAAGCTTGATATCTATCTAAGGAAGAGTTTAGAATCAAAAGGAAAGCTCAGAAACGCGTGGAAATCCTAAAACAAGAAATTGCCGCAACTTTGCCGTGATGATAAAGGAAGAGATTTTGGAAGATTCTGGAGAGATTTAATCGGTATTTTTGATATAAATAGATTGTTTGGGTCATATAGAAGAGGTGTCAAAAGTTAGGGGAAGTTTAGAACACCACAGAGCCGAAAAATCAAAGTTGCAGGAAACCTGCTGCTGCTGCTGCTGAAGAACACGAAAAACTTCGACCCATACCAGACCGTCGCAAAAGCAGTCTTATATTCAACTACAGAACTGATTTATCGTTTATTAACAGCACTTCAGTTGTATCGGTGATTTCTGTAACGCCAGAAAAGCGTTGTAAATTCGCTGTATTATTATTTTTATTCAATAAAAACACCTTTTAAGCCATGTTTATATCTTTTGAGCATGTTTTCGGCGTGATGAGCTAAACCCCAACACTGGGATGACGGAGGAAGCCATGTTTCACAATTGATGGTAATTATAATTGATTCTTATGACTTTTTGCATTGCTTTTCAATCGATTTATGATTTTCATTGATTATTTGTGATTTTGTTTGATAGTGTATGCTTAGTCTAAGAACTTTTGATGCACTATGCTTATGATTTACATCTAATGCTTTATTAAATCTACTTTTGGCAAAGGAATAGAGTCTATAAAGAGCTAGTATTGTTATGAATCATCGTATGAACCAATTGATTGTGAAGTTTGGTGGAATCCTAAGTCCCAGTCTCTCGTAATATTGATATCATCTTTGTTTATTTGCTATTTTAATTGGAATATAAGTCTAGAATCGAGTCTTCACAAGTCCGAGTTGAACGAACTCTACTTATCACTTTTTACAACAACATAAAATCACATCAATTTTTGGCGCCGCCGACGCGGACTTGTTTTTAGATTTGTTTTTAGGTTTTATATATTTTTTTTGTTTTTATTATTTTTGTTCTTCTTTACGCGTTTGGTATTTTTCGATTCTTTTTCAGATTTGGAGCGGAGCTAAAAGGAAAGAAAAAAATGTTATAAGAGGAAAGCATAGCCAAAGAAGGAAAGAAAATAGGAGTCCAAAGGAGTGAATAAGAAGATTTTTTTATATAGTTATTTTTTTTATTTTAGATTTTATTACTTTTTATTTTTAGAAATTGTAAATAGGGTTTTATTTTATTTATTTTGTAATTTTATTTTATTTTTATTTTTATTTTTTGGACTTTTTTTTTGGACATTTGGACTTTGGGACATTATTATTTTTAAAACCCTAAGGAAGGGTTAAAGGTTAAATATAAACTGTTTGCAGGGAAGGACGACGGTTACGATACTGTCTCGGCCCCTCGGGTTCGCACACTGACATAGGAGTTGGTTGCCCGAGTCGACTACAACGGTTCTTCGCCCGTCTGGTACGGGAGGTAAACTTTTAAACACCCCCTGTCAGCGGGTTTACTGTCTTCCTTAAGGTGCATTGAGGAATTGAATACGGACATTTATATTCCTAGTAAAGGGCAAGGCCAGGCCATACAAGATAAGGGTTCGGATTACATTTATATTCCTAGTAAAGAACATACGGTTAATAGCAGTGAGAGTAGTGGGTGAAAGTGTGATCAGTTTTCCCTCGTAATGGAAACGTGGTGATCACAATTTTTTACACAACCTCACTTCTCCACTACTTAACTGCCTCCACTTCCTATGAGATCATGGGTGCGCTCAATGACTTGTATAAATAGGATTTCAACCTATTTCAACAAAGGACGAGAACACAAGTGTTTTCAACACAAGTATCTAGAAAACACCAAGAACTGATAGCTTACGTTCTGCAAGCCAGTTCCACATTCTGATACAAGTCATAAAACAACCACACCTTCATAATTCAACATTCTGATCTCAAACACCTTCTTCGCTTCCCTCCCTAAGATCAACCCTTCTCCTTCACTTTGTGACTGAAGCAAGACTGGAACGGCCATTTCTTGGTTTAGGCCAGGATTGTACAGATAGATCTCTCGAATCTAAAGTACTCCCGTGCAGTACATTTTGGGGTTTGAATTCGTTTCTCATCAACACACCCAAATTTACCAAAAACAACAGAATCAGTTTTTACCCCAAAATACCAGTAAACTCGAATAAATTAACCACAAGAGACCTTATTGATTAATTTAATCGGAAACGCTCAACATAAGAAACTTACGGATGCATACAGTACTTTCACATAAAAGTGGATCAGGGAAAGATCAATACTACGGAATTTTCAAAAGTTCATTCTAGCTTTTATCAATATTTGCATAAATACGTAATAGACTTAACTTTTGAGCAATTATGAGATACTAGCACAGTTCACGAACGTAAAGGCATACATCTCATAAGAAATTGCAATATAAAATCAAAAAGATTAAATACTGCAAAAAGAATCATCTTCCAAATAACTTAGAATTTAAATAAATAAATCTAAAACACTGCAAGATGAAAATCGTTGAAACAGCTATGTGTAATCACAATAATTTCTATTCCAAATCCTAGTTATCCTTCTTAAACATAAGAATAAATTCTCATAATAAGTTTCTTAGACAAAATAAATTCAACTCCTAAGAACAAAAAACAAACACAGACTAAAAACAAAGTACACTTTCGGAACCCTCACGAGTTTTAAGACCTTTGAGCTTGTGATTGACAACATCTACTACTTCTTCGGAGAAGATATCCTTTTTGAGAAGATCTTTAACATGTGTCTTCATGAGAACAAGGTCATAATTAACCTTTTTCAACTCAGTTCGTAACACATCGAGACCTTTCATAGTACCAACGAGCTGCAGTTTTGCTTCCTCAAAGTATTTAAGAAAATCATGAACAACTTCAGCAGATACCATCTCATCACGCTCTACATCTTGATGAGTATATACATAATAGCATGAGACATCAGGATGATCTTCAGAGTTTTGAGATTCGACAGTGTCAACTTCTACAAGAGTTCTTTTCTTTTTCCCTTTGGATCCGTAACCGATACCTTTATCAAGAAAACCTTTCATTAAATCACAAGTGCGAGAAGGAGATGACTTTCTTGACAAAATAATAACATAGAGTGAGAGAACTTAACTCAATACGATAGGTATATAAACGATTTCACAGGGAATATGTTTAGGGTTTTTAGAGATGGTTCGTGACATGTATCAAACGGGTACCCGTACGAACACAAACTTAACCCACAAAAGGAAACTTAGGAATGTTGTAAAATCCTATCCACAGAGTAAAATGGATACACAGCAATATTTTGCTAAGTGAAAATTTTGTTTCACAAATCTTAGCTCAATAAATTTTATATTCTCATAAGAGGAAAATTTAGAGCACAAGAGTAGCACTAGCAAATTGCAACAACTAAAAATTTAAAAACAAAAAATAAACAAGCAAACACTTTGAAGAAAACTTTAACAACGAAAATAATTATGCAGCGTTGTCTGTGGGCAATAGTCTAGCTATCAATCGAAAAGAGAATAGCTCAGGGAACATTTTTGCCATCAAGAATACCTGATCATTAGCACATCTTACCCAGCAGGATTTTTCATGAGTAAGATTTCAAACCTTGTGATTAATTAATACAAGTATGAGCATTATGCCCATCAAATGAATAACGTTCTTGGTTAAACCTCTTTTTTCTTCTAATTTTTGGAGGAATCCCTTTTGATGTGAAAAAGCATCATAGCACTTACTATCATCGAAGTATGAAACCAAGCTTGAATACTTACCTGAAGAAGTTTGTCTGAAATTAGACAGCCTGTTGATAAGATCTTTGTACCCTTCAATTATCAGATTTAGGATGGCATTCACATCTCCATTGTTGTTTACACCTTTTGGTACCTTTTTCACACTTTGAAAACCATTCCCAAAACTAGTTTGAGAAGGATTCTTTTGAAAGCTCCTTGACCGATTTGTGTCAAAGCTATTATTACAGGTTCGAACATTAGAAGAGCAATCTGAACTGATTTTCCTGGAAGGTTTCACAAGGTGAGTTCTAAAACCGATTGGTTTAGACATACGAATGCCAGTTACACCTTTGAGGATTAAATCTAAGGTGTGTTGGATTCGACCAATATAGTGTTCATCCAACCTTAATTTGCACTTCCGTCGAACATGTCCCTTCATATCACAAAAGAGACACATTTTCTGATCACCACAGTGATTAGAGTGAATAGGTTTGACAACATCGTTAGAAGATTTCTCCCTTCCGTGAGATGTGGTGATTCCTTGATTAGTGGAAGATACACACACATCTTTAGTAGTAGGAAGGGTTTGCAATTTAGATTCTGAAACCCTGGCATCATTCAACTAGTCCCAACTACCATCAACCAAAATTACAATACTACCCTCAACAGAATACATGACATGCAGGAAATTAAATCTGTCTTATTCAGTATGGTGGGAGACAAAGCTGCAGGCCCATATGGATTTCCTCCAAATTTCTTTCATGCCAACTGGCACATTGTTAGAATGGTGCAAAATTTCTTCGACTCTGGTCGCTTACTTAAGAAAATGAACTCCACCTCCATCTCCTTAATTCCTAAAACTGAAAACCCCACCGCCCAAGTCACTTCAGACCCATCAGTCTTTGCAACACCGTCTACAAATTTATATCAAAACTTATAGACCAGAGAATGAAACCTCTTCTCAATAAAATCATATATCCCTATCAATATTCCTTTATTCCAGGAAGACAAATCTCTGATAACAATGTTATATCCCATGAAATTTTACACACTATGAGGTCTAAGACGGGTAAAAAAGGTCAAAATAGTTTCATGGTATTAAAATAGACATGGAAAAAGATTTTGAATGAGTTGGGACTTCCTCCTGGATATTATAAAGAAGATTGGCTTTGATGACTAATAGTGAAGCAAAATATCTCAATGCATATCCACTACTACCTCAGCTGTCCTCATCATAGGTTCTCCAGATAAATTCTTCAAACCTATCAGAAGCCCCAGACAAGGTGATCCCTTATCCCCTTATCTTTTCCTATTCTGCATGGAAGCTATGTCTAGAACTTTGATCCAAGCTGAAGAAATGGGTCTCATCACTGGGATAAAAGTTTACAAAGGAGCTCCCTCTATAAACCATCTCCTCTTTGTTGATGACTGTATGGTCTTCTGTAAAGCAAACAAGTTTGAGAGCCAGAACCTGTTGGATATTTTTACTATGACTAGTGAAACTTCTGGCCAGTTAATCAACTTCAGTAAGTTTGGGGTCTTCTTTAGTAACAATACTGATCCCAATCTCAGCGTCCAAATAGGCAGCCTCATGGGAGTTCAGGTTCTTGATCAACATGATAAGTATCTAGGCTCCCATTTATTCACTCATAGGATTAAAATCACTTTCTACAAACCTTGTGTTGACAAGCTAAAGCTCAACCTAGTCAGTTGGAAAAATATTCCCCTTAACCCCGCTGGAAGACACGCCCTTATTAAATCAGTTACCTCTATTGCTAGCATTTATCAGATGAATTGTTTCAAACTTCCTAAACAAACCTGCCAAGACCTTAACAAGATTCAAATAGATTTTTCTGGGGAAAGCAGTTGACTATCCAAAAGCTTGGACTTTTTTTTGCAAACCTATAGAACATGGAGGTTAGGGTTTCATGAATATTGAACATTTCAACAGTACTATGATCAGTAAGATTGGATGGAGACTGGAAACTGACAAGAACTCTCTCTTGTATCAAATAATGGATGCTAAGTATCTTCTTGGTAAAATGTATACAACATGGAAACCAAACCTAAAGATGGTGACTCTTGGATTTGGAAGGGAAACCTTAAAGGAATAGGTAATATCCAACAACATAGCCACTGGAATATTAGCAATGGTAGAAGAATCAACATATGGGAAGATTTCTGAGTTCCCAACCTCAACAATCTTTTCCCAAAACTAGCTACTTGTCCATATGATCTTCTATTGGTCACCCACTTGCTGAAAGACAATGGGGAATGGGACTCTAACCTTATCATTGCTTGGTTTAACCCTGTTCATGCACAAGCCATCATTGAAATTGTTGTTAATCATGGAGAGGAAGTCAAAATCCACTGGAAGATTACTGAAAAAGTGGGGGTACAACAACCGCACCCAATAATTCGCTTAGCAATCTGTATGGACTAACTCCAATATACTTTTAAGAGAATCAACTAGACAGTCAGACTCAATCTTAATAAAAAGTATATCAAGGAGTTATATCTCAATTTCTCGATTCAATACTTACTCAAGCAAATAGAAATCTACGAGTCTAATTGAATACAAGAGAAATTAACCTGAACGGTACCAAAGACCAATGTTCAAGTATCAATCAATTTCAATCAACAACCAAAGGTCGTATTTACCAATTGATCGATTCAACGCACAACCTATGATATTTCAATTATATAATAAAATATAACGCGGAAAAGAAATAACACAGACACCATAAGTTTTGTTAACGAGGAAACCGCAAATGCAGAAAAACCCCGGGACCTAGTCCAGATTGAACACACACTGTATTAATCCGATACAGACACTAGCCTACTACAAACTAACTTCGGTCTGGACTGTAGTTGAACCCCAATCAATCTCACACTGATCCAAGGTACAGTTGCGCTCCTTACGTCTCTGATCCCAGCAGGATACTGCGCACTTGATTCCCTTAGCTGATCTCACCCACAACTAAGAGTTGCTACGACCCAGAGTCGAAGACTTTAATAAACAAATCTGTATCACACAGAAAAGTCTACAGGAATAGATAAATCTGTCTCCCACAGAAATACCTATGAGTTTTGTTCCGTCTTTTGATAAATCAAGGTAAAAAGGAACCAATCGATAACCCAGACTTATATTCTCGAAGAACAGCATAGAATTATCAATCACCTCACAATAATCTTAATCTACTATCGAAACAAGATATTGCGGAATCACAAACGATGAGACGAAGATGTTTGTGACTTCTTTTCTATCTTGCCTATCGGAGAAATTAATCTCAATCCAATCTTACGATTGCACTCAATCACGATAGAAACAGCAAGATTAGATCACGCAACTACAGAGAAAATAGTTTGGTCTGGCTTCACAATCCCAATGAAGTCTTCAAGTCGTTAACCTATAGGGTCTCGGTAGAAACCTAAGGTTAAAGGAGAATCGTCTCTAGCTTATACAACTAGTATCACACAGGAGGTGTGGGGATTAGGTTTCCCAATTGCTAGAGTTCTCCTTTACATAGTCTCCAAATCAGGGTTTGCAATCTAAGTTACCTTGGTAACAAAGCATTCAATATTCACCGTTAGATGAAAACCTGATTAAATTCAAGCTAATATCTTTCAACTATTAGATCGAACTTAGCTTGTTATACACAAATGAAATGCACGTTCATTTAGGTTTGGTGTAACCGTACCTAAACGTGTACACCTAGTTGGTTCAACAGTAGTTAACCAAATGGTTAGCCATATGAGCACTTTCATATCAACCATATTCATCTTCACCATAACTAGTTCAAATGATTCAAAAGAACTAGTTAGAGAGTTGTTTAATTGCTTAGATCTCATAGAAGTATATAAGACACAATCGAAGCAAAAAAAAATATTGATTCACTTGAATCGATTCATGAACTTTATAGCTACGGTTTGCAAATATGCATTCCTTAGTTTATATAAGTTTAAGTTCATGAATAAACCGTTTTTAGAAAATAACTCACTCAAGTACGCATACCGGTACGCATACTTAAGTACCCGGATTGAGTTTGTTTTCAGTTCACAAACTCCATCAGAAATTCACGGGATGTGAACTTCCGGCAGTACGCATACAGGTACGTGGACTTTAGTTCCGGCTATCCTGAGCAGCAAAGTACGCATACTTTGGTTCAAGGATTTTGGACTTACACAAGTATAAGTTCACATACAATGTTTATATCCAATCAAGGTTATATATTCTAAACTCTAATTTCAATCATTGAAACATTCTTAGAGGATGTTAAATAGAGGTTATTCACACACTATTTTTCATCAAAGCGATTTTCAAGATATTGAAATAATCAACATGACTTTCGTCACTTGTAAAGATGAACTTGGCCAAAGCGAAATCTTACCAACATATATTTCGATAAATAGATAAGCGAGATAAACTCGGCTCGAAATAGCAAATGTGTATAATCGAAGTCTATATAGCAATACGACTTTTGTCTCAAGATATGAGATAGAGTAGATAGACTTTTGAGTGATAGATAAGTTCAAGTCTCCACATACCTTTTAGTCGATGAAGTTCCACCAGTTCCTTGAGTAGTTCTTCGTCTTTGTATGATGAAAGCCGTGGAGTCTAGAGCTCAACTACACTTTCTATCCTAGTCCGAGACTTAGTTATAAGTAGACTAGAAATCAAGACTTATAGTTTTGGCAACTAAACTTGACAAAAAAGCTTGAGATAGCAATGCTTGCGAGTTCAACCGAGCAGTGCTCTAACAATCTCCCCCTTTGTCAATTTTAGTGACAAAACTACTAATACATAGGGAATACAAAATAAATAAACTTTGAAGCTTCTCTTCCACATGCATGATCTCCTTGGTTCTTCAACATTACTCGAAATCTTCGTCACTTTTAAGTACTCCAATGATTCCAAAGATGTTCAATGCAGCATCATCGTTGTTGAAGATCCGTATCCATAACAATGAGAAAACAAAGGCTCTCAATCATTGTTACATAGTGTCATAGTATTATTACACAGGATCAAAGTTCAATTGTATCACAACTTCGACAACAATACTATGGTGATATGTATCACTCCCCCTTAGTCAATACTCCATCTCACATAAAAACCACTCCCCCTTACATAATGATCCAAAAACCATATGTATTTGTAGTGTGAACTACACATTAATTATCCCCCTTTTTGTCAATAAAATTGGCAAAGGTACGAAAACTAGTGGGATCCCAATGAAATTTCCATAGAGACATTTCATGACCAAAAGAAAGCACATATCAACTTTTTAGATGCAATCATATAGCCGAAACTAAATGCATTCATCAAGGTGTTTATAAAGATACAAGATAACCCCTACAATATTCCACAGCCGCACCACAAAGATTTGGCAATTAAGCACAAGTTCAATTAAGAACTCTCCCCCATAAAATGTCATTCCCGAAAGAACAACAAGAGCGACCTTACTTTCACAAGAAAAGAAGGATTTCTTTGGACAACACCAAATCATATAAGAATATGAATTTGTATCCAAAATACTCAATTAAATTAACCACGAGAGAACCCATGATTAATTCAATCGGAAATGCTCAACATAAGAGAACTTACGGAGCCACACAGTATATACATAAAAAATATGGATCAGGGAAGATCAATATTGCGGAATAAACAAAGATTCATTCTATCTTCCATCACTATTTGCACAATGACATACAATAGACTTAATCCTTGTAAACAAAAGCTCATCCTTTCTTCCGTCAATATTTGCATAATGACATAAAGGCTTAACTTTTGTTTGTCAAAAGTTCATTCAATCTTTTATCAATACTTGCATATAGACATACGAAGGACTTAACTTTTGACCACGTATGGGACAATCATAGTTCACGGACGCAAACACACATATCCCATAACAAATTGCAATATATAAAACCTTAAATATTAATACTGCAAAATCATCTTCCAAACAAACTTTAGAATTTAAACAAATAAATCTAAAAATATTGAAGATGAAAATCGTTGGACATAGCTATGTGTAATCACAAAACGGCAATTCCAAACTCTAGTTATTCTTCTTAAAAACACAAGAATAAAATTCTCATAAGAAGTTTCCTAGACAAAATCATAACTCATATGAAGCATTTCACTTACTTTGAATACTCTTCTCATATTTCCTATATTCATCAAGCTCGTCTTCGATCAGATTATTCCTGGATTCAAGATTATCCATATTTTCTTAAAGTCTTTTGGAAGATAATTCAAGTTCACTCTTCAAAGCACGTATTTGTTCTAAGACGAGATTCATGGTTAAAGAGAGCTTATCAAAATGAGAGACTGATGGATTCTCATCAAGAGAGGAATCATGTTTGTTCGAGCACATCTCATTATCAGAAGAATCAAAACGAACCTTCTTAGAGGGAAAGAGAACAGTCCAGACATCACTTTCTTTGCTTGAAAAACTTGATGAGGACATGATAAAAGAGAAGGAGAGAAAATGAAATGCTCACATCAAGAAGAAATCTTCATCTTAAGAAGGAATGAAGATAGGTTATAAAATTTCCAAAAAGACCTTTGACCAAAACCCTAACAGACTTTGGTTTTCACCAAGAAAAAGTCTTTACAGGAAAAACCGTTCACGTACTCAAACGGTTCTTGACTAAAACTGAAGAGAACCAACAAGAAACAGGAGTAAACTTAGAGAACCAACTGAGAAAATTCATCATAACCCTCTTGAAGATTATGATTCCTGCCCAAGGGAGACAAACAAGAATCATCTCAAACAGAATTACAGAATGTAATTCCTCCAATCCTCAACAGGACTGGGTGATTTCTTTCGAGGAGACGAATTATTTGTTATTCCTTGTTTCTGTTTTGCCTTCAAGAAAGAAGAGTTATTCACATCATTCTTTCCTCCTTTTAGTATTGTTTCGAAAAACTTGTTTGTTGATTTTCGCAACCTATGAATGGCTTTGCAAACCTCTTTAGAAAGAAAAGAGGATTTCAAAGTATATTTCCCTTTCGTCTTCTGAAAACACGGTTTGACAGAGGGAGAATATTCTTGACCTTTAGTGCATACAGTTTCAAGATGTTCCTGATTTTCATACAGGGAGACCAAACAATTTGGTAAGTCCTTGTAGATTTCTATATCATCCTCTTGAGGTTGATTTGAGACTGATATAGAATCAGGAGCAATTTGCTGATAATGCTCGAAAGAATTAATCGAAGAAGTTCGATGTTTCTTATTAAGATCACAACTGCGAGCGATAGCAATCTCCTGTCTTAAATCAAACAGTTGACATTCCAGATCTTCAATCTTTTTAATCAAGGTTTCTTTTTCCAGTTGAAACACTTCTGGAAAAATAAGATTGTTCATCGTGGAATAATCAGGACTATTGGGAGGACAGGTGTGATAATCAGCAAAGAGATTAAGAGAACTTTCACAGATATCATCCTCAGGACAATAGCCAAGAGTAGCCATCCATGCTTTAGTTAACTCACTCGACTCCTTATTAGAACTTATGAAAGAGTCATGGATACTTCTATAGCACTTGGAACAAGTTTTATTATCATAGATTTTCTGAACTTTTATGTCCTCTTTTCAGACTGACTGGGCTTTCTTTTGAGACTTTCTTTTCTTCTGTCTAAGAGTTTTCTTAAGCTATTGTATAAACAGTGACAAAGTTGAATTAAAGCAATTATGATCCCCTGTATCAATCAGTTTAGGATGTCGAGACCTTTTATCAGATGTAGCAACATGGTTGCTTACCAAGTGACGTTTTTCTCTTTGAAAAAGTTCAAGATCGAAAATTTTAAGCTTTCCAACCAAAGTATTCCTGGAAAGTGTATCAAGGTTATTTCCTTCAATTATGGCATGTTTCTTAGAATCGTATCTGGATGGTAGGGATCTGAGAATCTTCATCACAATGTCCTTTTCAAGAATAGTCTTACCCAATGCAAAAGATGCATTAACAATTTCAGACACTTTGTGATTAAATTCATCAAATGAATCTTCATCTGCCATACGAAGGTTTTCCCAATCATAATTTAGGTTTTGAAGCCTAGCTTCTTTTTCACAGGTATTCCCTTCAAATACGGTTTCTAAGATATCCCAGGCATCTTTAGACTTTGTGCACGTAGTCACATGATGCTGAAAATCTGGGGTAATGGCATGTATGATAGCATTTAAGACGTCAAAATTTTGCTTTGCAGCAAGGATTTCTTCTGGACTATATCTACCAATATCCTTCTGTATAAATACATCGCCTTCTGTATTAACCGGAGGATCATAGCCATAAACAACACGTACCCATGTTTGAAAATCACGAGCTTGAAGAAAAGCATGCATAGCAATTTTCCACCACAAGTAGTTTGAACCATCGAAGACTGGTGGTACATTTATAGAGATAGAATTTCTGTCCAAAGAGTAAGATCGCTACAAACACAGACTTATGAGGTCTTTAAACGTGTTTGCCAGCTCTGATACCAATTGAAAAAGTGGGGTACAACAACCACACCCAATAATTCGCTTAGCAATCTGTATGGACTAACTCCAATATACGTTTAAAAGAATCAACTAGACAGTCAGACTCAATCTTAATAAAAAGTATATCAAGGAGTTATATCACAATTTCTCGATTCAATACTTACTCAAGAAAATAGAAATCTGCGAGTCTAATTGAATACAAGAGAAATTAACCTGAACGGTACCAAAGACCAATGTTCAAGTATCAATCAATTTCAATCAACAACCAAAGGTCGGATTTACTAATTGATCGATTCAACGCACAACCTGTGATATTTCAATTATATAAAAAAATATAATGCGGAAAAGAAATAACACAGACACCAGAAGTTTTGTTAACGAGGAAACCGTAAATGCAGAAAAACCCCGGGACCTAGTCCAGATTGAACACACACTGTATTAAGTCGCTACAGACACTAGCCTACTACAAACTAACTTCGGTCTGGACTGTAGTTGAACCCCAATCAATCTCACACTGATCCAAGGTACAGTTGCGCTCCTTACGTCTCTGATCCAAGCAGGATACTACGCACTTGATTCCCTTAGATGATCTCACCCACAACTAAGAGTTGCTACGACCCAGAGTCGAAGACTTTAATAAACAAATCTGTGTCACACAGAAAAGTCTACAGGAATAGATAAATCTGTCTCCCACAGAAATACTTATGAGTTTTGTTCCGTCTTTTGATAAATCAAGGTAAACAGGAACCAATCGATAACCCGGACTTATATTCCCGAAGAACAGCATAGAATTATCAATCACCTCACAATAATCTTAATCCACTATCGAAACAAGATATTGCGGAATCACAAACGATGAGACGAAGATGTTTGTGACTTCTTTTCTATCTTGCCTATCGGAGAAATTAATCTCAAGCCAATCTTACGATTGCACTCAATCACGATAGAAACAGCAAGATCAGATCACGCAACTACAGAGAAAATAGTTTGGTCTGGCTTCACAATCCCAATGAAGTCTTCAAGTCGTTAACCTATAGGGTCTCGGTAGAAACCTAAGGTTAAAGGAGAATCGTCTCTAGCTTATACAACTAGTATCACACAGGAGGTGTGGAGATTAGGTTTCCCAATTGCTAGAGTTCTCCTTTACATAGTCTCCAAATCAGGGTTTGCAATCTAAGTTACCTTGGTAACAAAGCATTCAATATTCACCGTTAGATGAAAACCTGATTAGATTCAAGCTAATATCTTTCAACTATTAGATCGAACTTAGCTTGTTATACACAAATGAAATGCACGTTCATTTAGGTTTATGTAACCGTACCTAAACGTGTACACCTAGTTGGTTCAACAGTAGTTAACCAAATGGTTAGCCATATGAGCACTTTCATATAAACCATATTCATCTTTACCATAACTGGTTCAAATGATTCAGAAGAACTAGTTAGAGAGTTGTTCAATTGCTTAGATCTCATAGAAGTATATAAGACACAATCGAAGCAAAAAAGATTTTGATTCACTCGAATCGATTCATGAACTTTATAGCTACGGTTTGCAAATATGCATTCCTTAGTTTATATAAGTTTAAGTTCACGAATAAACCGTTTTTAGAAAATAACCCACTCAAATACGCATACCGTTACGCATACTTAAGTACCCGGATTGAGTTTGTTTTCATTTCACAAACTCCAGCAGAAATTCACGGGACGTGAACTTCCGGCAGTACGGGGACAGGTACGCGGACTTTAGTTCCGGCTATCCTGAGCAGCAAAGTACGCATACTTTGGTTCAAGGATTTTTGACTTACACAAGTATAAGTTCGCATACAATGTTTATATCCAATCAAGGTTATATATTCTAAACTCTCATTTCAATCATTGAAACATTCTTAGAGGATGTTAAATAGAGGTTATTCACACACTATTTTTCATCAAAGCGATTTTCAAGATATTGAAATAATTAACATGACTTTCGTCACTTGTAAAGATGAACTTGGCCAAAGAAAAATCTTACCAACACATATTTCGAGAAATAGATAAGCGAGATAAACTCGACTCGAAATAGCAAATGTGTATAATCAAAGTCTATAGTCTCCACATACCTTTTAGTCGATGAATTTCCACCAGTTCCTTGAGTAGTTCTTCGTCTTTGTATGATGAACGTCGTGGAGTCTAGAGCTCAACTACACTTTCTATCCTAGTCCGAGACTTAGCTATAAGTAGACTAGAAATCAAGACTTATAGTTTTGGAAACTAAACTTGACAAACAAGCTTGAGATAGAAACGCTTGCGAGTTCGACCGTGCAGTGCTCTAACACTTACTGACTCAGGGAAGTTTTCAGTCAAATCTCTCTACAACGCTAAGATTGACACACTTTATAGTACTTTTTCTCAGACAAGTAACTGGGAAGCTCTCTGGAAAATGAATGATGTACATGATATAAATATTTTTTAATGGAAATGTGCTCATGGGATCCTACCAACCAATGTTAAAATAGCCAGCATCCTTCACTACATTGATCTTATCTGCAAGTTGTGCAATAGGTGAAGAGAGCGTGACTCATTTATTTCTGTCATGTCCTGCTGCCACTAATGTCTGTCATTTTTTGCTTGGACAAAACCATGGGGAATTTGATTTCACCATAAATTCCCTAGATTGGATGGATTCTTAGTTTGATCTAGCCAATAATAGTTCCAGTTCCAGCAGCAACATACATGCTACTGCATGTTGGTACATATGGATGGCTAGATGTTACTTCATATTTAATCACACCCAGCTAAACCCTAAGAATACTGCTGACATAATTAAACAACATTTGTGTTCTCATCACATAGTACATTATATGTAGGACCATATTCTCAATACTTCTCTATTTAGAGGATAAAATGCAACAGATAGTACTGACATTAAACTCAATTATCCTTCCACCTCTGACCTGAGCGAGGTATTTGGGATAACCATATGTATCTTTACTTTGCATGACATTGCGATGGATTTTGCATGAAACACCATGGGGACTAGAGGATATCCAGGATACTTTGCAGAATGAGAAGCAACATAAGAAGCAGACCTATCTTTCATCTGGGAAAAGGAGATGCGGCAGACAAATATTGAAGTTCATGATGAATCTATGGAAGCTCTGGTCATATTTACGATGTTATACCACAATGCAGTTCAAGAAAGGTTCAATCTCAACTACCATGAGAGAAGTAGAAGAGACTCTGAAGAGGGGGAAGGAACAAACATAAATGTTATTTATTTGTTTTAATTGGTCTAAAAGTTATCCAAAGACAACATAATTTGGATACTTTCTATCTAGCCTTCGCATGTAAAAACTTTAATCTTAGGAGCAGTGGCATCTCTTTTGTTCCTAGCTCCAGCTTGTCCTCCCCTTAGGCTTGCCTAAGTTTTTTAATTAAAGGAAAAATCTTCATCACTCTTAAATGTTCCTCATGTCTTCCTCTCCAACACCTAACCCTAGATGTACCTCCACTTAATTATTATTTTTTCTCTTTCTTCTGCCTTTCTATCCGGAGACTCTTCTTAAGAAGTGATTGGTAATACGGTTTTGTTTATGAGGTTTTAATCCTTCGATCAGGTAACCCTTTTTCAATTCCAATTTATTGAGTTCTAATACTTTTCCCTTCTTCAGGTTGCCGTTTAATCCATCTCACTTTTTTTTTATGATATTATTTTGGTTTTTTAATATCTCCACAACCCCTCTTACATCAACAAATCTAGCATTATAACTAATCTAGCATTATAACTTATCGAGCTGTGTTTAGTAAAATACGAAGCTTTGAAGTTTAAACCATCATTATTACAAATGTCAACAATCTATATTGCAATATGCACGCTACATGAAACTCCAACATGGACATAATTACTTTATAAACATTCTCACTATTGAAAAAGCACAACCCATGTATTAATGCTCTACAATCATATATTTTTTCTAATTAGAGTCTAGCGCATATATACAATTTGAATTTAATCTGGCTATTGAGCCTCTATTTGTATGATTTGGCAGCTATTTTTTGTTGTTGTGAGATATGTACATTATCATCGGAAAAATTACACTATCACTATGTATAACTACTGTACTTGATGTGGAAGGCATCGGTGTAACGCTTTGGTTGAGTATGATATAATATTGATAATTACATTCACCTGATGATCACGGCAAATATTGTTATTATTGTAGAATAAGCAATTAATCCATAATAACTCGAGATTTTATTATTATCACCTAATACAATACCTGATTCAGTACTTCACACATGATGTTTGTAAAAAAAGGCATGAATGATTGACCATTTTAGCTGCTCCTATTGTTCTGAATCTAAATCCTTTTAGAGATGCAATCAAGGTTTAATTTTCCCCGCCGCACCAAATCAAAACTTCTCATCGAACCGGTGCATAGTACGGATTACATACCAATTTGACCATTGATTTGTTTGATGGAAAATTGTAACTGTAATGAGAAGTTAAATATGCCTAGTACGTGCCAGTTTTATTAAAAGAAACCAAAGGTTTAATGCATCGCGACGAGGCGGCCAAATCAAAATTCTCAATGAACCAGTTCATAACCCGAGTTACATGCAAATTTCGTTAAAATAGGTAAATGTTTTGAGAAGTTAAATATGCCCGGTACATAGCATGGGCACAAATCTAGTAAAAATTAAAAGAGAATGTTCATTGAGACGAGGAAGAAGATGACGAACCGTCTTATCACGAAGAAGACGATGTCCCTGAAGTAGGTTTTCTACTGATTCTGTGAATCGGCCTCTACGCCAAGCTCAAATGGCCCCAAAGGTAAGCGTCTACCAATTTGTGGTATCTACTGCTTTTATTGAATAAAATTGTCGAAATTTTTCTAGGGTTTCCAGTTACAGGACATGATCGTTAGGTATAAATTTGATTTTATCAACCAATTATGCACCATGTTATTCAGTACTAAAGAACTTCATCCACCATCGGTAGGTAGAATTGATAATCATCTATCGATTATGTCCTGTAACTTAATTTTTGTTCCTAAATTTTGACATAATCAGTAGATATTGTTTAATAGCTACCAATAATATATTAGGATTAGGAGAATTTTCAATGACAAAAAATTGAATTAATTGGTAGTTATACACCTACCGATTGTAATTTTTGAAATAAACCAACTTGAGAGATATATTGGAATCTGCAATTACGTGTGTTTGTTTATCTAAAGAGTTAAATATCTCCAGTTTGAAACATCAGATCTTCTTGCAACAGAGTTATGAGTATCTTTGCTCATAAAAGATCGATTATGATGTTGTTTTCTTATAGATTAAACGACTCAAAAACTTCTTAGTTAGTTGTTTACAATCTCTTAAAATATGACATTTGATTCCACAATGAAAACATTGTTTCATACTGTGTGAAGATACATGATGACGTGGAAAATTTTGATGTGAAGAGTTGATGTAGTTTTTCTTGTTAGAGACTAGTGGGACATGAGATTCTCTTGACCTAGAAGATGAAAATCTTTTTCGTGGTATATATACCATTTGCACATCTTGTTTAAGTAATCTCCTTGATAGTGCTTATCTGTATTAGATTACTCAAGGTGTGTCTTTCATTGGTTGATATTGAATAGATATGGTGTACTTGGTACCATCATCATTTCAATTGTTATCAGAGCAGGCAAACACGATGTGTTTGGTGCGGTCTTACCTATAAGAAAAGACTGCTACGAAGTCTTTTCTTCAATCTCGTGACTTTTGTACTTGGGTATTAGTTGTCGATAGATATGTATGAACGAAATTATCGAATTCAGAAACTGATTAAAAGATTAGCTTCATACACTATTGAAGATAAGTTATAATTCAGATGGTTTGAAAGCTCTCGCCAAGCAAAATTCAGGTGGTTTGAAAGCTATAATACACACAGTAAGTCGGGATCTTCAATCATGTTTCCACGTGTCCTCACCAAGCAAAATTCAGATGGTTTGAAAGCTATAATACACATAGTAAGCCGGGATCTTCAATCATGTCTCCACGTGTCAAATATCCAAGGAGTCTTGGGATAATCTTGAGACTGTATTCGAAGGTAACACATCACAAAAGGAATCTAGACTTCAAACTCTCACCTCTGATTGGGAAACCTTCGTATGGATGATAACGATACATTTGGGGAGTCTCACGACAAACTCTTTGAGATTGTCAATGCATCTTTCTTTATAGGAAATGTTATTTTTCAAAAAGATACAGTATGCAAGATTCTCAGATCGTTACCATCTAGATATGAGTCTAAGAAACATGCAATCATGGAAGCAAATGATCTTTTGACACTTTCTCGAAGCTCTTTTGTTGGAAAGCTAAAGATATTTGATCATGAGTCCCAATCTAACCAACCAAAAGGTATTTCTTTCGAAGTTGAAAGAAATCCTAAGGTTCCATCCAAGAAAGAAAAGGTTCGATTGGTAGACTCCAAACAGAGTGATTGCAGATGATTCAGATGATGATATTGATTCAACCATGTCATTGATTACTAGACAGTTTCGGGATCTTTTAAGAAACAAGAATAAGATATTCGTAAAGAATAATCATCATCATCATGTACAACCTCATGATCACTTTCCATCTAAGAACAAAAAGGATCAAGAGGAAGATGATGAATATCAACCACAGAGCTTCAAGTGTAAAGGATTGTCATAATCTGAGAAAATACAATGGAAGCAGGCTCTGGATGTAACTCTTAATGAGACCTCGGAATCATATAATTCTGAAGAAGAGAATACAATTAATATTATGCTAGTTGATGAATTATCCTTTCCTAATACCATTGATAATCCAACCATTTTAACTGTGGTGGATACGTCTTCCGATGTTTGGGATACTATCAACCGTAAAGGAGGAAGAAAAAATATGCTCAACTGTCACAAATCAAAGAAAAGCAAGTAGTCTATTTTGCAATCATTCTTTTCAATCAAATCTGCTGTCTCATTTTTCACTCCACCAAATTCGTCCCTACTCCAATTCTTTAAAACTAGGTTTATCCTGAAACTTCGTAACTTCCTTAACATTCTTCAATAAATTAATAGCCTTGGGTCCAAAAATATATATATATTATTCAGCGAAGTTGTTAATTTAGCCTATTTGGGACTAGGAAATTTTAAAATCTTAGAGATGTTACTAATTTATCAAAATTCTACTGGAAAGTGGCCAAGCTCATATCCGCATATATCAAAACTCTTTTTTCCTGCTATTGTTTTCCAACATATGATTACTGCGAGAAGCTAACAGAAAATATGTATGGGATTTTATCCACAACAACTACTTGGTGAATCAACCAAAATTACACTTTACACAACACTATTAGAGAGAGTGCCCATGAAGAGAAACTAACTCTAGATTACATAACGGTGTTCAGATGGGCTAAGACTAGCACCATGCTGAACAGCCACAGTCGGATAAAGGATATTACTATTCACCTCAACAGTCGAAACATGAAATGACTGGAGAGTATCTAAAAAATGTTGGAGGTTAGGACCTTTCCAATTTAAGTTTTGTAATAAGTTTGACTGAATGGAAATTTTCGCTATTCTAATCGCCAAGAGGTTCTGATGAGGGGAAACTTTAATTAAGTTGCCTAAGACAAAATCAATAGCTTCAAAATTTCCTCCATGAGTCTGGTTGAATCCTACTTTAAATCTTTCTTGAACTTCCATCTGGTATCCCTCCTTAATGGCCTGTAAAGTTTTATCATCTTCTGCAGCAAAGTCTATGTTGTATTTCTGTATTTCCTTGCCCCATTCCATGGATAGATGAGCTCCTCTAGCTGCTCTGTTGAGGCCAATTGTTGTGTCCTTGTAGTTCCTTGCTCCCACACATTGGCCTGAAAAGGACATAACAATTATAGCAAAGTTAGTATAGAGAGGTAAATCGACATTAGCATTGTTAGTATCTACTTCCAAAATACTAATGATAATAGTGATTCCAAAATTTTCCTTATGTTGTCTTATAAGCCTAGCATTTCTTGTATGTTGATCATTGTTGGTACCCTGATAGTAATATGTTCAGAATATGCCCTGGATTATTTATCAATCTATTAAAAGAGCAAATATGCTGAGTTATTTTCAAAGTAGTACTATCTGCAGAAGGGGTGATATTCCTGAAAACCATATCACATCTGGCTTTCCAAATTTACCAACATATAGTAGCAAAAACAGCATTCCAGCTGGTAGTAGGATTGTAAGTAGTGAACCGGCTATTAAGCCAATCATGTAAGGAACAAAAGGTACTGAATAGCTGATGAGAACTCCCAAACAATTTTTCTCAAACTCCAGAAGCAGCAGGGCAGGATAGGAGGACATGAGTAATATCTTCCTGAGCACTCTTGCATATATTACAGATTGGATCAATGTATGTCAGAATACTGGCATTCTTAGTATTAGTTGGAAGTATGCCATGAGCACATTTCCATATGAATAACTAAATAGCTGGAGAAGTAACAAGTTTCCAGATTTTTTACCAAGGAGAAGTGAGAACATCATTGGCATACTTATCAGCATTTTGCTTATCATATAGAGGATTAACAAAGAAGACCCCTTTGTTAGATAGTCTCCAGGTTATTTTGTCTTTAGTATTAATGTTGTGGTGAGTAAGTTGAATATACTGTTGAACAGCATGGGTGAACCATAAGGCTAATATACCTAGATCCCAATCACCAGTGGTATTGAAAAGTTGATTGACAATGGTAAGGTTAGAAGGGCGGTTAGGGGGTTTTGGAAGGATGTCAATTTGACCATCAAACAATCTGTCCTCCCAAATGTGAATTTGATTACCATTCCCGATCTTCCAAATGTAGTACTTTTGGATGTTAGCAATGCCTTCAAGGATACCTTTCCATATCCAAGAATCAGAAGGTTTAGGTTTGGTATCCATCTTTATGACTTCTTGATTTGGGAAATGAGAGGCTTTCATAGAGAAGCTCCATAGAGATTGAGGTTTCAGTGATTAATCTCCAGGATATTTTGGTGATCATGGCATTATTGAAATACTTCATATTCTTGAAACCCAAGCCTCCAAGTTCTTTTGGTTTGTTAACAACATCTCAAGCTATGTAGTAGAAACCTTTAGGCTTATCTTGTTTTTTGTTCCAGAAAAAGTCTCTCTGAATGGCATTTATCTCTTTACAGGTGGCCTTTGGTAGCTTGAAGCAGTTCATTTGGTAGATATTTTAAGTAGATGTAACTGATTGAATCATAGTAATTTTTCCAGCAATTGACAGAGTAGCTTTCCACCCAGCTGGTCTGAATTTAATTTATCTATGCAAAGTTTGAAAGCTTGCACTTTGCTTTTGTTGGTGAAGAGTGGGGAGCCCAGATATTTATCCTTGATGTCAATCCTTTGAACTTTCATGATGTGGCTTATGCTATCAGCAATATCAGGGGCGGTGTTTTTACTAAAGAAGATACCATACTTAGCAAAATTTATCATTTGCGCAGAAGATTGACAGAAGTCCTGAAACACCTTGATAAGATTGTTGCACTCCTCCATGTTAGCTTTACAGAATATCATACAGTCACCAGCAAAGAGAAGGTGGCTAATGACAGGAGCAGCAGGACTTAATTTAATTCCATGAATCATGTTTTGACATTCAGCATGTATAAGATATCTGGAAAGGGCCTCCATGCATAAAATGAACAGATAAGGAGAGAGAGGGTCACCCTGTCTGAGTCCTCTGGTAGGCTTGAAGAAATTGCCAGGAGAACCATTCACCAGAACAACAAGATTAGTAGTAGAGATATATTGCATAATAATGTTACACCACTGGGGACTGAAACCCATTTGAGCCATTATTTTCATAAGGAAATCCCAGCTGACTCTATCAAAAGCTTTTGCCATGTCAATTTTGATACCCATAATTCCTTTAGCTCCTTTTTTTCCTTGTCTGGTATTCATATATTATCAGATATTTGTCTGCCATGGAAGAAGGCAGATTGAAACTGGGAAATGAGTTTAGGTAGGATTGGTTTAAGTCTTTGAGCAAGAAGTTTGGATATAATTTTGTAGGTAGTGTTGCATAAAAACATAGGTTTGAAATGAGAAGGGGAGGTTGGGTTGTCAGTTTTTGGGATGAGGGATATGAAGGTAGAGTTCATCTCCTTTAGCAGGAATCCAGAGTTGAAGAAGTTCTGAACCATTGTAGTAATGTCTTCCCCAACAATCTCCCAGTTGGCTTCAAAGAAATTTGGAGGGAATCCATTAGGACCAGGGGCTTTGTCTCCAACATTGCTAAAAAGAATATTTTTGATTTCAGTAGTATCAGGGACTTTGAGAAGATTTGTATTTTCAGTGTTGGTAATAATAGAAGGGATAAGGTTGATAATGGATTGATTTATGGTAATAGTTTCTGCAGTAGCCATATTAGCAAAGTGATTGGTGAAATAGTTGGTAATATCCTTACTATTATGAAGCCAAGCACCATCTTCCCTTTGAATGGAGTCAATTTTGTTTCTTCTATATCTTTTCTTAGCAGATTCATGGAAAAACTTAGTGTTTCTATCTCCCAGCTTTATGAATTGATCTCTGCTTTTTGTTTTCCAGAAGCTTTCGTGAACATTCTGTCAGTGTTCCACAGTCTTCATAACCTCCTTGATATCTCTTGCTCTGTTGATATTAAACTGATTCTTGGTAACCCAATCAAGGTGTTGGAGGCTTTGTTCAAGGTTTGTTTTGATATTACCATAAGTTTCTTTGTTCTACAGTTTGACCTTAACTAATTAACATCTCTGAGTTTTCTGGCTATTTTAATAGCAAAAGACCCCTTATGGTTTTTCCTCCAGCATTCAGCAATGATTTCCTTACAATCTTGATGGTTGAGCCAAGGACCAAAGAATTTAAAAGGTATATGGCCTTGTTTCCAGTTAGGAATGGTATTGAGGGGAATTGGTTTATGGTATGATCCTATATCAGAGAGGTTTGAAATGGTGGAGTTAGGGAATGTGTCTAACCAAGCATCACTAGCTAACCCTATGTCTAGCCTCTGCTCAGTGAGTTGGTTGCCCATTCTTCTGTTTTTCCAAGTAAAAGGACACTCATTGTAGCCCAAGTCAGTCAGATTAGCCTCTTCCAGCTTTTCAAGAAGAAACCAGCTTCAGAAGTATCAATAGGATGCTGACTAAATTTTTCATGATCATGCAGCACAAGGTTTAGGTCCCCCATGATAAGCCATGGTAAAGTATTTCCTTTGTCAATGTTTTCAATCATTTTCCAAGAGTGCAATTTATCTAAAGTAGTATAAGGGCTTCCATAGTATCATGTAAATAACCAGGGGTTTCCATTGCTAGGGTGTATAATGACACTAATATGATTATTGGAGAAATCCTGAATAATAATGTTTAAGTTTGTTTTCCAAGCTAGAGCCAGCCCCCCAGCAGTGTTAACTTTTCCTCTTGGTTCCACAAACCAAAAGTTAGTGACTCATATATTGCTAAGGATAAGCTTAAGATTTTTAGACTGTTGTTTAGTCTTAGATGAGAAGAAGATGTCAGGATTATGCTTATTTAGCATGTTATTCAAGTGTCTATTAGTATTGTGTTTCCCTAGACCTTGACAGCTCCAAGTCATGATAGTAAAGAATTGCCAGAAATATGAAACTCTGGGATAAACAAAAGTGAGGATGATGTAGCCTATATTGTAATTTATGAGGATAGTGAAATTTATGCAATTGTATAGATGGAACATGTTGAGAATATACCATTGGTTAGTTTCCTTATTAAGAAGAATAAAAAGATGGCTAGAAAGCATGGTTAAGAAGCTTAAAGATTAGATCTGAGTATTAGTATGTACCTTGGTAAGCTGGAAAGGATTAGCTCCCACAAGGTTGCTAGTAGTCAAGTTTGTTAGGTGATCCATGTTCATGTTCATGTCATGAAAACTGCTCTTCTTGGATGGAGGCAATTGGTCCCAGATGTTCAGATTATGTTCAGTGGGGCTGGACAACATTTGGTTTTTCCTCTTTGTATCTATAGATTGGGGGATACTCTGGATAGAAGCATATTTAAGTTTAGTTTCCTTTTTTTCTTCTTTCCCAAAGCAGCTTCTTCTGATTGTTGAATTCTTCATTAATTTGCTCTTGGATATCAGTTAAGGGGGGTATTGAATTGTAAGGATTGGGTATGTTGAGAGTGATTTTAGGGAACATATTATCAGGGTTGATGGCATTTTCATTCCCATGGTCAGTATGTTGAGTTTGCATCCTAGCAGCTACTTTGATATTGGTACCCTTTCTCTTTTGGTTTTTATCTTTAGCTTTGTCTAGAATCTTTTTGTGCTTCTTTTGACAAGCAAGAGCCTCAGGATTTTGAGTTGGGATCCTCTCAGTAATGGGTTCTTGAAGTCCTGCTTTAAAGATGATGAATTCTTCAGGGCCATCAAGTTCTTCAGTGATGTTTTTGATGACAATTTGCCTTTGTGCTAGTCTCATCTTAGTAGCAAACTCTTCAGCTGCATCTTTATCTGAGTAAGATCTTTTATTGATTATAGGGGTTGGAGTTTTGGATGGGGTATTGAAATTGGTGGGGTTGGAGGAGTGAGTTTTGTTGCTGACATGGGGAGAAATTTCTTATTTTTCCTCACAGAGAGGACCAGGGTGATCAAAGATTATACAAATTTTGCATAAGGCAATGCCATTCAAGGCATAAGAAAATTCCAACCAGTGAGAGATAGTTGGTGTCTCATAAGCATCTATACCAAACTTTAAAGCTCTGGTAATATCAATGGTTAATAGGACCTCAAGATTATTCTCATCTTCATCTCTACAAGCTCTTTTTGCTTCTTAGAAGATTCCAGCTGGTTTGAGAATATTACTGATATCTGGTATGATGTGTCTAGTTACTCTCTTAACTAATACCCATATCTTGACAGCATAGAATTGGCTTCCTCAATATAATCAGGTCCTGATGGAGGTACTTCAGTTAGAACAATAAGTTTGTTGAAGATACCTCTTGTTCCTCCTTGTCTGAAGACTCTATAATCTTCAATACTACCAAGCCTGGTGGAATAATAGTTTCTTCTCTTCTTCGAAAGAGCTGCCTCAGCATCCCTTCTAAGTTCCCAGTTGGAGTTGATAAATCTAGAGATGGTTTTGGTTTCATGAGAGATTTTACTGTAAAGTCTTCCAATGAAGACCCATTTCCAGTTCACTTATTTTTTTGGTAGAATGTTTTCAGAGTTTATGAAGACTTTTGGAAATAAATCTTCAGGGATATTTAGAGCGGAATTCATTTGTTCTACCAGATTATCAAGTGATTCATTTGGTTTAGTACCAGAAGTGGAGGCCATGTGATCCTTGGTTGAGAGATACATGATGAGGGTGATGGTAGTGGTAGAGGTGGTGAAGATAGTGTTATTTAGAATAAGGAAGTTGTTTTGGAGTAAAAACTGATTCTGCTGTTTTTGGTAAATTTGGGTGTGTTGATGAGAAACGAATTCAAACCCTAAACAAATGCACTGCACGGGAGTACTTTTTAGATTCGAGAGATCAATCTGTAAGACTCTGGCTTAAACCAAGAAATGGTCGTTCCAGATTCAATTCGGTCACAAAGTGAATGAGAAGGGTTGATCTTAGGGAGGGAAGCGAAGAAGGTGTTTGAGATCAAAATGTTAAATTATGAAGGTGTGGCTGTTTTATGACTTGTATCAGAATGTGGAACTGGCTTGCAGAATGTAAGCTATCAGTTCTTGGTGTTTTCTGGATATTTGTGTTGATAACACTTATGTTCGAAATAGGTTGAAATCCTATTTATACAAGTCATGTTCGAGCACCCCTGATCTCGTAGGAAGTGGAGGTGATTAAGCAGTGGAGAGGTGGGGTTGTGTAAAAACTGGTGATCACCACGTTTCCATTATGAGGGAAAACTGGTCACACTTTCACCCACTACTCTCATTGTTGTTAACCGTCCGTTCTTTCCTGACACTTTCTCGTAATGGGCGCGTTGCACGCCGCACGCTGTAAACCGCCAGACCAATACCCCAGTGAGCATCCCCCAGTTTGTGTGACATGTTTGATGTCTCGGGTAAATGGGTCAAGTCGTGAGACTCGCCGCTAAAAGCAGCACATAGTGCTTTTAGGTCAAATAATAAAATTGTTTGTGAAATCAATATTTATAAAACATCGCTTATGATCGATGTATATAAAGCATCGCTTTTAAACAAGCAGCTAAAAATAATCGATGTGCAAGAAACATCGTTGTTTTAGAGCTCGTTCAAATTGGTCGCGAATTGAACGTCTTAAAAAAGGTAGCGTGACCGGACACCTTTGGGTGATCGTTTGAGAACCCTATGGGTGAGCTACCACTTGGTCGATCGCTCCCTATGGAGGATGGGTGGCCGATGATCACAGCGTTACCCTGTTGGCCTCCTAAAAATAAATCTAAACCATCCGACTAGGCTAGCGAAGTTGGATGAATGAGATGATTTGCGGCAGTTGTCACTGCCGTTGGATTATGCAAGCATCACGACCAGCCTCTTTTGGGTGATCGTTCGAAGGCCATATGATCAAGCCATGGCTTGGTCGATCGCTCATCATGGAAGAGGGGTGGCCGGTGATCACAGTGCCACGCCGTGCCACGCCGTTGTCCATCTAGAATCCAATCTAAGCCGTCCGACCAAGCTAGCGAAGTTGGACGGACGAGATGATTTGCGGCAGTTGTATACTGCCGTTGATGTAATTTAGGGTTTAGGAATCGTGCGGCCAACCCTATTTTGGCTGATCGATTTAAAGCGCTGGGCACTAATTTGAGCAGGCCCAATCGGCCTTATGCAAAGGCGGGTCGCCAGTGAGCGCGCTGACATCTTTTGGGTCGCCTGAAATTGAATCTAAGCCACCCATTTGGCCGGCAAAGATGGACGATTGTGATCGATTTGCGACAGTATCTTGTTGCCGCAAACGCAATTTAGGGTTTCTAAAGCAGCGTGTTCACCCTACTTTGGGCGAGCGATTCTATACACTCTTGGCTTACCGTGGGCAAGTCGATCGATCATGGGTATAGCTGGGTCGCCGGTGAACACGCCAGCACTTCTTTGGTTGTTCAAAGGAAAATCTAAGTCGTCCAACTAGGCTAGCTAAGTTGGGCGGTCGTGATGTGTTTAAGACCGTTTTTGCCGGTTTTAGCTCGTTTGAGCTCTTTTTAAAACAGCGCGATCACCTATGTTTTGGTGAGCGTTCAAGGGTGTAGCGGATGAGCTAAAGGGATTTTGACCGGTCGGGATGTTAGTGGGCCCACTGGTGTTTATCATGACGATCTCCTAGTTCCGCTAGGAGTAGGTTAGGCTTGTTGAATTGTGTGGCCAAATCGTGTGGTCGTGATTGTTTCTTAAGACTGATATGGACAGTCTAGATTTTCCTTAAGGAATTTAAACGCGATCGATCGTGCTAACTTTTAATTAAAAAGTGTGTAAACACGCTGATCTCTTTATCATAGAGTGGTGTAGCCTACGTGAGTGTTTTCATGCAGGTCTCAATACTGACACTTCGGGAGATTCATGCTACTCCGCTGTGAGTGAACATTAATCGTCATGTCATGCCAATATTGAGAGTTCGGCTGGGAACATAGCATAGGAAAATACCAGGCAGGACATGCATTAGTGAATAATGCAATAGGTTAAAATTTACAGAATATCTGGGATTGTTGCTTCACGCACCATTCTGGATAAATTTCGTAAATATGTTGAATTGCTCAATACATATGCAAGTTGAGAGGTTTGAGCACTCATCACTTTTAAATGGCTCAACCTCTTTGCAGAGCGATGGTGCATTAAATACACTGAATTGCTCAATACATATGTAAGTTGAGAGGTTTTAGCACTCATCACTTTTAAATGGCTCAACCTCTTTGCAGAGCGATGGCGCAATAAATACAGGGTTTCACAATTTTAGCCCTGAACTAAAAACCACCATCAACAGAAGTACACAACTTTATTTTGAATTTTGAAGATGGAAGTCTTAGCATGATGGTAGTACTTTTTGTTTTTGTTAGACAGATGAGAAGGACTATGTTCAATACGCCAAATCCAAGCGGAAGAGAAGTACAAGTTCCACGTGGCTTCTGAAAAAATCTAGTGCAAGGTTCGCTGATGAGTTCTGAGTTGTTTGTGATGGTAGACTACTACAGGGCTTGTGAGAACGACCTGTCTATGAACCATACAACAAAAGAAAATAAAGTGCACATAATAATTTGTTTAATTGGACCGTGATGCATATTTAAGGTAATATGTTTGTTTTGTTTCTTTAGCCTTAGGGTGTCAGACCAATAGATGATATCATACGCAAGTTGTTTGTTGGCATAATTCAGTTGAATGGCACTAGTTAGATTAGACTCTATCCTAGGGATAAGCAAGTAGGAAGGATATAAAGGGGATAACAGAATGTAAACTGAAAGAATTGTTAGTGAAGCGGTACATACCTTAGCCTTGAGATGAGAAAGTGACATATCAATTATGTTGTGTTGACCCCGTAAGAGAGTGTGACATAACGGGGATAGCGGGTAGTTATGATTTGGCGGCCCATTTACAGACCCATGGACATGAACCATAATGGGCTTGGAAGCAATAGTAAATTGCCAAATTCTGATAAAAGTATGGACAACTTGTGAGCCATTGTGGTCAAAGCAGTCGGGTGAGTATATGGTTGCATGCATCATAGGTATGCCAAGTGTTGCAACCCATTCATAGCATCTTTTCAAAGTCACGTAATAGGCATAATTATGCCCATTACAGTCTAGAGACGTGACTGAAGGATGAAGCGTCTGACTGGGGTACCTTATAGGGCAATAAGAGAGATTATGAGTAATAACTATCGATGTTAGGAATAGTTGGTATTTTACTCTTCCTTGAGATATAAAATACCATTTGAAGAGAAAACTCTTCATTTTCCATTGTTCCTCTACCTTAGAGAAGAACCAATAGACCAAATTGTATTCTGAAATCTTTTTCCAGAAATCATGCCTCGTGTATATTATAGTGAATGTGGGATTGTCGAGGAGACCCCAAAAATATTGGAAGAGTATACTCTGAATTGGTATAATCCAAGTTACCCCATCTCTAGTTTGCTATATGGAATTTCTTTTCCAAATGGTCGAGGAGACATTAACTATACTCGAAACATCAACTGGCACTAGGAGAATCTGCGATACAATCGCAGGGTGAAGATTGAACAGATGTATGATCAGATCCCTCCGGAGAGTAGAACAGTTATAGTACCCCCAAGAGATAGCACGCCAACTTTAAATCAGGTAAAGAATCATCTGATATGCATCTATTTCTAAATTGTAGAAATCATGTTTCAATTGTTTTGACATATCTAAGATGTGATTTTCCAGGGCCAGGAAAGGAGAGGGTTTGCATGTCGTGGAAGATTTCAAAATAGTGTTTATGAGGAGGAAAGTGGTGGTGGTAATGGTGGTAGTGCTCCTAGTCAGGGTAGTGGAAATACAATGAGAGTGAAGATGATAGCCGAGATGGTATTGATGTTGTATCTGCTGCATGTGGAGTGGAGGCAGCCATACCAAAGTCTGTAGATTGTGAAGGTGGTCGAGCATGGATAGCTACTGATGGTTGGATGGTGTATGCATCTCATCCTCGGTTCGGTCAGTTTGTTGTGTATGAGGGTGTAGTTTTGGTTGGAGATAGGTTTGGATGGGTTTGGCAGGGCTTCTATTCTAACGTTATGCATGCTCCTGTTCGTTCTGAGATTCGCAGGATTGCCACCATTCCACAGGCAGTTGCTTTTCCTCAACTTGATATGTTGTGTCCAGTGGTAGGGCGAATTGCTGCTGAAGTGGCAGCCAATACAAATGCAAGATATGGAGAAGTTAATCCTCCTACTTAGGACCAAGGTGCAACCTCCAAATCAAGTCAATTCTGAGCCAGAGCCTGCAGGTCCAGAGCCAGCAAGTCCTCCTGCAAGAGAAAGAAACAGACGACACTATCCTCTTACACGACCAGGGCGAGCCACTGGTGGTGATGCGCAGGAGTCAACAAATGCAAAGAGGTGGTTCTTCCATACCAAGGAATATCTAGACAGGTAAATTGGCAGCCTAGTATGTGAGTGGGTTTTAACATGCTAGTTATTTCTGTTATGGTTTGAAAAAGTTTAAGCTTTTGGTTTTTTGGGTTATCTTTTGAAGTTAAAACCGTTGTTTTAGAAAAAATTATGGAATGGTGATTTGGTTTGTTTAAGATGTGTGAATGGATGTTTTTTTATTTGAAGTAGTGGCAAATCTTCAAAAGGTTACATGTTAAAATGCAATATGCAATAAACAATTGTGTTCATATAAAGAAGAATGTAAGTATGATGCTTGTAAGCCTTATCATGTCCAATAGTACTATAGATCACGAGAGTAAGAGTGCCAGACAATTGCAAACAAAAATTAGGGATAAAAGGGAACGAGGGAGGATAGATAATAGCATACCCATGAGATTTAGACCTCTGGAAGATAGAATCACTAGTGTTTCTGCCGAAGTGGTAGTCGAATTTTCCTTGGTAATCATTAGTTGCGTTAAGAACATTGGGTTTTGAGATGATTAGTTTAGAATGGTGGGTATAGATGAGATTGCTGAGAAGGTTAAGAGGGTACAAAGTGATGTGTAAGATTGTTTGTTTAGGGATGTAATCCGAAAAGGGGTTTCCTCTGGTTTGATTTTGGTAGTAATTGGGGGTAACATTATGGTGAAATGACAATGAATGGGAAATAGAATTCTCCGTGTCATTGAAGTTGTAAGTGTGGGTTATTTTTTGTAGAGTATGTAAACCATCTGGCCATTGATTGAGCTTGGTGAGGCGATTTTGGGTGTTGTTAAGATCTTCAACGGTTGGTGAATAGTAACTGTGAATGTTGTTGTTGCTGCTGGAATTCTTTTGATTATAGTTGACACAATTGCAGTTGCAGAGATTGTTGTAATTGTTAAAGTCCATAATAATGGATGTGATTTCGTAAGTATTCCTCGGTGAATTGTAATTGCTATGAGATTTAGTGCATGTGATTGGTGTTGCTTCCATCAAGATAGAGTGAAACTAGAATCAAAAAATTGGAGATTTTCAGAAGCAGAGAAAAACGATAGGGTTAGGTAGTGATCATGTGGAAGATCATAGAAGAAACTGGATAAGAACTTAGTTCCGACAGAAATCCGGGATGAATTCCGGTGAAAACTAGCCATCACACCACTAGAAGCCAGAGTAACGGATAGAAGAAGCCGGAGAGAAAGAGAAATAAGGTGAGGGGGAGAGAGAAGGAGTCGTACAGGAAGAGAGAGAGCATTTGTAGAGAAACAAATTCTCTTCCCAAAATCATAATACTTGAGAGCGAGTGATTATATTAATATTAATATGAAATTCTATTGATGTGCAACCGACGTCTTCTTACAAAGCGAATAAGATTCAAAAAATGGCAATTCTATTTTCTGTAATTTGTTCGAATTACAAACATCATACAAGCGGCTACTTTTTTTTCTTCTTTTTTTTCTGTGTGGAGATTTCCTCTATCCCTCTGGATCCCATTATTATCACTAAAAGAGATGCCAAATAAAATTAAATAAATAACCTTGGTAATAAGCTCCAGAGCAAAATAGGTGTGTCCCTAGTCTTAGATGCAACAGAGGAAGATGCAACCATAAAATGCTTACTCATTTGGCAGTGCATGTTAGACCTCCAGAAGATGGAAGCTTAAGCCCGCTGGCTATGCAATTCTCACCCACCACTTTTTTGTTGTTGTAAATAACAAATCATTATCCACAAAAGTGGGCAGTAAATGGATACTCTATATAGACCTCTTACGTCTTACCTACCCATCAGGTAGGAACAAAACTCTAAAGAACTTACTAGTAATTCACCTGCAAATAAAGTGCACAACAATATTACCCAGTTAATGGTGTATTTTTATGGGCGTTCTACCAAATGAACTACACCCCCATGTGAATATATACCACCAGTACAATCTTTAGTAACAAAATATTATTGGCTTCAAAAGAAGATAAGTCTCAAAAACAGTTCTTTCTTTTAGTATAAAAAAACACTGGGATTCAAAGAAGATAAACATGAACAGTTCCTAGTAAACCTACCTCCTTGGCTCCCTCACATCTCAGATATACCTATATTTACGTTTTGAATTTATTGAAAATTTGTGTTTCATCATTCTATGGAAGGTTCTATTCGGATTATCCTGCATTTGTGTGTCTATATGTGGTTGAGCTGCAAACTTATTGCTTCTATGTTTGACACGGTGGGATTCCATTTCTTTCTTTTTCTGGCTGGTAATGGTATCAAACATCAGGATCGAATGGAATAATCAATTCGGATAAGAGCACTCAAAATTTTGGTTAACCAGTAAGACCCAAAGGTTTGCTTTATTGAAGGGGGGAAAATTCCAAATTATTGTCGCAATCTTTCTAGCTTAGTTCAATTGGGTGGTTTTAGCCTTTGATCCTTCTTGAATTTGAAGAAGGATCTTATTGCTCTTTATTAGCATTGAAGGGGAAGGACATTCAGGAGGAATTACCCAGACCAGAGAAGAGAGTTGAACCATCAAGGGCCAAGTAGCAAAAGATTGCTGCCAAGGAATCTACAATAATGCACAACCCACTGAATTACATAACGCAAAATCTGATCGAAGGTTGCATTTCCCTAGAACTCATTACTACCTTGTGGATCGTGCAAAGCAAAGAATTTTTATCCTGGACAGGAGCTTCATGCATAATGATGAGAAATGAGAATCTTAAAATTCAACTTACCATGTATGATGTATCTCTCTATAAGCTTCCGCTCCCCTGAGGAAATGCTGTGTATGTAAAAGAAAGGAGAAGAAGCTATGAGTTAGCAATATATCTCTCCCAAATCAGCGAGTGTTATTGTTATTTATTGAAATAACAATCACACAGTAACCAGGCAAACTCAAGAAGTTAATGTAGCAGCAGAATAGTAAAACACGATAACTCAACCACTAAAACATTTTAGACCAACAATGAAGACTTACTTAATAACTGAGATGAAGCTTGAATTCATAAATTAGCTGTCAGCTAATCTTTGTACCGTGTCGAAATTCAAGCACATCAAAGTTTCTGCATGCAATAAGTCTCTCATATCTTTAAACCATATAAACAAGATTGAAGATTCAGAGAGGTAACCGACAATTGTTTTACAAGAGATCATAAGGGGTTATATCTCCTAACAACCCAGTAATCCAGTATCATTCAGAGGTCTAATCCAAGTCAAAGTCTCCTTATGTAAAAGCTTCATGCATAAGAAAGACTCGGTTAACACCTGAAATGAAGCTTGGATTCAGCAATTATCAGCCTATCTTTGCACTGCGTCGAAATTCATGCACATCGGAGATTCTGCATTTAACAAGTCCTATAAATCTTAAAAACCGTATAAGAAGGACAGAAGATTCAGAGTGGTAAAGGAAGTTGTTTTACAAGAACTGTAAGGGGTGATCTCTCTCAATAACCCACTATCATTCAGAGAACTAAGCCAGGTCAAAGACTCCCCAGGTAAATGCTTCATGCACAGGGAGATGAGAATCATGTTGGTCCAATTATACTCATAGTGGTAAAGACAATAATTTCTTCACACCTGTCTAGACATAATCCAGTTAATTCACATTTTCCTTGAGTAAAACCTTAAAGTAATGAGCCAAAATACTCAAGAGTTTTCAGATTATGTGGCCCCAAAATCGCTAAATCTAATTACAGAATAGTGTTGCATATAAAAACTATTCTGGAGGTGCGGGGATTCGAACCCCGGACCTTTCGCATGCTAAGCGAGTGTTCTACCAAATGAACTACACCCCCATGTTGCAAATAAGTATCACTAGCACAATCTTAAGTATTAAATTATTCGAACTTCCAATGTATATGGTACCAGATAGTTCATATTTCAGAGTTCTGTGAAGTAGAGTGTTGTTCACCTTTAACAATAATAATCAAATTAGTTAATACACTGAATAACAGTTAATGACATATGGAGAAGTTTTCTATGGAGGTATTCGAACCCCTTACATTTTGCATACTAAGCGAGCATTCTACCAAATGAACTACACCCCCATGTGAATACATACCACCAGTACATAGGTTTCCACTTCCTCGAAAATTCTTACTTTACACATCCAGATAACTTCCTACTAATTCACAATACACAAAATAAGACCCTGAACAGAATAATTATATATTTACTTGAGTAATTAAGCTATTCAGCAATCTAGGGACTAAGTGGGATTCAAAATCAACTAAATAATTCCTAATTATGCAGAAAGGATAACATATAAAAGATTGTTCTGGCGGTGCAGGGATTCGAACCCCGGACCTTTCGCATGCTAAGCGAGCGTTCTACCAAATGAACTACACCCCCACGTGAATATATACCTTTAGTACAATCTTTAGTTTTAAAAATAAGCTGAGCCTCCAAAGAATACTACTTCAAATCTTCAACAATAATTCTTTGTTCAGCTTTACATAAAATTATTATGCTACTCATAGATAAAAAACAACAATATTATTGGCATTCTCCACCTAAGTGCTTTGATCTCCCTCTCTCAATTATACCGATCTCTAGTATTTTTTCTTTTTTGAACAATGATTTATAATATTATCAGAAACCATTATTTAAGAAACTAATTCTACATTTGAATTATTTTGATGTTTTATGGGTGTATGTAGTTTCTAAGACAATGAAGAACCCCATTTGGCATATCTTTTCAAATATCTTTGATGGGTGGCTGTCCTTAAAAGGTGAAGTCATGAAGGTAATATCCAGACTAGGAGGAAATGCTGACCTGCTAAGACCAGTCAAGCATAAGATAGATGACGAAATAATATCATGCTGGCTCCAGTTACAGAAGTAGCATGTGTCTATCTATTAATCTCTAATTCACCAGAAAATGTTATTTAACAACTCTAAAAAACTTCCTACTAATTCACATTCCACATCAGTAAACCTTGAACAGGTACAGTAATCAAACTATTAAAGCAATCTAGGGATAGGTGGACTCTACAAAAGTAGGTTATACATAAAAGTTTATTTCTAGAGGTGCGGGGATTCGAACCCCAGACCTTTCGCATGCTAAGCAAGTGTTCTACCAAATGAACTACACCCCCATGTGAACATATACTACTACAAAAACCTTTAGAATTAAAGTAGTCGGGGACTTAAATGGACATATACTTCAACAATTGTCCAAAGTTCAGTGTTACCTGAATTAACAGTGTTTATAGAAGAAAACACCATAATTGTTTGCTCAATTAAAATCCGTTGCAGCTCCAAAACATTATTTCTTACATCTTGTTTGACAATGCTTCATCACCTAACTAATCGAGTCTCTATCTATCTCCCACTTCTTCGACAGACCATATCTCTAGTTTTTCAGTTTTCCTTAATAATCTACATTAGTTAAAAACAAAAATGTATTTTTCCACTTCACATGCCAAAAATCGAAGGAAGTAACTGAGAAATTATCCATAGCACAAAGGGCCAAAGGGGACTTAAATTGTTAAGGCCAGCGAGGAAAAAGATTGATGACAGAATTCTCTAGAGTCTGTCAAAGTGCAACCCACTAGTTCATATAACTAGAAACTGAATCAGAAACCGAAAAGCGCATTTCCAATAACTGGTTATTATCCAAAACCTCATACAGGCTACACTAATGTTAAAAGGTCTATGCCGAACCAAAAGCTTCAAGGGTTTCTAATTCATATAACTAGAAACTGATTTTAGAAATTAGAACCCGATAAGCACATTTCCTATAACTGGTTACTCCCCAAAAACCTTATACAAGCTATAATTATTTTGCAGCAGATTATGAGGGGAAAATTCTTTCTCACTCTTGGCCTGATTAATGTTAAAAGGTCCATTGGGAACAAAGAATTTACCCTACAGATTCTCCACGCATATTGGAAATAAAAATCATAATGTTGGGACAAAATTGACTTACCAAATATCTCTCTATAAGCTACCACTCCATCAGGAATAGAGCCTTCAAGTTCCTTCTGACGCAAAAAAAAACATGCTGCTCCACAAATAAGGCGAAGCAACCTATGTATGTGAAAAGTAAGTGTTAAAGAGGTTCAGAACGCGAACTTTATCAAAGTATGAAACAAAAAACTATCATTAAAAATTGACTACATAATCCCATGGGGTGCAAATTGTGATTCCTTGCCAACTGCCTCGAATGAAAACATCCCTATTAAAATTCATCACAGTTCTTCAAGATCTCGACAAAACTAAACCTAAGTACCTAACCCGTTAACCAAAAAAATTATGAAATTTGTATACGAAAGTGAAAATAAAACAAACTGTCACTCATCCACTAATTTTGGAATGATGTTGAAGCTCATGTACTATAGTTCTGAATATTATAAGGTCCCCTAAAACAATAATCCTTAGGAACCAAGGATTTTAATGTATGTCCTTCCAGAGATTATAAGTAGAAAAAACTCTAGATCATCACGTTGCCATTCATATAAGTGAGCCAAACTGAAGCACGTACCCTATGTAAAAGCTTCATGTGCAACGAAATGAGATTCATTTTAATTCTTATGGCAGTAGAAGCTGTAGGTAATTCTAGAAGCGTCTACTTAATAAAAAATGCTTCTTCATACCTCTATAAAAAATCATATAGTAAAAAATCTAGGAAGTGAAATTTCTATTCATCCTAAGAAGTTCACATTATAGCAAATCATGCTAATCAGATCTGTATAGTACTCCAAAATTATGCAAAATAAACCTTAGGTTGTAAAGGAGGTTGAAATCTGCAAATCTCTTTTCTCATTCATTCCTCAGCCTGTTTCTTTTGGTTGGGTTAACTAGTACCAAGATTGTTTTTATGAAGAACAAACAAAATTTCTATATAAGGTTTCAACTTTCAAATTAAATTCAAGGCCTTAAAACAATAACCTCCTAATCACAGAGAACTTCAGGAAGCGGAATACCAAGTTCCATCCTTCAAGAGATTATTAGGGAACATCTCTTTCTATATTGCATTGCCATTCAAAGCTGTAAGCCAATTTCACCCCGGGTAAAAGGTCATGCACAATGGAACAACTTTGGCCCGATTTTACTTGTGGAAGTGGAACTTTCACTTAGCTCTAAAAGCATCCACTTCATAAGTAATGCTTATTTGTAGAAAAACTATTCGACAATCTAATTATTTACTATCACTAGATCAAACAAATAATTCTAGTTACACCATTTAGGATGCGTAAAAAAAAATCTGGAGGTGCGGGGATTCAAACCCCGGACCTTTCGCATGCTAAGCGAGTGTTCTACCAAATGAACTACACACCCATGTGATATATCTCCCTAGTACAATCTTTAACATCAAGATAAACTAAACTTCAAAATAATATATACTCCGCGTTAGATCCTAGTTCAGTGCTATGTGATATTATCTTGTGTCCATAGAAAAATAACACCAATGTCATGTGCTCATTAAATCTCATTTGCATATATTTCTGTTTCTCCATCACATCTTCTTCAAGAATGCTTCAACATGTAACTAGTACAACTCACTTTCTTTCTCATATCTGAAACACACCCAGCAGGCTAATTTTTCTTAAATAATCACTTCAAGGAAACTCCTGTTTTCTCAAGAATATCACACTAGTACAGTCAAATAAGGAAAAGAAAGAAAAAAATCATACTAGTAAATTTGGATTATTCAATGTATTGGGGGCTGAACTAATAACCCATTTGGCAATTCCGTTCATTCTATGTTTGATAGGTCACTCTAAATTTCTAATGATGTGTGACTCAGAAGTTCATGACTTCATCTAACACGAATATTCTTCAGGAACCTTCAGTCTAACTTATTGCTACCAAAATACCACATTGAAACTACAAATATTTTGCAAGAGATTATAAGCAAAAGTCCCTCTCTTTCACCCTATCAATCATACTATCGTCACACTGTCAACGTCAACCTCAAATCAAAATTCCTTGCCTTACACAAAACTGTTATGCATAATGGAATGACACTCAAATTTTTGCATCCAGTTGAACTTACCATGTACTCTATATACGTTTCCGGATCCATCAACAGATGATGTTCAAGATTCTGACAGCACAACCTCTGTATGTAAAAACGAGTCGAAGAAGTTAAGAATTAGACACTAAACCAAACTGTTGAATTTAAAAATAATTGAACTACACATCCTTCACAAAATTAACATATTTATTTCATTTTCGATTAAACACTATTTCATTTTCGATTAAACACACATCACATGATAACCAATTTCAGAAAGAAAAAAAACAACAAATGAGGTGTAATCAAGTGAAATCTACGGTAAAACCCTGAGAAGCGATTTTTCCTTATTGCACTACACAGCCTTCATGAGTTCATGAGAATTGGTTTTGTTGGCACTTAAACTAACTATTACCAGATACCGAAGTGGTTTGAGAAAAGCTCATCTAAATGAGAGATAATAGAGTGAAACCATATAATAATAAACCTAGGAAGCGAAATAATAATAAACCTAGGAAGCGAAATTTCTGTTCATCCTAAGAAGTTCACATCATAGCAAATCATGCTAATCAACCACCAGTTATGTATAGTACTCCAATATGATGCAAGATAAACCTTAGGTTGTAAAGGAGGTTGAAATCTGCAAATCTCTTTTCTCATTAATTCCTCAGCCTGTTTCTTTTGGTTGGGTTAACTAGTACAAAAGATTGTTCTTATGAAGAACAAACAAAATTTCTGTATAAGGTTTCAACCTTCAAATCAGATCAAGGCCTTAAAACAATAACCTCCTAGTCACAGAGAACTTCAGGAAGCCGATGCGTTAAAAAAATCTGGAGGTGCGGGGATTCGAACCCCGGACCTTTCGCATGCTAAGCGAGTGTTCTACCAAATGAACTACACCCCCATGTGATATATCTCCCTAGTTCAATCTTTAACATCAAAATAAACTAAACTTCAAAACAACATACACTCCACGTTAGATCCTAGTTCAGTGTTATGTGATATTATCTTGTTCATAGAAAAATAACACCAATGTCATGTGCTCATTAAATCTCATGTGCATAAATTTCTGTTTCTCCATCACATCTTCTTCAAGAATGCTTCAACACGTAACTACTACAACTCACTTTCTTTCTCATATCTGAAACATACCCAGCAGGCTAATTTTTCTTAAATAATCACTCGAAAAACCTGTCTTCTCAAGAATATCACACTAGTACAGTCAAGAAGGAAAAGAAAAAGAAAAATCATACTAGTAAATTTGGATTCTTAGATGTTTTGGAGGCTGAACTAAATAACCCTTTTGGCATTTCTGTTCTTTCTATGCACTCTAAATTTCTAATGATGTGTGACTCAGAAGTTCATGACTTCATCTAAAACGAACATTCTTCAGGAACTTCAGTCTAACTTATTGCTACCAAAATACCACATTCAAACTACAAATATTTTGCAAGAGATTATAAGCAAAGATCCCTCTCTTTCACCCTATCAATCATACTATCGTCAACCTCAAATCAAAATTTCTTGCCTTAAACAAAACTGTCATGCATAATGAAATGACAATTTACCATGTAATCTATACGTTTCCACTTCCGTCAACAAATGATATTCAGTATTCTGACAGCATAACCTCTGTGTGTAAAAACGAGTTGAAGAAGTTAAGAATTAGACAATAAACCGAACTGTTGAATTTTAAAAATAATTGCACTACACATCCTTCACGAATTCACATATTTATTTCATTTTCCATAAACACACATCACATGATGACCAATTTCAGGGGGAAAAAAAAACAAATGAGATGTAATCAAGTGAAATGAGATGTAAACAAACCCTGAGAAGTGATTTTTTCTTAATCCACCTATAAGAAGTACAGATCATAACAAAGCATACTGACCGAGCATCATATCTGCTCGATAATTTCAACGATTAAAAATAGAAAGATCGAAATCAACTATTTTTCTTTTCTTTTTTGTTCGTTCCTCGTAGTTTTGATTATGTTAACTTAATACTAGGTTTAGTGTAATGAACTACATACAAAATCTTAATTTAAGATCTCAATGAAAAACTGTAAATCATGGATCTTTAAATTAAATGAGAAGAAAAGCACCTCGAGTATTATTGCTGTTGATCACCAATTATAACCAATCCATTGACATATGCAGTCGAGGCGAGTGATAGTCTGGTCTGATGTGCAGTTGAAGAAAAGATCATTACAAGATCCAGAAATAATTAGGGTTTTGTTATTTTCTTATTTAAGCACTCTTGTTCGGATCGTCGTACCGGGTATATTACACTTTTCTGTTTATACGGAAGGGAAACTCACGTTAAACGGCTAAGGACCCGGCTATGGGTTAGAATATGACTGCTAATTGATAAGAATATCTACCCTATAGTTATAAGGGGTGTCCTAAAGTGTGGAAATGGCTAACCTACCCTTAACATATATATATATAACCACCTCCTCCCATACCACCGACCACCTCAAACCACCACCACCGCCACCTCTATATATAGCTTAATTTAAATCATTAACAAAACAAAATCAAAATCAAAATCATAACAAACCCATTACTTGTCATTCGTTTTTGGTTGAAAAAATGAGAAGTAATCATCAAAATGAGTTGAAAATGGAAGTTGCAGAGAGAAGTTCGTCTAGGAATTATGTGAAAAACTTTGTCGAACTAGCCGAACTCAACTTTAATGGAGGTTTTTCTTTTTTCCAGAGAAAAGTTTGGTTACGTCGCAAAAAAAATGTCTCAACCAAACTTTTAGTTCGGTTTCGTCTCAAAAAGTTCGGTTACGTCACAAAAAGTTCATTTACGTCGCAAAAGTTCGGTTTTGTCGCAAAAAGTTCGGTTACGTCGCAAAAAAAAATCGGTTACGTCACAAAAAGTTTGGTTACACCGTAATTTTTTCTCATAACCGAACTTTACTCTGAAAAACCTATATATTGAGTTCGGTTACGTCGCAAAAAAAATTCATAGCCGAACTCCTAGTTCGGTTACGTCGCAATTTTCTTCTCCTAACCGAACTTTTCTCTAAAAGAAAAAACTCCATTAAAGCTGAGTTCAAGCACCATTAACTAAATTTGAAGTATCCGTGAGTACCCAAAACATCATACTCTTGTTGTGGCTCTTAAAGAAAAAGATCTAACTTTTTTTCTTCCAAAACCCTCATCTCCATTATCATCTTCATCTTCTTCTTCTCCCTCTCAATAATTGTTCTTTTGAAAAATATCAACTTATTAATTTAATCTCACTAATCATTAATTAACTCACTAATCATTACACTAACTTATTTAATTACCAAGGGCAAGTTTGGTATTAAAAAAATATTAGATAAGGGGTGACTCAAAATTACTTCAAATATCCACCCAAAAAATGAAGAGTAGTCCCCCTCCATTTTTGAGTAGTGCCCAAAAAATCGTTCATGGGTTATGGGTAATATAAGACCCTAATTAAAAGAAATTAAAATCTAGGCCCAAATATACAAAAAGAACGCGCAATTGGGGATTCTTATATTAATTGGGGACGGAGGAAAAAAACAAAAACGGGATATAAATAGTAAATCAGAATCACCCTTATCCATGTATTTTAACTAATTCATAATCTACCCCTCACAAATTATGTTTAGTGGTTAATTATAATTAGCTAAGTTAATAAATTAGTTTGATAATCATTAGAATAAATCATTATCATTGAATTTGTTGATGCAACAACATTAAATCAAGATATTTATGAACATGAAGGTTTAGGTGAAGAACAAACCTAGGAGAGTAAACAAGTTGAATATACAAGTGCTCAAATTAGTCATATATAGGTATTAATGTATTGAAATTTGATATTTGATATTTTTTTTCATCGCCATTGTTACGCCTGAAAAACTCAGTTCCGGCATGGTAAAAGTAAGAATACCATGTCGGCAGGGACCAAATCGGCATGGTATTCATACTTTCACCATGCCGATACACAATAACCCCAAATTATGAAATTGTAAGTACACTGCGGCATAGAAAGTTCATTATCGAGCATGCCGGCACATGATGCAAGATTTTCTGTATGTTTTTATCCTTATATCGGCACGGTACACTTGGGAATCGATCATGCCGGCACAAACAAGTTTTGGGACAGACTTTCTGAGTTATGTTGGTATCGGCATGGTATTCATCCTAAAAACCATGCCGGCACTAGATATCGGCATGGTATTCATCCTAAAAACCATGCCGGCACTAGTTATCGGCATGGTATTCATCACTACCAGCAGAAAAGGAGAAGAGAATTTGAAAGGGAGTCGGGAATATTTAGAATTTGAAAGGGAGTGGCTACTCTACCCATTCTAGGTTTGATTTAATTTTTATTTTTTTAAAGGGTAATTTCGTATTTCCGCCCCCAAAAGACACCCATTCATTAGCAGACACCATTGGATGGGGATAGTAGTTTATATCCCCCAATTAAAAAAACTATCCTCCAATTGCGCGTTCTACAAAAACGTAGGTATCATGTGCAGTATCAACAAAGAGAATAGTGTGTTAAGAACTTAAAAGAGCAAGGGCTACGGAATGAAAACTCGGAAGGTGTTCTCAAAAAAACACCAAATCAGGTGTTACTATGGGATAAGAATACTTTGTACACTCCTGCAAGTGAAGGAGTGGTTGACAGTGAAGATTACATGGCTGAAAATCTGCCGCTTCGTAAAGATACACCTTGAGCGGTTAAAGATATGCCTCTACAAGACAATCTCATTTTTTAAATACAATTAAAATTCTTTAAAGTGGACCTCACTCAGATTCTTATTATTAAAAAATCTAAAAAGAAAAGAAAACCGGCTAACGTTTAATTGCTGGGATTTTTTAATTAAAAAAACAAAAGACTGATATTTAGCCGCTTAGTGCGCAAAACAGTATTTTCCACGATCAGAAAACTCCTCTTTCACCTAGTTTCTTATTGGATTTGGTAGTGAATGAGTGTTTTAGATCCAAACTTTATTCATTTTCTTATCCTTCTTCATCAACCTAATGATCAATTTCTTTCTCATTCTCTATATTTCATTGTTTTCAAATAAAAAAAGCTCATCGATTTCGAAAAATTTCGTTGTCAATTATTCATTCAAACTCCATCTAGTACTTTATTTTGTTGTTTGAATGACATATTAGGTCGAAAAAAATGAAATTGTCGAATCGCAGTTATACGGTCGTCATAGTATCTCTTCACCTACCATAGCGATTTTTCATATTTATTTTTAGGGCTACTTAACGTTTGGAACCCGGCAAATCAGTACCTAGCTTTGGTACTCAACATTTATTAAAATATTAAGAGTTGGTACCTTGACCCATTACAGACTGTCAAGTCAAACCGTTAACTTAACCTTCGCTTAATTGAATAATTAAAATTAATAATCAATAGTAATTATTTAGTGTCGTTAACTCACTGTTACACGAAGAAGAAGAAAAGGTGTAAAAAAAGAATTTATTACACCTTTCTCGCACATTTTTTATGACGATTTTCTTCTTTGCTTTTGAGCTAATCAACAAAGTTTCTTCAGCTCATACCAAAAGCACTAATACAAGCCATTGTCTATTGTATACCATTCAATAGCACCGTGGTCACATACACATAATGAAAATTGAATTTGTGTAGATTAAAAGTCATCCCTGGTTTCATATAAGTATACGTAATTTCGAACCCCTATTTGTGTATATCTTCAGCTAATAACCTATTATCCACCAGCACCACTAACATCCACCACAACAAGCAATAGTACTACTACTACCACCACCACCACAATCAAGCAAATGAAATCTAGTTAAAAAAAACATCCATAATTTCACATATACATAATTTCAAACTGTCATCAATGAATTAATAATCAAATCAATAAAAAGTTACAACATTTTTTCAATATTTTTGACTTGTAAACACATTGCTGAGAATATTATTACTTTTTGTTATACATGGAAACACATTTTCAAAGAATATTGTATCCCTTGATTCTAACACGGTGTTTACATGTATATCCTCAATTTCTGACTTGTGAACCAAAAATATGTATGCACTACTGTTCTTAGCGTACCTAATGAAAATACAATCTATTATTTTTGGTCATATCTTAGCCCTTTCTTGAAGCGGTACTGTTACATTTTCCAAGCACCCCCACACTTTAATGTAATTATATGAAGGTTTCCAGGCCTTCCATAATTCATACGGTGTTTTACACCTTTTCTTGTAGGGTACCTTATTCAAGATATAATTTGATGTTAGTACATCTTCCCCCCACAAGTTATCATGTGCTCCAGGAGTTACTAAAAGTGCATTCATCATCTCTTTTAAAGTACAGTTCTTGCGTTCAGCAATATCATCTGACTGTGGCGAATATGAAGGCGTAACTTGATTTATGATTCCATTTTGTGCACTAATCTCATCTAAAGTAGACTTATACTCAGTGAGTCTATCACTTTTCATAAATATGATTTTTCTGTTTAGTTGATTCTCAACTTCATTCTTATAAAGTAGAAATTTATCAAGTGCTTCATCTTTACTTCTTAATAAGTAAACACAAAAATACTTTGTACTATAATCTATGAAAGTAAAAAAGTACTTCTTTCCACACCTGGTTTTGCATTCCTTTCAACAACATGAAAATAAGGCTTTGAAAACTTAGGCTCAACACAGATTTCACATCTTTTGGTTGAACAAATTTCAAATTTGGGTAACAATTCAATATTCATTAATTTGCTTAATGAATCCTAATAACATAACCTAGTCTTATGTGCCAAGTAGAATAAGACTCAACGATATAAGTAGAAGATTCAACTTTATTCATCTTAGGTGTTATAGTCATTACGTTAGCCTTAAATAATGCAGAGGTCATATAACCCTTCCCAACATACACGTCACTCTTAGAGATGACTAATTTGTTTGATATAAATACAATCTTAAATCCATTCTTTACAAGAATGAGACCATAAATTAAGTTCTTCAAAATATCAGAAACATACAACACATTTGTCAAAGTGATTTTTTTTCTCGATGTCAACTTTAAGATCACTTTTCCCTTTCCCATAAATTTTAGAGTTGCTGCACTACCATGCACAATGGCTCACTATTTTCTACTTCTTCAAAGGCAGCAAACATATTTCGATCATCACAAACATGGTCAGTGTCTACTACCATTCATTAGTGTTATTTACCATGTTTATTTCAGAAACAACAAAACAACCTGTACTAACTTTAGAACCAAACCCAAGGTACAGATTACGAAAGTTATGAGTAATCATAACAACCAAGTTAAGTTCTGGTTCATCTTCTACAAGAGACGTTTCAGACTTGTCGTTCTGCTTCTTCTTATTGGTCTTTTCGTTATTTGAACGACAGTCTCTTGCGCAATATCCCAGTTTGCCACACTTGTGGCAATCTCCATCATGTTTCTTTTCTTTCGACTTGTTTTTGTCCTTGCGAGAGCCATAATTCTTACGCTTGTTTCCGATTCTATCATATCCCTCTTCAACCATGTTGACTTTTGAGCTTTCAAAGCTTTCTCATTATCCTTATCTGATTTTCGACTTTCCTCTTTTACTTGTAATTTGAAGATCAAATTCTCAAGAATCATCTCTTGATCTTGTGTTTAACATAATTCTTAAAGTCGTTCCAAGTGGAGACAACTTTTCTACCAGCACAACAACTTGAAAGGATTCACTGATAATCATTACTTCTACTTTTAACTCGTGCAAGATGATTTGAAATTATTGTACTTGTGCTGTGACATATTTTGAATCTGTCATTTTAAAGTTTGGGAAATTTGCATCTATGAATTCTTTAGCCCGACAGAATCTGTCTTGTACTTCTTTTCAAGTGACTCGCACACTTTCTTTGCAGTTTCAAGTGGTTGACAGACATTGTAGAGAGAATCCCCAAGGCAATTAAGAATGTAATTCTTGCATAGGAAATCGGAATATTTTCATGCTTCCACTGCAGACACTTGATGTGGATTCTCTTTCTCCTCTGTCTTAGGAGGATCTTCAGTTAAGTAAGAGGCCAACCCCAAAGCTGTCAAATAAAACATCATCTTTGCCTGTCATCGCTTGAAATTTATCCTAGTAAATTTTCCTGGCTTTTCCGCGTGAGGGTGCGATAGAACTTTGGTGGAGGGACTAGCAACATTGTTGCAACCATTTCCAGCGTTAGGGTTTTCTGTTTCTTACGTCATTATCTAAAACAGAGCAATACAATCAGTAAACAAGATCATTCTAAATTGTTAAATGTCTTAAGATTGTTGAAAATCTTATTACCGATTCTCTAAATACAATTTAAATCGCATTATCAGTTTACCTTATCACTGATTCAGAATTAGAATAAGTAAACCACAATTGTTTACAAACTTGTAAAGATGATCTTTAAAAACAAAATTAAAGAAATAGAGAAGAAGAAGAAGAATTAAACAAAACAATTAAATGGACAAAAAACTTGTATTGAAGCGAGTAATCTTACTTAAAACATTTAGTTCTCTGCCCTAGATGTTGATACAGGTGATGGCATATGTCTCCAGCATTCAACAATACCTTTGGTGTTCTTCAACAGCACTTCGATAAACGCCAAAAATCAAACACATATTAATGTACACAAACTCTCTTTTACAAACACTCAAAATATCAGATGAAAAAACCAAATTTATGTGTGTCCCAAACTCAACAAGGTGAAGAGTTTACATAGGGTTCGAACTGCCCTTTGGTAACCGTTGTAACTGTTCCCAACAGTTACTATTCAAAGGATGCCACTGTTACTAATAGTCATTCAAATTTGAAATAACTCCAACAGTTATTAATTCAAACGTTATGGCTATTGTTAACAGTCACCTAATTCAAATGGTCAAACGGTTCCTAATCTCAAATAGCCAAATCGTGGCCATTAGATTACATCTTCTTATTATGGATTACTTACTATCATTAGATCATATAACTGTTAGATCTAATATAAATTGTTAGCTCTTAACTGATCATATTAGATGTAATAATTACCGTTCGAATCCATTTGAATTCTCATTGTGCGAAGTGCAAAGTATGTGCGCCCTTAGAAGCGCCCAGTTGCACCATTCTCTCACGCGTGGTGCAGTGTGGTGCTTCGGTACGAAGCACTTGCACCTTAGCCATGTGCTCATAAGCTCATATTACACATAAAGCTTATATACAAGAAGAAATGCCTTCAAGTTTTAAATAATGTGGGACTAAACATTTCCCTTATTTTCAACTTAGTATAATTTTTTATTCATATTTGGATATGGGATTAAGTGGCCATTCCTAGCTCAATTTCCAATAATGTTTCTATCTAATTATGTTTCCACACTGCTTTGTTGGGATATTACTAATATTTTTCTTTTGTTTACGAAGTGAAAAAATCATCTAGTTTTGAGATATCCCATTTTCCTTCCGGAGACATTAATTCTTGTACTCTTTAAGATATCGGTTCTTCTTTATCCGACGGTCTGGGTATTATACTTGAGTTAGGAATCCACATATCCTCCTATATTTTTGTGGAAGCACCATTTTTTCACTTGCCAAATGAAATGTCTTTGATCATATTTAGGCCTTTATGGATACTTTTCCAAATCCAAGATAATTTGACGACATAGTCGAATCAAAAGAATAGGAGTTTGGGAAATACTTGGCCTTTAGAATTTTGGCCCATAATTGATCGGATTCCACAATCAATCGAGAATCTAGTTTTTTTAGAATGGATATTTTGAATTGACGGGGATTTTAAATCCCCATCCCTCCTTGAGATCTAGGCTTGCAGATACTAGACCAAGTTTTTATATATTCCCCATTGCCTTTAGAATCATCTTTGTTCCACCAAATATCCCGCTGAATGCGATCAAGTTGACCTAAAGTAACCTTACGGAGAGCAAGATATTGTACTTGGTAGGTTGATAAATCTTGAAGGATAGTTTGAACTAAAACCGTGCGACCCGCCTGAGAAAGAAGTTTCGATTTCCATCCTTGCAAGGTAGAGTATTATTTTTGAAAAAGAGGTTCAAAACTTTATTTTTTGTATTTATCAAAAAATAGAGGGGTGCCAAAAATACCTATCATTTTTTTTGTCATAAGAGGGAATTTTAAGATTTTAGCAACTATTTTGCCATGTTTCAAATGAATCATAGGGCTGATACAGATACCATATTTTTGAAGATTAACCATTTGACACGTAATTTCCCCAAATTTGAATAAAATAGCCAGAATATTTTTCGCTTCTCCCAAGTCGGATCTGGTAAATAATAATCAATCATCAGCGAATAAAAGGCGAGAAATGTCATGAGCCTCCTAGTTGTAATTTTTAAACCCGATTTTTTTCTCTGAAATAGCTTTATCTAGGAGCCTATGTAGAATTTCTATGCAGATAAGAAATAAAAATGGAGAAAGGGGATCACCCTGACAAATACCTCTAAAAGTATTGAAAGTGCATCTGGGTGAATCATTTAGAAGAATGGAAAAGGAAGTTGCGAAGTGCATTCAATTATAAGGTTCATCTAAGGTATCATTGAAACTGAATGGTAGTAGGGCCTTTTTAATAAATGGTCATTCTACCCTACCAATGGCTTTTGAGAGATCCATTATTTCTAAAGTTAAGAACCCTTTTTTTTCCTTTAATATTTTCATAGAATGAAGGAGTTCATAGGCAATAATGATATTATCAGTTATTTATCTTCCCGGCAAGAAAACTGACTGATTTAAGGAAATTAACACCTTCGGTTTAAAACTTAGCAAGCAATCTAGAAAGACATTCGATGCAGAGACAAGGAGACAATGTATCCCTTTGTTTAATCCCTCTTGAGGGGTGGAAAGTTGGTTCAGGAGACCCATTAAACGATGCAAATCCATAGGTATGAAAATTCACCCTGTGCAGATTTATGGGAAAATTCACGGTGAATTTGGATATGCAAAAATTTCCAGTGAACTTGCTTACTTCTTTGGGCCTAAATATCTGCATCCACTTATTACTAAACAACGTTAAGTTTGGTTGCAAGAACTCATTTCTTTTTTCTTTCTTTTTTTTGAAGAAAAAATGAAGATTATTATTAAATGCAGCCAAGAAGGCACAATCAAGCATTATAAGATAATTTCTCAGACTCTAATTTAGAATTAACATGACCTGGAAGGTCCAACATCCATTTCCTATTACAGTTATCCACTCTGGCATGTTTCACAAGGAGATCTGCCACTTGATTACAATTCTTATTGCTGAAATAAACACTAACATATATCTGATAGAAGTATGGGCATCCAACTCAAAACCAATTGGCAATGAGTGGAGTGGCCCATACAACTATATGGAGGATCCTAGCTAGGGTTTTGGTCTATGTGGGACTATTATCCTCAACATGCCCCCTCAACGTGTAGGGCGGAGTTTGGAGCCTTTACAACGTTGACCCTTTGCACGGGTAGCTACCATCACATTAGGGCAGAGTTTGGAGCCTCTACTTCATGCGGGTAGCTCCCTCCACGGTAGGGCGAGTTTGGTCCTACGTCGTGGACAAAGTATGGGTATCCGTTGGGCTTACTCACATACGGGCTAGCTCTGATACCATGATAGAAGTGTGGGCATCCAACTCAAAACCAATTGGCAATGAGTGGAGTGGCCCATACAACTATATGGAGGATCCTAGCTAGGGTTTTGGTTTATGTGGGACTATTATCCTCAACAATATTACCTAGACACTGAATTAAATACTGACACTCCCTAATAAGATTACTGTCTTCCCATCTTGTAGTGATATGAGGACCATTTATGCTATCCATTACCTTTTTATTATCTCCTTCCATAATAATATGTTGAAGCTACAACTGAGTAATCCAGTGAAGAGCTTTAAGAACAACCACTGCTTCAGCTTGAGCCACATCTCTGGCTCTTTCTACCATTATCCAGGCCTCTACCAATCTACCTGTAAATCTCTTATAATTAGAGCAATTCATGCTTATTAGTATTAGGCAAAACAGAAGCATCAATATTTATTTTCACGTTTCCTATAGGTGGTGGTTTCCATTTATAGTTTCTATCTCCCCTACTTTAATTTCTTTCCCTGTTACAATTCACCTCCTGCACCTGATGCAAGCTAAAGTTACTATTTATTTTGTTATCCATGCAAAAAATAATTATCCTTTGTTTCATACTTGTAGGAGAGACTCTGCAATTATCAAAGATGAATTTACATCTGGACTTACAGATAAACCACATAGTGATAACTATAAGATTAGCAGTAGATTTCTTGTTGAATGAAATATTGCTCTCTGGATCACTGATAGGTGTCTAAAACACTGCGATTTAATATCTATGTTTATGCTTTCTTTGCTAGTTTTCTTATAAATTATGTATCTTATGTTTTATTTTGAGTGTTTAGGTACTTTGGAGTCATTTAGAGGAAAAGAAGAAGAAATCGTACATTCGGAGCAAGAAGGGCGAAAGCATCATCTCTAGTGCACGTGCTATTGGGAGCGCAGTGGAGGATAAAGGACAGCCACCTGCCTACAACAACACTTTTGTTGGCCTATATTAATCTGATGGTGTCTATAACAATTCATATCATTATCCAACCCTGAAAACAAGAAAAAATGTTTTCTCATTACATTCAACCTATATTTCAGAGCTGAGAATGAGGAAAATGGCTGTTGCTGTTCTTCGAAATTGAGAGAAGATTTGGTTCTGCTGGTGATCAATTGAACCACAGAAAGAGATTGGTTTTGTTTCCTAAAATCAGAGAAGATTAAGAAGATGGGTACTTGTCAGTTGGTGGTGACAATAAACTCAGGGAAGAAAAGGGGGATCTGTGATGTTATGGAGCAGATTGAGTGTTTCTGAGCTCGAATTCAACAACCAGGATTAGATGGAGAAGATTGAGAAGCTACAGAATTGGTGACAAATTAAAGAGGGGTTTGATGTTTGCTGCTTAGAATGAGGAGATCTGAAGTCGATTTAGGGTTCCTGCTAAAATCTGGTGATTGAAATGAGAAGATTAAAACGGGTTTGATGTTTGATTTATTAAGAATTACAAGCTGGGTTTGTATTGATTCTGTGAAATTACAGTGAGAAAATGGGTTTCTGTGATGAACAGAGATGGAATCTGACAAGGGGTTTTGAAGAAATTGTTGCAGATGGGTTAAAGGGGTGAAGTTTGTAATGTTTTGAATCCGAGAAAGATAGACATAGAGCTGCAAGAAGCTACAGTAGCAGTAATGGTGTCAATGGAACATCAGGAGGAGATTCTGATACCAGCTGAAATGAAGGTTAAATGGATGGCTCTAGGTCTTGAAATGGAACTGTAATGAGGCAATGGCACTGGGGTGATTGCATTTGGTATTGAAATGGCAGAATTGCAAGCAAGGAAGAAATGCAGTTCAGGTTGTTGTTGCAGTGATGACTGAAGCTGAGCAAATGGCATGTAAACCTAGAGCAAAGACTGTTGCTTGTAAGGAGTATGGAATGCGTGAAGCTGAAGTTTCTGGTGGTTTTGAGCTGATATAATGCAGTACAAGAATCTGGAGGAGTACAAGAATCTGGTTATAGCTGAGTTTGGTTGTAGTACAAGAATCTGGAGGAGTTGCAGCTGGTTGTGTTTGAATGGGATTTCAAGCACTGGAGGTGGAATAGGTTGGATGTGACTCAAGAGTTGACAGTCATGGAAAGAAATGCAACAGATGGTGATTGCAGCTCAGATGATATAGATGTTGTTGGTATCTAAACTGCGGTTGAAGGAAATGGGTATGCAGATTTAGAGCTACAGAATGAGATGGAAGTGTTGGTGCCGTAAATGGTGAAAGGGTTGTGAGAGTCAGAAAAAGAAATGGAGGTTGATGCTTGTCTGGTGTAGATATGGAAGAATGGTGGTGGATGCAGCTTTTGTTAAGAAGATGGTGTTACTGAGTTTGAAATGGTGGAACTGAAGTGTAGTGGTTGTGTTGGATTTTGAGACAGTGAAGGCATTGAGACAGAATTGGTGGTGCTAGGCTTGTGCACTTGCACGCAATGAAAGATTGCAGGAACTGAAGCAGTTGCAGGTGTGTGTGTTAGAATGTGATTAAAGCTACAACAATGAACATATGGCGTGCATGGTTGGTATGCTGGTGCCAGGTAAATGAAGCTGTGGTGGTTGTGTTGAGCTGCTGGTGAAATGGTTGCAGCTACAGATGGTTTGTGCAAGTATGATGCTGTTGTTTATGATGCTGAGAAGAATGAGTCTTGGCTGAGTTTGACAGTGTAGCTGTTGCTAAAGCAGTGAATGAGATAGCTCGAGTGAATTGGAGTTGCAGAATGACAAGACTAGAAAGAACTAAAACTGCAGAGAAAGCGAAGTCCATCATGGCGCAACACATGTACATGGTTAGGCAGTGCAATGGCCTTGGCCAAAACCAACTCAGCCCATCCAGCCAAGTCAATTAGCTGACTTTGGCACTGACTCTGATTCACACAATTTGACTCGGTCTGTCTAACCGAGTTAACTCAGTTGACCCTAGATCTGACTCATTTGACTGGTGACCGGTTTGACTTTCCCGATCGCCTTAGATGACTTTTCTGGTCAGTTTCTGGCTAACTTCCGGTGATCCCAGTTTTCCGACAAGTTTTCGCACATAATTTTGAGATGGGTATTTTTCTACATATGGGCTTGGTGGATATCTTGGTTATGGACCTTTGAAGACTTGACCTAAGAGGAGCTACAAAAGGGAAGAATTCTATAACTTGGAGAGGATGTAGACTACTATACTTGAAGCTTTTGGAGATAGCGGTGACTAGGGTTCGTTTTCATTTATTTTTCATCTTTTTCATTTGATTTTTGATTATTGATTATGATGAACTCCAAAACTATGAGTAGCTAAACTTTCAATATTGGTTATGGGATAAAGTTGATTTCATCAAACATGTTATTTGATTTAATGCATTAGTTTTGTCTCAACTTTGTTGTTTATGATTCATTGCTTATAATATTATATGATTTGAATACTTGTTTGGTTGAGTCCGGAATCAATCCGATTTGCATTCATATCTAAAGCTATATTAGGATTTTAAATACGTAAAAGTTGTTAATCCCTGATTCTAAGTAGCATAGTGCCATTATTCCTTGTAGTGATATATCTCTATAATTGCATATGAATCATAACCTTTGTTAAAATGAATTAGTGCTTTTACACGTTCATTTGCATTGATTAGTCTATTTCATAGAACTTATTGCTCTTAGGTAGTTAAACTTAATTGTGCTTTTACACTTTAGGTTGCTTTCTAGGTAGAATTCACTGTGCATCTTTTATTGTGTTTGTGATGAAATCAGGAAATTAACGGGATATTCTTGCGATCAAGATATCCTAGGACTTTTAATAAATGAGAGATTAAAATTTCAATTCTAGTCATTGATGAAAATACATGTTTGTGAATGATACTATCCCGTGACCAATATCTTCCTCTTATTGATTACTTTCATATTTTATTGCTTTGCTAAAAAAAAAAAACCCCCCTTGGTTACTAAGAAACTGAAATTTTATAACAACAAAAGTCTCTCTGTGGGAACGAACTCTTTCTTACCACATACTTCATTTATTTTAGTTGAGTGAGAAAGTGAAATTATTTTTGACGCATACGACAGCGATCAATCACATCAAGATTTTAGCCACTGTTTGATATCTTGAACTGAGTTGACTTCTTGAGCTAATTATGAAGATACAACACCCCACACATTTCAAGCATAATTGCACTGAAATAGCATATTATGGCAGATTCCATATCAAAGTTGCATTTTGGACAATTTATGTTTTGTATTTGAATTCTTCTTGCCATTCTTTCACTAACAGGGAGAATATCATGAGCTACCTTCCATAAGAACAATTGGCATTTGTGAGTGAACAAGCGGGGGTCTAACAACCACACCCAATATTTCGTTCGGCAATCTGTATGGACTAACTCCAATATAGTTCCAAGAGAATCAACTAGACAGTCAGACTCAATCAAGGAAATATACCCAAGAGTTATATCTCTGTTTCTCAATGTAATCAGCAAATCAAACAAATAGAAATCCGTGAGCCTGATTATTATGAGAAATAACTTGAACGGTACCAAAGACCAATGTTCAAGTGTCAATCAATTTCAGTCAACAACCAAAGTTTGGATTTACCAATTGATTGAACTACGCACAACCTGTGATATTTCAATTATATAAACAAATATAATACGGAAAAGAAATAACACAGACACCAGAAGTTTTGTTAACGAGGGAACCGCAAATGCATAAAAACCTCGGGACCTAGTCCATATTTGAACACCACACTGTATTAAGCCGCTACAGATACTAGCCTTCTACAAGTTAACTTCAGACTGGAATATAGTTGAGCCCTAACCAAGTCTCATACCGATTAAGGTACAGTCGTGTTCCTTACGCCTCTGAATCCCAGCAGGACTCTACGCACTTGATTCCCTTAGCTGATCTCACCCATAACAAAGAGTTGCTACACCCAAAGTCGAAGACTTTATAAACAAGTATGTCTCCCACAAAAAAGTCTATCCTGATAGATAAATCTGTCTCCCACAGAAATACCTACGAAGTTTTTGTTCCGTCTTTTGATAAATCAAGGTGAACAGGAACCAATTGATAATTCGGTCTTATATTCCCGAAGAACAGCCTACAAATATCAATCACCTCACAATAACTTAACTATATGGTAGTAGAACAAGTTATTGTGGAATCACAAAGAATGGGACGAAGAGCTTTGTGATTACTTTTTATATCTTACCTATCGGAGATGAATCTCGAGCCAATCTTAGAGAAGATAGTACTCAATACGATAGAACAAGTAAGATCAGAACACGCAATTACAGAGAAAATAGTTGGGTCGGGCTTCAGAATCCCAATGAAGTCTTTAAGTTGTTAACCTATAATGGTTTTAGGAAAAACCTAGGTTAAAAGAGAATCGACTCTAGTCGCAACTAATATCACACATGAGGTGTGGGGATTAGGTTTCCCAGTTGCTAGAGTTCTCCCTTATATAGTCTTCAAATCAGGGTTTGATAGCTTTGAAACAAAGCAATCAATATTCACCATTAGATAAAATCCTGATTTAAGATTCAAGCTAAGTTTGCTTAAAACCAAAGCAATATATCTCCACCGTTAGATGGTCTTAGATTGTTACACACAAATGAAATATACCTTCATTTAGATATGGGTAACTGTACCTGGTGTGATTTTGAAGTTGTAGAAAAAATTATTTGAACTCTTAGACTTGTGAAGATTTGAGTTTTTAAATTTAATAAAAATATACAATAATATTACAAATGGTGCAAGAGGTACTGGAACTAAGGATTCGGCCAATCTTCATAACATAAGGTTCAATTATTTATTCTCAACAATTTTATCTCAAGAAATGTAAACATGGACTCTTATTTTTGTCAAGGTAGATTCTAAAAACATTAATTATAAATCGTAAGCATGGGACATCAAACATCTAAGCAAGCATGACCCATCTAATAAAATAATAACTAATTAATCAAAATCATTTTTCAATTAATATTAGTGCAAAAGTCATAAAAAAAGAATAAAATAAATTTACCCATGTATGAAATTCGGCCTCCTCCGTCGTCCCAGTGTTTGGGTTTAGCTCCTCATATTATAGACACTCTCAAAATATTTTTTATTTGCTCAAAAAGTGTTTACAATGGTGAAAATGGAGAAAACCGTGAAAAACAGGATTTTGTGACGCATGAAAAGCTTCACAAAATGAACGATATAATAAAAGTGTTGTAGTCATTATTCCGAAGTCGCTGGAAAAGTGCTACCCACTGCCGTAAATATTCGACAGTTTCAGCGACTGTCTTCAGCAGGTGTTGTTCTTCGTGTTCTTGATGTTCATCATCATCAGCAGCAGCAGAACCCGAGTTTCTGCAACTCGTGATTTCTCGCTTCTGAGCTCTCCTCAGCTCCCCAAACTCTCCACACCCCTATATACTTCCCCAGCACCATATATATACTCGCAGGACCAAGAATAATGTCTCATAACTCCAAAAAATCTCTCATAACTCGACAGCGAAGAAAATTATTCTCGGGAATATTTTCTTCCCTAATTTATCTCCTCATGCGTTGATTTTCTTCCAGCACACTCTAAACAGGTCCATACACGTTCCATAAGCAGTGTAACAAGCTTTAAACTCGTGCAAACTTTCCAAAACAACATCACAGAGTATCCGGAGTATCCTCCCGCCTCTGTTTTGCCTCACTCGAAAATACAGTCAATTCTAATCGAATCAAGCAACCATAAAACGCCTGTTATGCTCAGTCTAGTCTTCCCATGCAATTACAGCTATTGAGTCATGCTAAATCATCACCAAATTTCGAACCAAAAATCTTCCAGATGACTGCACGAACTCCCGCAAAAACTGAGAATTTAAATGAAGAGGAAGGGTGCCCCTTATCCGTCTGTGGGGTGTGAATAGTAATTGAGGTGCCCCTTAGTAATTGAGGTGCCCCTTAACCAAAGTGAGAGTTCGCATAGAAAATGCCCTCCGTGGGTGCCCCGGGTAATTTTTCGAGCCGAATTTTCCAAAAATGTTTATTCCCCAAAAATACCTACAAAAACACAAAACACCATAATAAGTACAAAAATGGGTACTAACAATATAGAAAAACGAGATGAAAATAGACACATAAATACGTCTATCAAATACCCCCAAACTTATTATTTGCTAGTCCCGAGCAAATCAAAACTACAAAATAAAATCCTAACTCACTGTCGCAGGCATCGCGATTGCACTTAGCGTGTGCAACAAGCCTTTGAACCTCTAGGTGGCCCTAGTGGCCGAGTTATAGTCTCGGGAGGGTTTACAAGAGGTGTACCCACAAAACCTTTACTCCAGACCCTAACTATCTACGCAAAACCTTGGAATGCACTAAAGAACCTCCTTGGTTGGCATACTTATTGACTACAGGAAGAAGTACCCTGATGCGAAATTCCAATTGCTGTACACGAGTTTGCACTCAAGCATACTAAATTCATATATAAGTGACAGAGCTCTACTCAGATAGTTACACTATGAACATCATATCCGGAGTCAAACTAATCGCATGAAAAGATCAAGAAGATGGATATAGAGAAAAACATAGAAGGTTTTAAGGTGAACGGTGTTTCTCATATCTATCTTAAGGCCTCTGCCAAGATGAACCTATCCTAATGGACTGAGATACCGGTCTGACTAATATCAACACAACTGGCATATACAAGGGGACCAGTGGTCGATAATCCTAATTCTAGATCAACTCGTCTGGCATATACAAGGGAACCAGCGGTCGATTTATTGAAAACACATTTATTATTTATTTATTTATTTAGAACTAACAACATGATTAGATCTTGTGGATCCAAGCGCATGCTTCTTGTCAGCAGATTACATGGTAATTCCCGTGGATCCTGTATTCCACGCTATTTTAAGCGACGGAGACAGGGAGAACACACACATATTGCTATCCAAGTGTTAATATTTATTCCGATTGGTTTGATTGATCTGGTCTGGTCTTCTTCTTTTTTTGTCTTTTTTTTTTTTTTTTTTTAATCTCAATCACTCTATTTCACCCTAGCAGTGGTAACAACTTGAATCGTGAGCTCCACCTAATCACTTAGAGAAACATATTTTAAAAAGAAAATAAAATAAAAACAGAAGTGATAAGGACTCAACGAGATATGGCGAAACTATCATGTTATTTCTAACACCTGAGCTTTGTGCTTTTATGAATAGACTCTTTAGATGTTTCCATCTAGTCAGATTGGTCCCTCAACTCCTAAAACAAAAATGCTTCCATCCACTTAGATTGGTTAGTGTCATCCTTAATAAGCATAAATTTCTAGGCTCTGGAGTTTATTTATTGCAACAAAAAGTTTCTACCCCACCCCCAAACTTAAATCTAACATTGTCCTCAATGTTTCTAAAGATGAAATTAAAAACATGAGCAATGAGAAACTGTTACTATTTAAAGGAAGTGAGGAAAGATATTACCAGAGTACCGAAAACATGGGTTACCTCCCACCAAGTGCTAAGTTTAAAGTCTTCAGCCAGACAAGGAAAGGATTAGTCACTCGAATCATAAAGTAACAGTCGAAATAACTGTGGGTTTTCAAAACCAAATAGAGCTGACCAAAGGAAATTGAAATAAACCAAGAAAGTGAACAAGTAACGCATGCCCTTACCTAGTTTCCTGATAACTATCGCTAACTGTGGTTCAGGTTCAGGTTCTATGAAAGGGTCTAGATAAATTATTTTCATTGGCTGCATTTCCTCATAGGTGGGATCCGAATCATTAGGTCCTAGAGTCTGTAAAAACTCAAATAAGAATTTAGAATCACAAAATAATAACCTAAATAATTGAGGATCCTCTAAGTCAATCAGGTTTGACTTACACAATTGACCACAGTGAGAGTAGTGGTCATTCTTAAGTGAATGTGTCGATTCTATTAACCTAAAGTACTTAGGCTTAGTCTCAGAACTTAATAAGTGACACATTTGAAATCTATACGTTCCCACATTTGGAGTAAAACTGTTTGGTGGGAAAACAAAGTCAATCTGGGTATCATAACCTGGGTAAACCACATCAACTAGAGGATGGGTTTCTAACGACTGAACTTCTTCCTGGACATCATTAGGTTTGGGAAAACGAGTATGAAGGTAATCTTGTAAAATGGTTGAGGCACAGATATCAAGTCCTAAGTGAGGGGACTTTTTGAGAGTTAAAGGTAAGGCACTAGGAAAGTGATAATCACCCCCAAACTTAGAGTTTTCAGTGTCTCTAGATAGACTAGTCACAATCTCCCTAATTTCTAGATCATCAGATTCTTGGAAATGGTCAATTGATTCTTCTAAGTTATTATCAGGTAGTGCATCTTTACTCATCTCTACGAGTCTATCTTCTTCGTCTAAGACTATTGTTTCTAAGTCGCTAGACTCTAAAACAACATTTTCAGAATAAACCCGTTCCTCTAAACCACTATCGGCTTCGTAATCAAAAGGAAAAACTACATCGTCTAAAACGGTGGTATCCCTAATCAAATCCTCGTCCTTTTTAATAGGTGAATAATCATAAAAATTATTTGGATTTGAACTAGAAATAATATCATCATTATAAAGCTCAATTGGATTAATAGTTTCCTGATCACTATGCCTACATATTTCAGATTCTTCATTATTAACATCCTCATCATCATAATAGTACGAAGATGATTGAACCTTATCTAAATAATTAGTGTCTTTTATTCTAACCTCGTCCTCTAAATTAGGCAAATATTCACCATTGATATCAAGGGTAAAATTGGAAACACTATTTTGAAAAATTAGATCTTTTAGAGAAGTTCTTTTCTGGGTCTCTAACAAAAGCTTCTGGGTCGACTCACATGATTTCCTGACATAATCTAGGAAAGAAGGTAAAGAAAGTTCACTCGTTGCATTCTTTTCGTCCATAACTAAGTTATTCATTTCTGCAAACTTACATGTTGTCTCAGCTAACTTACGTGTCGACTCTAGTAAAGAGGAATTATCAGAATTATTCTCGTAAGACCAATTCGTGTGTGGATAGTACTTGGGCTCACCATGGGATGAATCATAACCTTTAAAAGATTGGCGTTCCCAATTACTATTCCCACCATGGTCATAAAAATGATGATGTCCATAATCAAATTCAGGTCGATACTCACTGTATTGGCTTCTATCATACCAGTTCGACATTCTTAATTGCAAGGGAATTCTACACAATCACAAGCAAGGCTGACTCGACCAAATCAAACCTATAAAATCTAGCAAACAACAAGCATGATGGCTCCCTTAGATTGTTTCTAGACCAGCTTATATTCCTCCAAAAGGAAACTAGGTATCGTTTTAGCAAACCTCTCTAGATCGATCCGAATAAAGTGAGTCGAAGAGAAGTAGGGGAAGCTTAGAGGATCTTTGATACCCCTACCTCTTTGGCAACGTTTCCCGTTAGGGCGGCTCTAGTCGACTCACAGTAATCTTACTAAACTTTTGAGTTAAGCTAATAAGATACCCAATACCTCCCTTTGAATGACTTTCCTACAAGCTCGTTACCCTATCGGTCTCGTTCTAATCAGTATTTTAAGCTTGGGTTCGCGTAGGTAATGTGTTCCTAAGGCGGGCAAGAAGGAAACGGTGATGAAATCCGAGTCCTTATCTTGTATTGGCCAGGCCTTGCCCTTTACTAAAAAAAAATCAAACCATATTCAGGTCCTCAACATATATTCACCTTAAGGAATCACGTAAACCCGCTGACAGGGGATTCGTTGGTGTTTAGAAGCTTACCTCCCATACCAGACGGGCGATGAAACGGTTGTAGTCGACTCGGGCCACCGACTCCTGTGTAAGTGTGCGAACCCGAGGGGCCGAGACGATATCGTAATCGTCGTCCTTCCCTGCAAACAGTTTATATTTATAAAAAATGTACCCTTCCGTAGGGTTTAAAAATAATTAAAGTCCAATGTTTAATGTCCCAAAAATCAAAATAAAATACAAAAATAAAGTCCAATTTACAGTTTCTAAAAATAAAATCTAAAAAATTAAAATAAATTAAAATCTAATTAATTACAAAAAATTAAAAATAAAAAAATCTTCGTCTTTTCTCCGTTCTTTTCGCTTTGTCTAGCTTTTAATCCCCCAGGTCTTTCGTTTCCAATTCCTTTTTGATTCAAAACCTGCAACAAAATGACAAATACCCAAGAAACGTAAAAAAGAACAAAAGAATAAAAAAATAAATCTAAAAACAAATTCGCGTCGGCGGCGCCAAAAATTGATGTGATTTTGAAGTTGTAGTAAAAATGATTCGAACTCTAACACTTGTGAAGATTCGAGTTTTTAGATTTAATAAAAAACTTCCCCAAACTCTCGACACCCCTATATACTTCCCCAGCACCATATATATACTCGCATGACCAAGAATAATGTCTCATAACTCCAAAAAATCTCTCATAACTCGACAACGAAGAAAATTATTCTCGGGAATATTTTCTTCCCCAATTTATCTCCTCACGCGTTGATTTTCTTCCAACACACTCTAAACAGGTCCATACACGTTCCATAAGCAGTGTAACAAGCTTTAAACTCGTGCAAACTTTCCAAAACAACATCACAGAGTATCCCGAGTATCCTCTCGCCTCTGTTTTTCCTCACTCGAAAATACAGTCAATTCTAATCGAATCAAGCAACCATAAAACGCCTGTTATGCTCAGTCAAGTCTTCCCATGCAATTACAGCTATTGAGTCATGCTAAATCATCACCAAATTTCGAACCAAAAATCTTCCAGATGACTGCACGAACTCCCGCCAAAACTGAGAATTTAAATGAAGAGGAAGGGTGCCCCTTATCCGTCTGTGGGGGTTGAATAGAAATTGAGGTGCCCCTTAACAAAAGTGAGAGTCTGCATAGCAAATGCCCTCCGGGGGTGCCCCGGGTAATTTTTCGAGCCGAATTTTCCAAAAATGTTTATTCCCCAAAAATACCTACAAAAACACAAAACACCATAATAAGTACAAAAATGGGTACTAACAATATAGAAAAACGAGATGAAAATAGACACATAAATGCGTCTATCAGTACCTAAACATGTATATTGAGTTGGCTCAATAACAATTAACCGAAGTTAGCCATATGAACACTTTTGTATTAACCACATTTATCTAACACTTCTAGATCAAATGATAATCAAATGAATCTAATTGTGTTACTCATAGAGTTGTCCAATTGTTTATATTCTCATAGAAGTATACAAGACACAATTGAAACAAAATCGGATTGATTCAAGAGAATCAGTTCATGAACATTTTAGCCACGGTTTGCATTCCTTAATATATAAATGTATTTGTTCATGAGTATGAAATCATACTTAACCGATTTTAGAACTTAAACCAACTCAGTTTGCAAACAGGTACGCAAACTTAAGTTCCGGACTTTGGTCACGTCCAACAGTTCGCAAACGGGTGTGCATATTATCGTCCCGGACCTAACTCAGGTGAAACCGTTAGCATACTGGTATGCAAACTTTGTTCCCGGACTTTGACAGTTAAAACCGTTCACATACTAGATGCAGACTTGGTTCCCAGACCCGAATCATACTACAAAAGTTTGCATACCGGTATGCATATTATGCTATATCCAGAAAATGGTTATTTGTTCTAAACTCCCATTTCAATCATTGAAACATCCTTAGAAGACGACAATAACTGTCTCACACAAACTATTAGCTTATAAGTAATTTTCAAGTGATCGAATGATCAATACGAAATATTTCGAGTCTACATCAAATGACTGTCTCACACAAATCATGTAAGATCTTTCAAGGCAATTTTCACATGATCATCTTTTGACTCATTGTTTAGTTTCCAACAAATAAATTGTTTCCAACTAAACTCGTCAGGAATAACGATGAATGTAGCTAAAGCAAAAATCTTTCCAACATATATTTCAAGAAAGATATAAGCGAGTTAAACTCAGCTCGAAATATCAAATGTGCATAATGTAAAAGTCTATATATATAGCTATACGACTTAGTCTTATTAGGAGATAAAATAGAATAAACTTCTGAGTGATAGATAAGTTTTAGTCTCCACATACCTTTTGTTGATGAAGTTCCTCCAAGCTCTCCTCAGTAGATCTTCGTCTTCAATCGATGAACGCCGTGAAGTCTAATGCTCAACTACACATTCTATCTTAATCCGAGACATAGCTATAAGTAAACTAGAAATCAAGACTTATAGTTTTGATCACCTAAACTTGACAAACAAGCTTGAGATAACAATGCTTGCGAGTTCGACCGAGCAGTGCTCTAACAATGAAGGATTTTAAGATGCCAAATACTTATCCAAAACTTTGACTATGCTTTCATGTTGGATAAATCTTGATTGTAGTGACACATGATTGCCTTATAAGTAGAGTTTACTGTAAAGTATCCACTGCTAGTTAGATACCAAAGCATTATGTTCATGTTGCATAAAAGGTTTTATGTTCAGAATCTTTTCAATCTGGTCTTGAGTGAAGAATTTTTGTAAAATATCCAAGCTCCAGTTCCTTGTATACTGATCAATTAGCTCAGAAACCTTCATCTCATAAGGGATAACTGAATTAGGGGAGAAGTTGTTTTGTATTTGCTGAGCTATAAATCCTTCACTCTATTTATCTTTGAACACATACACTGTTTTACCATCTCCAATCTGCCAAATGTGGAATTGTTTGACCCATTTAATACCTGTGCAGATGCTTTTCCGGATTGCATTACCATTACTTGAGACTTCATCATGAAGAACATTTTCATTCTTAAAATATTTTGCTTGAAGAACTTCAACCCATTTTTTTCCTTTTTCTTGAATCATCTCCATGTCATCTTTGTGATCATAGCCTCTTTGAAGACTTTTAGATTTTTAAAGCCCAATCCTCCCCATCTTTTTTGGACAAAAACACTAACCCAGGATTTGAAGTAGTACGCCTTACCATTATTATTCTTCCACCAATGCTTTGTTTGAATGGCTTCCAATTCATTTATAGTCTTCTGTGGCAAAATGAAGCAACTCAATTGGAATTGAGCCTTAAAATTAGTTACAGCTTGTATTTGGGTACTTCTTCCAGCTTGATTGATCATACCAGCTTTCCACTGAACTAGTTTATGCTGCATTTTATCTTGAATGATACTGAAACATTTGGATTTTTTCTTCCCATAAACAGATTTATTCCTAGGTATTTCTTTTCAAGAGGCATAACCTTCATTCCAAGCATACTGCAGACATCTTCCTTAGCTCCATCACTTAATCTTTTGCTGACATGAACACTTGATTTGTTTAAATTCACCAATTGATCAGAAACCTTGCAAAATCTCGGAATTATTTGTTTGAGATTATTTAGAGAATTTCCATTAGCTGTAGAGAACAAGTTGCAATCATCTGCAAAGAATAAATGTGATATTGGAGGACCATTTGTAGCAAGATAGAGGGGTTTTATGCCTTTATTTTCAACTGCAAAATGAAGCATTCTACTAAATCCTCACATTCAAATGATGAATAAGTATGAAGATAAACTGTCACCTTGTCAAAGACCCCTTTAAGGAATGATTGTTTCAATTGGAGAACCATTGAGAAGAATTGATATAGTTGTTGTAGATATACATTGATTTACCAGCTGACACCATTTCTCAGACAAACCCAACCTTGTTAGAACATTGATGATGAATTCCCACTCCATTCTGTCAAATGATTTTGACATATCTAATTTGACTGCTACAGCACCTGAGAAATCTTTAGTATTCTTCATGTATTGTATGACTTCATAAGCAATAATCGTATTATCCATTATATTTCTTCCAGGTACATCAGCAGCTTGCCAGGGGGATATCATCCTATGAAGAATGGGTTTCAGTCTGTTTGTCATGATTTTTGAGATAATTTTATAGGAAATATTGCAAAGGCTTATTGGTCTAAAATTTGAAGGTGTTTGAATGAAGTTATTCTTAGGAATGCGAGTTTGAAAAGTATGATTCGGTTATTTGAGAAGTTTACCATTCTTGAAGAATTCTTTCACCATCTTGGTTACATCGTCACCAACAATCTCCCAGTTTTGTTGATAAAATCCTGTTTGAAAGCCATCTGGTCCTGGAGCCGCCCAAGATTTTATTTGATATACATTATCTTTTATCTCCTTATCAGTAGGAATTTCAGTTAACCTTTGGTTTTCAGTTTCAGTGATGCATGGAGTAATGAGATTCATGACTTCTAGATCTTTATATGGATTAGAGGTTGTGGCAATTTCTTGAAAATGATTTCTTAGAATCTTAGAAATCTCTTCTCTTGTGTTCTTCCATTCTCCATTCTTGTCTTTCGAGGAGTGAATTTGATTACACCTTCTTTTGTAATTGGCTTGAGCATGAAACAGTTTTGAGTTCTTTTCCTGAAATTTGATGACATTTTCTCTGGATTGCTGGAAAGTTGTTATGTTCTTTATTTCATATAGATTCTTGAGCTTACTTTGATATAAATTTGATACTCATTCATGTCCACCTATTATTGATTTGTAATATTCTGAATTTGATCTTATGTTTCCTTTATTTGCCTGTCTATGACCCCATATTCCTTTATTCTCCATTTCTTGAGCCCTTGTTTAGTTTCTCTCAGCATATTTGTAATTTTATAAGCTTCAGTTCCCCCTTAATGCATTTCCAACTCCTTTTGATTTCTTCCTTGGAGGTGCTATTCAATAGCCAGTGCTCATAAAATATGTATGGTTTATTTAGTTGTTCACTTTGAGGATTGGTGTTTAATAGTATTGGGGCATGATCTGAGCCTGAGGGTATGCGATTTTTAAGGATGGCATTAGGAAAAGGTTCATCCAAGTTGGCAAGCAGACTACTCTATCCAATCTTGTTCTAACTTGGTTTAATTGATTTCTGTGATTGGACCATGTGAATGGGCAACCTGTGTAAGGAATATCCATAAGACCCAAAGAAGCAATTGTATTAGTGACTATTGGGTGAGCTTGAGTGGGGTTTATTGAGTAGCTCTGCCTTTCATAACTGTATAGAGTGGTTGCAAGAACTCGCTGAGCATTGAGTTGGGCCCAAAAAAAACTAAGAACATCTCCAACAGAAGGTGCAAAAAATCCTACGTGAATTTATTATTTAGTCCTTTTATTTATGGGGTCTATCCAGAGAGCAAATTTAGGACCTTATTCCTAAAAACTATCTCCAACAGTTAGAAATTTTTATTCCTTAGAAGTTAGAATTAATTATTAAAAGAGAAAACATGACGTGGAGGTGCATTCAAAGGTGTAGTTAACACTTCAAAGCCTTTTTATTTAGTTTGGCACCTCTTCTAGTTTATAGGACCTACTGTTGGAGATGGTTTTAGTTAAAATGGGAGTCTAAAATCCTAAGTGTCATCATTGTTATAAAAAGATATGGTGTATGTCTCCATGATGACAAAAACTATCAGACGGACGACGTTTAATATAGACCCGATCCGAAGATTGGGAAGTTCCGGATGTAGTAGTCATTAGATGGCTGAAAAGGACTCACGGTTCTAATAATTCGCAATAACAATTTGTTCTATATATATACGGAATCTTACCGTGTTTATAAACAAAGCCTCTTTTGTTGAGACTCCTGCCACTTTTATATACGTCGAGTTACTCGAGTACTTAAATTACCTTTCGACGTTCTTTAACAAATGTCCAGAATAATTTTTTCAGAGATAACGTTATCATCGATCTAACCTTAATCATTTAGATACCCATCTTTCTTTCTTTACAGCGATTTAGCAGATATGCCAAAGCAAACCAATATTGCACTTAGGAATCGTCGACGGTGCTTCGGATGGAGTTTTTCCATTCCAAAAACCTATTTTTTTAAATTGCGTTACTCATCGACGATTTGTGAAGATTTCCATAGCGAAACTCCAGCGTAATCGAACAACTTTCATAGGAAAATCAACAATCTCGGAGCTAAATCCTTTATTCACTGATATCGGATTCGTTTTTGCTTCCTTACCAATAGAAAGGTACTTGGATTACTTGGATATCTTCCCTCGTATCTTTAAAGTGTCTGTCTTCGTTATCTCATTCACCTTTTAATTTAATTTATCTTTTCCCAATTGTTATTTCTATTACTTTGATTTTTAGTAAGAAATAACAGCGCAACCGAATGTCAAATGTATTCATTCTGCAGATGACAACATCGTCCATTGTTGCAACTTCACCAATCAATTAACCGTGTAGATATCTTAAGAACTAATGAGGTTTATTTGCCTTCAATTAGTTAATGGGTTTTATGAGAGCAGAGGAACATTTAAATTTAGAGCCTTATGTGTTTGTGGAAATGCCCAATTGAAATTACTGTTTAATGTTCATCATCATGAAACATCAATCAAGTTCGGTCCATGTGTTGAAGGTTAAGTTTTTTTTTTTTTTTTGGCTTGCAAAGAGTTACCAAACTTACCAACTACATCTGTGATTATGATGAATGAGAAACTTGGGGGTATGAGATACTTTTGTCGAGTTTTTTGTGTTCCTTCAACTTAAATTTTATAATCAGTGACAGTATGCGATTTTTAGAATATGGGCATCCAACTCAAAACCAATTGGCTATGAGCGGAGTGCCCTGAGGATTATAAACCGCATAACCATACAATATGGGACTAATAATCTATAAATTACAAAATTTCATGATCTGCTGGAATAAACCAAGCTGGATTTTTACGTGGTCCTTGCTAGAAAAAATTGGGGTAAATGGTAGAAAATAAAACATAATTATGTTAAGACTTCAGAATCAGATCTTGAGATTGCTGAAAAATCTGCTGAGCATGTGTGATTTATTTTTTACATAGTATCTGCTGTCATTTTTGTATCATTCTGTAATCAATTTTTTCGCATCTGCGGGTATGATTCGAAGGTGCGGAGTGCATATAATAAGGCATATTGCAAACTGATATATCATCTTCGGCCAGCCATCACTTCTTTGATATCCAGTCCCGTATGTTCTGAAATGGTATTTGTGGGTGTTTTGGGCAATTCATATGGATGTTAATTGTTCTGTTGGATTTGTGATACAACTTTTACTGTGGAGAGGCATTGATGTTCTCAAAATGCAAAATTAAGCTATATACCAAGATATACTTTCCAAGTAAGAATCAATTTCATCATAAACATTTTCTTAAGAAAGTTTCAGCTATTAATTTTGGCCATCTCTCCTGCAGTATTTCATGCCGTGGCTAAAAGACTCTATCTTTAACGGAACCCAAACCTGGACATTAGAATTGTGGATGGTAGGTAGTTTAGCAGTGGCACTGATTTCCAAGAGGAAGTAAAGAAGTAATCCTTGGAGAAAATCTTCTAATGTTATTATGTAGTTACCGAGAACTTATGTCAGAAAGGAGTGAAGGCTTATTAATGCATACATTATATTACATTGCTCTCTTTTCAAATTACATCGTAAAACTAGCATAATTCACTCTAAATGTTTATAACATCTGCTCTTAATCTACTCTATTTGGAAAAGAACTCACGAGAACTGTTATTTCGAGTAGGTTTATTAATTTTACAGATGTATAGATTGTTGCAGTCCTCTGTTTGTGCCTTTACTGCATGTTTATTGCATTTAGATGTTTTTTGTTCAAGGAAAATTACCAATACACAGTACTTCTGAAGCCTTTATTAAGTGTGGGTGTGTGCGTGAACGAAATTCGATATCAGTGGGGGAATTCGACGCATAAAACATTATTTTCTCAAGATTTCTCAGCACTCTCTTCTCTCTCTTTTGCCTCTCTGAAACCACTTCGAGCATAATGCCAGAATACTTAGTTTTTGTTTGTTTGTTTGATTCGTACGTACGTATTAACATCGTTAATGGAAAGGTGATTTCTTCTTCTTTTGCAACGTACATCACAACCCCAAACTAAAATCCTAATCCTAATTTTTGTTTAAATCTTAATCGAGTTTGTTTTTTCTGTTTCTTTTAAGGGTTTAGGTTAATTTAGGGGCAGGGTTGTTTTGATTGTTGGAATAAACCAGAGAATGGAGTTAATGGAAACCCTAATTTATAAACCATAGAATTGAGTTAACTAAAATTTTAAAACCCTAATTTATAGAATGATCGCCTCCAGAATTGTGCAGCTATTCATGAGATTCTGAGGGAACACACAAACTGTTAAACAAGGTACATCTCTCTAATACCTTTTCTTTTTGGTGGTGTTGAATGTATAAATTAGGAAGACGATTTTGTTAACGGGTTTGTTTCTCATTGTGGATTTGTTTCAATTTTTTATTTGGGTTTTCTTATTTACCGAAATTTCATACACAATCTGAAGCTCAGAAATCAGATATATTCTTGAAAGGATTCCTAATTGGTTCAACACTTTGTTGGACCTCGATTCGACCCTTTCAACTGTTGGTGAGATAGTGTTACTTAATTAGCCCCCTAAATCCTCATTCATTCCTCATCTGAACTCACCATTTACTTTCAGATAATCGAAATAGCCTTTCAGTTGGTTATGTTGATGATATAACCTGATAATCAACAGTGCTGTTATGAATTTTTCAAATTTATAATTGTGTTTGCATATTTGAATTCATGGATATGTTTGAGAGATTGATTGGACACAATCCAACATACAAGGTTATTTACCCTTCAAATTCTTCTACTTCAGTTTCTTCAATCTCAGAGAGATAAAGATCACTGCGGGTGATCACTGAAAATGCCCGAATCTCACTTCCAATCACTGAGGAAGATCAGAAATCACATAGGCAAGTTCAAGGTATGATTATCTATCTCAATTGAAGATTATCATTTTTCTTTTTGGTTGGGCTCCGGCTTTGTGAATCTACAGATGTTAAGATTTTTCGTGAGTCGTGGACCACTTAAACGTTTTGGGCCATTTATTCCCTTACATCAGTGATTTATCTGTTCTTTTTTTATTGGTGTGTGGAGATTATCCATTGATTTGTTCCTCTACTTTCTTCATCTGGATTATTCCTGATTCAATGTATAGAACCACCAATTTAAAGCAATCTACCCATGAAATCCTCTCATCTTCTGATAAGTGATGTTTAACGTTAAATGAAAATGCATACAGAATGCAGTTATTTTAATTCTATTTTATAAAATATTGACCTTGGAAATTGCAAAGTCATGATTGAGAGGGCAGTTTGTGGTCTTATGGACAAATTATAGTAACCGATTGATCAATGCTGATCCGAGAATAGTTACAGAACCTATGCAGCACAGAACGCTCTGAATGAAGATGCGGAATTGCAGCTAATGCAATCTCTTCATGTAAGAAATTCTTTTGGCTTCATATTTTCCCAATATCCCCGTCACTCATATTTTCATCTTAAGGTCTCCATATCTTTATATTCAATCGATAATACTAGGTGGTGCATGGTTAGATTGTTACCATTTTAATAGAACTCATTTAGATTTACCATTCAATGGAACTCCCGATTAGACTAGGATGCTATTTGTACAACATGGACTCCAATTTCGGACATTTAATACTTCCATCCACAGTGGACATATTTCCCTGTACGGTTTATCTTAGATTATCAAGTGATCACTAGCTATTAAGTACGTGTGCACAACTTAGGGTGATCCAGGATAATAATTATTCATAGGACAGAGCACGAAGGAGCCTATACTGGATATATTATTTTACAACGTTACTCTTCCAAAACTGAGAACGGGGTTAAACTATGATTTAATTCTAAATTATTCTTCCATCTTTCATAAGTTTTTGGGTTCTTACCACCTGTGTTCATATCTCATACCCTTCTCAAAGTTGGTCTAAATTGGTTTAGGATTACCATTTTTCCATAGAATATTAAGGCATGCGATCTCATTTGAAGTATTCAAGTATTCTCCGGCTTCCAAGCACAGGCCAAATGTGTAATGTTCACATTGTATCCTGCTAATCCCGTGTATCACTCTTTGACTCTTAAAGTTGGTCAAGTATTAGTTCCTCTTGGAAAGACGGTTGATGTGTTACTCTTAGTCGGAACTGGATGAAAATTATTTTTTTGCCAATTCCCAGGACTTATCTCTTTCAATTGAGTTAAAAAGTGTTGTTTCTCCATGTATCTTTATTATATCATTTTATGAGAGTGGTGAGCTATTGGATTGAATTCTGCAAGCTTTTTTTTTTTTTAAATACTTACGCTCATGTATTGCCGCGAACGAATAGCCTTTGCACGGAGAAAGAAGCAGCAGTAGTAGTGTGGCAGATCGTTGGAAGTACTACTCATGCCTTATAATATGCAAGGTAAATCTGAGTCCTCCCATCGAGATTTTTGTAAAACAAAAATTATATATCGAGATATTCATTTCGATACTCCCGGCTGCCTTCGTTGATGTTGTAGTTATTATTACTCTGTTGTTCAATTGTTTGTTATTGATTTTTTATCTTTAAATATAATTACCCTATTCAAATTTCTACCTCTTAGATGTTGGTGCAATTAGCGGATATTACGAAAATCTTATGGACTGACCACACAGAGACTTAAAGTTAGCTCCAACACAAGACAGATGAATTCTGTTTTTGAGTTCTGTTGTAAAGTTCTCACCTGAAGCTAAGCAACTGGAAAATATCTACACAGTGATTAAGACCACATGGTCAAGTGTCTTTTTTTCGGGTTCTAATGTTGATTGGTTCTTCTTCGTGTAGGAGAATGAATTGCTTTTGATCCACTTCGTTGTGGTCCATATATGGACTTGCTTATGGTAGAACCATTTTCTGGAATGGCGAGTCTTGGACTGATTTTGCTTATACTTCACCAAACAAGTGTGTTGTATGATTTGATTATGTGTACTATACTTAGATCTTTGTTCTCATTGAACCAGAGATATAAGTATATTACACATAATCAATGCGATAGATGCAATCCATTAGTGGTCTGAAGATGTCGTATATAAGTCTAATTGCTCGAGTAATTCTTTGATGCATTCAATGCGTTCATGACACACTGCTCGCAAAGTTCTGGAAATGGTGAATCATCACCCTCACAGCTTAAAGGCTACGTTAGTATGAGTAGTACTGGATAATATTAGTTGGTATCTCTTTGATATTCACTTCAACTATCTTCTAAGGTAACTTATTTTCTGGGTAAGTACAAGAATAGGAATGTAACAACTTGGCTGGATTAGTTGCTAAGAAAGCCAGAATTCGTAATTTTAACGTCTGTAATTAGTGATGACTTTGATGTTCTTATCTAAGCCTTGAATTAGCCAGCCATTTTGATGTAGATATCAAACTGCTTTCTTGGTGTTGCAATACTATTTAATTTTTCATTTCTCTTTACAGTACAGAAGAGGACGTCCTCCACCTGCCTTTTTCTCTGCTGTTCAGCCTCCATTTTCCTTTTTTTGAAGCGATGGCCTACATTCACTGCAAAGATCAAAGTTATTGGAATCGGTTAAATTTAATTTTTTGAATTAGTCAGAAACATGTGCGAATTGTCTTCTCTTTGGTAGTTTGGTGAATAAGAGCTTTCTTTTAAGCAAAGTTATGGTGGTTCTATAAGTTACCATCCAGTTACATCAATTGAGGAGATACTCAAAAGAACAAGGAGTAGCTCCTGCATAATTCACCGCATTGAGTGAAAATAATGGTAGTACAATTCAATTTATGCAATTGGTTAGTAACTTATATGAACCCTCTTCGCTTTGATGTAAATAAGATTTTATTACAGGAGAGGTGAAGATGGTTCCTATGAGGTACTAGCTAACTGCGTTGTTGTGATACGTGGTATATTGGTAATCATCTCAGTTGCTTTCTCTCATTCACTTCGGAGTAATTTTATGCGTATTTGTGGATGTTGTAGGCCACTTTTAGCTAATCACGCCTTGGTGTTGGATCTCAACTTGGGTATTGACAGGTCTTTGCAATTATTAGTTTGTGTTGGCAGTTGGTGTGCAGAAGGTTGGTCGAGAAAGTTGTTTATTTTAAACTGCCACAGAAATTAGCAGGCCTAGGGTGATGTTGGGCTTGCTGGCGAATCTATATTAGAACTAAGAAGGAAAAATCTATTAAGATCATGAGCCAACGTTAGATACATGTCAATCGGTATGTGTTTGTGAAATTGTTGAAGTTTTTGTCTCAAAATTGCATACTCACTTGATGGAAACTCATTGTTTTGGGATGCCTGACAGATTAAATCTCATTTTTTTGGGGATTGCTTCTGAGAGATTTTAGTTGTAATAAACCATGATTTAACTTAAAAGAAAAGGTCGGATATAGCACTGGTGAGTCCAGATTTTAGTGCCATGTGATTGTATTTGTAATTTTAAATTTAAACCGTCTAATATCGAAGAGTAGTTTACTATATTTGGATTTCAGATAGCAGCGAAGAAAAAGGAAAGAAGAGCAAATATCCATGAGAATGTTAGTACCTCACTAACATAATTTTATACAACAAAACCTCTTTTTTTTAGGTCAAAGCGTGGAAACTCAAAAAAAGAGGTTTTGTTGTATAAAATTATGTTAGTAAGGTACTAACCCAGCCCGGTTATCATCAGAAGAACAATTATTCTTCGAATATAGGTCACATAAATAAGAAGAAGAATTATCATGCACAATACCCAAATTGTGTAAACAAAGACATGAAAATTTCAAAAGCCAATTAGAATTCATTTAGGAATGGATACCTGCACAGTTACATGAAACATAAATAACTTCTGTTTGAATTTTATTCGTATATACAATTGGCCAAATGATCGGGTTGAATAGATTTACCATCATAAAAAGGTGCACATTCCACATGAAAAACCATAAAATAAATATACCACTTTTCAACGATATAGGACCAAAAAACACCCAATATTCTAAACTGTCAACCTGATCAAAAAAGGGAGAACCCGTTGACATGTTTCAAATTTTGTCCTTTTAAAACCCAAGAAAAATGTATTTGAAGCTAATATTTTTCGCAAACCAGAAATGAGTACAACCCGAAATGTGTAATGCCACCATTTACCATTTTGAAAATCGTTATCAAAACCTAACGGTAGAAATTAAAAAAACAGTAGATTGTGAGGTTTGGTAATCCCGAATGTATTAATTTGGGTAGAAATGTAAAGCTTTGTATGGGAAACATACGACTAAAAAATAAACTTCAAATTCATATAGCCATGTAGTTTTTATGATAAAAAAAATGACATCGAAGTTATAAAATTGTGGTAGAATAACCATGTCAATGGATCCTCCCCCTAAACGAATGCACAACTTTTGAGGATTTGATGTTACGACATAAAAGGTTAATATAAGGTGAGTTCGAGTAAGCGTGAAAACCTTCGTCTCATGTCTTCCAAGCCTTTGTGACGCTTTTCTCAGAGTTTTTGTAATGAAAATACCACCAAAGAATTGTTTTCTAAGCCACACTATAAAAGGATGATAAGGCAGCAGAGACATCCTAAAAGAGAAGATCAATAACAACATTTGGAAACTGATGAACGACATGGACAATAATCCAACATACCTTTTGCAGAATGAATGAAAAATCAACCTGACTTAACGAATAATCAGGTCTACAAGTTGTTGCGCAACAAGCACAATAGATGAATGGATCAATTTAGCATGGAGAAACAATACATGGAGAAAATCGTAGAGGTAGAGTCTACATCTTTCCATCAAATATACGTAGAGCCATGTCATTAGTGTTCTATGTTTTCATCACTGTTTTGCACCACTTTTTTGCTAATAACTTTAAAACACTATTTTTATTGTTATTATATTATAATTGACGAATTTCTCAGCAAGCACGTCGTGCCAAAGAATCATTTTAGAAAAATAATGTTTCTCCTAAGAGGTACAAAACATCAACTGATCCTTAGTGTCAAGTTTGAATGTTCATATTCTTATAATATTTTTGATGATGACCTTAAAGAATTACCCAACAAGCGCCATGCCGAAAAAACCTTTCGGAAAAGAAGTGCATTTTCTCAATAAATACAATACATCTACTGATTTGTAATATTAGGTTTGAATATTATATTCTTATGGTTCACGCTAAACTATTTGCTTCTATATTGTTGAAAAATGTGTATAAGATATTCAAAGAATTCATGCAATAATGTTGTCCTACGAATTGCGTTAAGAATATAAACAATTTACGTGTGAACTTTGTTATCTTCAATTCGAGTTTGAGCGATTAAATAAGTCTCCAAGGCCGATATTTTGCGAATTTTTGACCAATTGCAAGCCGAGTTTTGCTTTAATGTTAAATGTATGTTCTGTTGAAATTATATATAATTTTAATTGTATTGATGTTGCTAAATCAATACATGATAATGTTAAAATTTTGATTTTAATTAGCTAAAAGTCATGTTAGTAGTAATATATGATAAACGAGACTCTAAGCCTTTAAAAAAATTCATCCAAGTATTAAGCCGAGTTTAGGCGAGTTCCAAGCCTGAACTCATTGCTCCAAGCTCCCTAACCGAGTAGCAATTTGGAGCGAGTTAAACTACTTTGATCCAACCACAATGTTAATGAATTGATGAATAGATTGGTATTTTTTCCAAAATATACTTTTGATGGAACTGTGTGACTGAATATTGATCGATTCTATAGTATTGATGTTATTAGGTATTTAGCGATGTTATAGAAGTATGAGTACCCTGAAATGATATAAGTTATTTATGTCTTAGAAAAAATTAAAGTATGTAGTCTTTATTTTGAAATTGACTAAGTTGTAGGCTTTTTAAAATATTTGAATACATTAATCAAAATATAGTCTTTTTTCATTGTTAAGACTAAAAGGAGAGGTTGAGCCGGGGCGTAAGGCCCCGGTGATACCTAGTATAAAAATAAAATTATAACCCTCTGTTGTAGATGCTCTAAGGACTTAAATTTTGGGTTCAACTTTGACACCTTTGAATTTGGGTCCTAAAACCATACACATGTAACACAGTAACTTATCTAGTCAGCTGAAATTCGTAGCTAGTCAAGCTCGTTTCCGACGTTAAACTCACGGCCTCCTGACAAAGTTGATTAATCATTAAGGTTTTAGAGTATTCCTCCGATCTTGATCGCCTTGCTCGCAGGTAACTTTTGACAAGGTCCAAAAATTTGAAGATGGTCATGCATCCAGGGTCTAGGTTTGTTGTCATTTCATTAGTAGCTGATTAGTAAGTAGAAGGTCATGCATTCAAGGTTTCCAACCTAATCAAGTTCCTACCCAAACCAAACTTAGCCCTTTATTATTTATCAAAATCAAATAATATTATAGTCTCCCATTCATCTAAAACCAAACTCCTTCCAAGAACAAACCAAGCAATGGCACACTACGATAACATTACAGAATCATGAATCTGTATAAATACCCGCACATGAGAATGCATTTTACCACTGCATTCCAACCATTTTTATCCTCCACCACCGCTTAAAAATCCTGCAGCTGAGTTGATACTTAGAGAATGTCGTCAAAAAGTACCACTGATGCTAACGGCAGCTGTTCGATGAGTGCATCCGTAGGACAAGGCAAGGCAGCCGTACTAGCTTTAGGGAAGGCGTTTCCAGCTCAACTTATCCCTCAAGACTGCCTTGTCGAAGGCTACTTCCGTGCTACACACTGTGATGACCCTGCCATCAAGGAAAAGTTGGAACGTCTCTGTGAGTAGTCGATTGATGAAACATTTTTTCACCGTATCTTAATTTTGAATTATTTCTTATTTATTTGAGTTTTTCTGAGCAGGTAAGAACACTACTGTAAAAACGAGGTACACTGTTATGTCTCAGGAAATCTTAGATAAATACCCTGAACTCGCCGAAGAAGGCACATCTACGATCAGGCAAAGGCTGGAGATAGCAAATGATGCAGTCGTTGAGATGGCTGTTGAAGCAAGTCTGGAATGCATCAAAGATTGGGGTAGGTCAGTAGAAGATATAACACATGTCGTGTATGTCTCTTCGAGCGAAATACGACTACCAGGAGGAGATCTTTACTTGGCTACAAAACTGGGCCTAAGGAACGATGTTGGTCGTGTAATGCTGTACTTTCTTGGGTGTTATGGTGGAGTCACAGGGCTTCGTGTCGCAAAAGACATAGCTGAGAATAACCCGGGAAGTCGTGTTTTGCTAACTACCTCGGAAACCACCATATTAGGTTACCGTCCTCCAAATATGGACCGTCCATACGATCTCGTTGGTGCTGCACTTTTCGGAGATGGCGCAGCTGCTGTAATTATAGGGGCAGACCCAATTCCTGTTATTGAGAAACCCTTTATGGAACTGAATGTGGCTGTGCAAAAATTCTTACCCGGCACGCAGAACATAATAGATGGTCGACTCACCGAGGGAGGTATAAATTTTAAACTCGGGAGAGACCTTCCACAAAAGATCGAGGACAACATCGAGGAGTTCTGCAAAATGCTTATGGAGAATGCAGATCTGAAAGACTTCAATGATTTATTTTGGGCAGTTCATCCTGGGGGACCTGCAATTCTTAACCGTCTCGAAAGCAATCTCAAGTTGAAAGAAAACAAGTTGAAGTGTAGTAGACAGGCATTGATAGACTATGGTAACGCGAGCAGTAATACAATCTTTTATGTTATGGATAACTTGAGAAATGAATTCACAATGAGTAAACAGGCAGCATCTCTATCCGGAGGTGAACAAGGGGAAGAATGGGGACTTGCCTTGGCATTTGGTCCGGGCATAACATTCGAAGGCATACTTGTTCGCAACCTCATTCGATAATCTCTTGGTACACGGTCACCAAACGAATAAATCCGTTGGTTGTTCATTATAATTTCGGTTTTTGTTGTCATGATTTTGCTGAATTAGTCAGTTTAATCAGGGTTAAAGTCAGTTTAATCAGGCTTTTAATGTCAGGGTAATCAGCAGATCACTGCTGTGTTAGTGAATTTGACTTGACATATATTATTAAAAGCTACTTCACTTTTCTTTCCCCAAAGGATTACTACTTCATTAGATACAACTTGTGCATTTCAATTACAAAGAAGCCATTTTCTGAAACCACTATATATCATATTATAGCAGGCAGCACAAGTCCGAACAGCAAAATCTTGCATGGCCTAGCTAAATGGTTTCCAAACTCCTACATTTCTAACCACTACGGGGTTTCCAGATCTTTATACTGGTTCACAAATTACAATAGAACACACATTCTACTGCCAAAATGTTATCTATCTACCGGATTATACTGTTATATCAAGGGAACCTATACCACCATTGAAGTGTTTTTAGTTGCTAATTTAGAGAATATAAAATGTAGGAAGGCCCATTCGAAATTAAGGTATACTATGACCGGAATTTGGATTTACCAACAAAAAAAATAAAAAATGACCGGAATCTTTTATGCCTCCATTGGTTCCACCTTCTAATAGGGTGGTGGTTGACTGGTTTTCATATTCTTACCTCCCAAATAGAAGGTCGGGGATTCGAGTCCCCCAATAACTGCACGTAAGCGATTGGTTCGGTTGTGCTCAAGAAGAACTATCAACCAATTTATTTTTTTATTTTTTTTTTGAAAAGAGAAGATTATTTTTCTTGGTCCAAGTACAAATTTGAATCTGGTTCATGAGGTTGATTCAAAATTTACTTTTTTTTTAAGCATTCAAAATTTACTTATATAAACTAAAAAGTGCTACCGAAATTATTAAATTTAGAGATTAAGGCAAGAATAAGATTAGGTCGGCGAAACAGATTCATGCTATGGACCCTAAGAATTAGAGATAATGGAATGTTAATGATGGCGAATAAACACGAAATGAATTTGTTAATGGGAGTAAAGATTCTTCTTTTGAGTGCATTTTTATTTTATTTTTTTAAATCTGGGTTTGGTTTTCCTTTTGTGTTGTTTGTAACTAGGAGAAATGATGGTATGGGCATTTAGCTATTATTATATCACAATTATATGCTCCAATTAAGTCTCCATCAAAAATAAAGAAAGACCTCCTCGTCCATCAACCATTCAAAACCCTAAGGTCTATGTGTTGTTACTTTAGATCCCCAGTATTCAAAAGAGATCTATTATTCAAAATCAGACCAAAAGGTAATATTTGCAAGACCCACGAACTTGGAGTTTTACAAGACAGGTAAACAGGGTTTTGTATACTACCACAAAATATGGACCTGCACAGAAAGAGACGTGTAAGTGACCGTCCGGCTAAGATATCACCGGATAACATACTTTTAAAGTTCGTTTCCCGTCTTGTCTACACGACTGTCAGTCAGTGAATGCATTTATCTCAGCTCGTTTGCTCAGCGCTATTACACAAATGAATCAATTCCTTCTGGTATAGAGAAAAATTTAAGAGTGTAGCTGCAGAAAAGCTTTTGCCGACTGTAGAATCAAGGAGACAAAAAAAGTGCATCACACAGCCTAGGCCTGCGATGGGTTAAATAGTCTTACTCTTCTACTTTAATGGCCTCTGTACGAAAGCAATTGATGAAAAATCTTATGTTACCTAATCTCCTACTCCCTGAAATTAATCGTAAAGTTTGATTTTCACGCTCTTGGTATTTTTATAATCGAAAGCACTCGACAATGCTTTCCCCCCTCCCCCCCCCCCTCTTTACTTGAAAGAGATTCATTTTCTTCAAGCAAACATTGAGTCAAAAAATGATCAATCTTATACTAAAATCAGTTTCATCAAACACATTTAACAGTGGAGTGAGTATACTTCTCAAATGGTTGGGGTAGACTTGATCATGTTTCTCCAAGTTATCTGGTTTGCTCATTTAAGGCCCACAATTAGTTGTTCTAGTTTCCCACTGACAAAACCAACTGAAAATCAACTGCATTTTCCTTCTTTGATTTCTTTGGGATGTATGAAAGAGGAACCAAACAAACATAACTATACCAACCCACAATTCCATCATTCAAACTACTCTTTCCACCTTGGGTATCTCATTTGATTTAGTCCCATAAAACAGTGAAAGAAAAGCAGCATAACAGAAACTGAATTGTTTCTGCCCCCTCTCCATCCTTGTTATTTTATCATCAGCCAATATGAAGACAGAGAGAATTTTAGAGAGATAGACCAAAGAATTCACTCTTTACCTTTTCTCTGCCTCTTCACTTTTTTCATCTTTTTCCACCTCTTATTGCCTGCGCCTTCCACCAGATCCCCCTTCCTATATGCCTCATTTCTCAAGTTTTCTTTTTATTCTATTCATCACTTCACTAAATCTTAGACACTCTCTCCCTCTCTCTCCAACCTCTTCTTTCTCTTCCATTCAAGAAACCTTTGATTCTTCATACAATTTGTATAATATAAAACTAATCCAACGAACAGACATAATCTCTCTTTTCCAAATATTATTAATGCTTATTTCTTGCATCAGAAATCGTAATCCTCTATCTTCCCTGCAACTACATCGGAGAAGCTCAAATTTTTGAGTGATGGGTAGTAAAAAGGTCTTGCACAGTTTCATCTTCTTTCTCCTGGGTCTTCTCTTCTTTTCAGGTATTTTCTTTTCGTTCTCGTTTCCTCGAATAATGTTCTGTTTTCTGATTATGGTGTTGTAGTACCTGTTTTCAAATTAATTCAAGAAATATTTAGCAAGTGTCATCTGTGTGATGCAATGATGCTTATAGAAGTTCATACAACAATTTGGACCATTTGAATTCTATCTTTATACTCTTCCTCTTCCTCCTGTAAGTTGATGTATCAGACAGGTTGCCAGTTTGTTGATGGAAATGCTCAAAAACCATAATGTAAAATTTATATTAACCTTTTTTTAACATAAGGATATGGTTTCAAGTACAGGTTTCATCGATGCGGAGAAATGATAAGCAACTTTCTAAATTAAACTTCACTGAATTCTATCCTCTTCTATTTCAACTATCTAAGTTTAGATTGTTTTAGGTTTCCTTACTTTCGAAGAACTAGAATTTGCTCAAAACTCAGATGGAGTTTATAAGCTGCTTTTAATTGCAGGTTTTAGTGCTGCAGAGAAGCCATTGATGGAAGAAACTTACAGTAAAGAACTGGATCAAAAGAGAGAACTAATACCTTTATCAGCTTCTTCTCGACGATTAATCTTCAAAGTCGAATCAAAATCCTCAACAACTGAAAAAGATGTCACAACTCCAATCACAACAGTTCCTTTAATCAACCCAATGAATCCTGGAACGTATACAAGTCCACTTGTAAATCCACTTTCAAATCCACCAGGACCTACTATGACAAATCCAACAGGACCAATTATGACAAATCCAACAAGTCCAACTATGACAAATCCAAATAATCCTTCAACTGCTGCATCATCATCAGGTGGAAGTTGGTGTGTCGCAAGCCAGAGTGCTTCACAACCAGCCTTACAAGTTGCACTTGACTACGCCTGTGGATATGGCAAAGCCGACTGTTCTGCAATTCAAACAGCTGGAAAATGTTATAACCCAAATACGCTTCGCGATCATGCATCTTATGCATTCAATGAATACTACCAGAAGAATCCGAGTCCTACTAGCTGCAATTTTGGAGGAGCTGCTGTGATCACCAATGTCGACCCAAGTACGATATTTTCATCTTACTATAGTTAGACTCATTTTAGCGAACCTAAAGATCAAGATACTCGTTATTCTAATCCAAAAAACAAATTCCTAATACTTTGTCTATTTGGGTTTCTATAAGTTTGCAAATTTCGTACAAAAGTTTATGTCATCATATGATTTAACATTGTTCTCCCTTGCAGGCTCCGGCGCATGTCAGTATGGATCAACCAGGTAGCCCTTCCACAATCATTTCTAAATTCTGTTTCATACTACCCATTACAAAGAAAAAGGTCTTACCCATATTTCATAATTACAGCACAAGTTCATCAATTCTGAACACAACAAACCCAACAGGAGCAACAATTTTCGGCGCAGAACCATCAGGACCCAGCGATTCAGCAGCTTCGATGTCTGAAAGCCTGCCTCTTGTTATCACTTCAACATGCCTCCTAATGTCCTTTCTCTCCCTGAATCTCTAAGAAAATGAGAACTGCAGTCAGGTTACTCCTTTTACCTGCATCAAAGACATAGCAATCTTCTCAATCGCGACCCATTACTCTTCTTTTATACAGTATAATTAGGGTACTACAGGTTATATAAACAAGGAGCACATTTTCTCAATAGCATGTTCCTCCCCACATTATTAAGTTCATAGCTAAACTAAAATTTAGGATCTCACTATTAGCCGTGCAGTTGTGCTCTAGTGCAGAAAAGATAAACTGTAGTTTTATATATAGTTCCTTTTTGTAGTGCTCAGACAATTGATTAAAGTTAAGTTGGATTTTGGGGTTTCCTACATATAATCACTGCAGCTAATGAAGAAATACTGTTAATTCTTGTTCTTTGAACTACCCCTCAGTTACAGAAACAAAAGTACTACTTAGTTTTTCTCTTATCTTGCCTGCTTTGAAAGAAACTAACACGATCAAGAAAACCAAGAAATTTCCAAGACTCAATCTTCTAGTAGATGAGTCACAAACCGCTATGAAAAATCAAGGAAAAAGACCAGCTAAGTAATGAACTGACGGTGTGCATCAAGCTTTTAGTCCAAAAGCATACTCAGCCTTACTGTGTCCATGGAGACTGCTAAGTACTCCGACTGATTGAGAAATGATTTCCAGTTCAAAGTTTACCATTAAGCCACAAGATAATTGGTTGGAACTGGAATGTGTTGAAAGCAAAGTCCAATTTATGCGTGCGACTCAGGTTGTATGCAACGTGTTACTTCAATTTGCACTCCCAACAAAGTTGGGTCTGACTGACACCGAAATGTCTTGGGCTGAGTAAAACTCAAACAGATCAAATGCTAAAACCAATACTTGACAAAGAAACACAAAGCCGAACAGCAAAAAACACTATATACTCACAGCTTAAACAGAAATTATACAAATGCAATCTAATTTGAAAAAATAAATAAATCTTTATTTCAAACCAAATGGTCATAACAATACTGTTTCATTAGTAGTTTATCGTAACTGCCCAAGAAAAGCAAATGAAGATTCCATAAGCCATTCTAAAGGCATAACCTAAACACGATACAAATTGATCAATTGAGCACACCATTAAGGAGACCATGTAATATAGTCTTTGATGATAGCTATCAGATCTCACAGTCCTCAATCCTCTTTACTCTTTTCACGAATTTATGATTTTTTTAGCACTTCTCTTTTATTTTTTCTCCAAATAGGTCAATAAAGTAAGGATTCAAAGAGCCTTGTACACATTCTTACTTTAAAAAGAAAAAGGTTTTGAAAATACTTGGATATCTCTAAATTTATATATAAAAAAAATATATACTCTAGAAAGTGAAAGTCTGAATCCTCACAAATGAAAATGAGAATTGAAAACCTTTCTTCATTGAAACAGCATAGACTTTTATATATCATCCATATATTTTCCTCATAATCCAAAAATCAAACATAAACTAAACAAAAATCCAGCAAAAGGAAAGACCAAATGTAATTCAAATTGAATACCTGCTGTAACAACATAATAATTGCAGAGAAATGATGGAAAAATAGGGTTTTGGTGATTCTAAAGGAATGAGGAATTAGTTTTTTTTACCTTTAATCATCTCCTGAAAAATCACAACAATTGGAGAAGCTCTGCAACTGTTCCTTTGGTCCTATCAAGGAGTGGGCGATCATATATGCATAATAGCATTTGCAGTGGATTTCGAATTTTCGAGATGCTCTATTATCCCACGTATACAGAAAACCTTCGTCATCAGACACTCTAAGGGTCCATTTGGCACGGTGTAATTTGAGGGTGGTGCAGGCAGTAGTCAAGGGCTACATGCAAATGTTGACTGGTTGGCATGGACTCAACTACATGACATGGCAGCTATGTGTAGTTCCCATTACTCCCAAAGGGCTATATCGAATGTTCATCTTTTAAAGTTAGAATTTCATATTTGTATTTCATCCGTTTTATTTATTTTGAGCCAAGGTCAAGAAAATTTGACATTTCATGGAAAGGGTGGTTCGAGTCCGAATCTTTAAAAAAGGCAAATATGTGCGAGTCTAACTCAGTTCAACTCACCCAGTTACCATAACCGGCTCATACCTAATCTACCCTCCCTAGTTAGAACTCTGGTTAGGTTAGACTGTATGGGTTGGCTTTACCCGGACAGGAAAACCCATGAGATTATAGCTTAAGATTATATCACGCATCTTCCATTACTCTTTCTGGATGATTTCTTGATTTTGGATTGGAATCCTTTTGAAGATACACACAAACTCTCTATCAAAGAAGAAGAAGCCATACTGCTGAATTTGGTCAGGTAATACAAAGCACTAATTTTGATTATAATCGTGCAAATGGCTTATGTCTTTAGGAAAATTATTCTCACTCTATGGCCAGCATTTCCACATTTGTGATAAGAAAATGATCTTAACTTTCCCACTGTTTTATTTAGTGCCTCTTCCGTACTGATTGTATAATCATTGTTAAAGTGAAAATGTAGTTCTATTTCCCTTGTACTTTAACTTGGATTTATTTGCTTGTTATTATTATATATATTTTTATACAAACTTTAGTAAAAATGGAAGGAATGGGGACTGGAATTTCTCTTTGTTCTAATTTGAAATACAAGTTCTTGCCATTTTGGATTTTAGTACAAGTTTCAAATTTTATCAAAACAAGAAGGAATCGGTATCCAATTTGAAGTACAACTGGTCATGCTAATTTAGTTCTTTGATTTGGTCATGCCAATTTGAACATATTTGAATTTATGCCCAGTAACATGCTTGTATTTTATTTCTCTAAAAACTCTCTTGGCAATTAGGACGCAATGCCATATTTTTCCTTGTTAGTGCCAGACATAAACCAAGTGGTTTTTTTCCTTTGTATCCATTTGTTTTAGCTGTAAAGGCTTATTTTGCATTCCCAAAAATGTGTCCTGGTAAGATTTTAAGATTTTGCATTTACACGATCAGAAAACACATATAACGGCCAAAATCCTACTAGGACAGGTAGAACATGCGGTAATATTATTTTGCTTGTAAAATATATTCTTACCATAAACTGATATGCAACGACTACAAATTGTGTGCAGGAAAGGAAACCGGTCTGAAGCTATGACCACACCTAAAAACTTATAGAATGGAGAGGTAAGTTGTCACCGAGGAAGGAAGCATGGTTTGGACAACTATCTAAGCTATGTGTGTTCCAAGCTGATAGGAGTTTGATAACAGCGATGGCGCCATGAAACCAACTTATCTAAGCTATGTGTGTTCTAAGATGAAAAATAAGATACCATTGTAATTTATGCGACCTTGTTAAAGAAGTACCCAATTAATATTATGCAACTGTGTTTGATAGGTACCCAATTTATATTATTTGACCATGTTGAAGAAGTACCCAATAAATAATTCGAGACCTCCTGTAAGAGGTACCCAATTTATATTATGCTACGGTGTTAGAGAGGTACCCTATTTCGGAAGAGTTCAACTATGTTTGTACCTTAAACTCCTTTTGAATTTATGTAGTACATTCTATGTTAAAAAATAATAATCGGAAGTATTAGTTATGTATTGATTGTGTATTCTATTGTGACTCTTATTTTGTTGGTTAATTGCATAACCTGTTTGTTGATAAGGTGAATTGTGCAGATGACAGGGACAAGGCTGGGGACCGGAAATTGCAAGATGACCTGGATAATTTATTGGTCTCGTATGCTACGGAGGAGCAGAAGATGGAACTGGCAAAAAAAAAAAAAAAAAAAAAAAAAAGCGAAGAATCAGGGAAGGAGGGGACATCACCTCTACAGGTACTTAGTATCCTTAACTAAGTACCTGACATTACAGTAACTAGTGATTTTTTTCCATTTGATCGAAGTCTTCCTATTTCATTTTCTCTGGTCAAAACAGAATAAACAAAGATTTAAAAATAGAATAAAATGATGGTCTATTTGTGGAGATTTATACTTTATGAGAGAAACCATTGCGCAGGCGGGTAGGAACAATTAGTTCGTCTTGTTTCATTTTAATTCCAAGATATAGAGTTAATGAACTGCTTACACGAGATTGTGGATGTCTTATTCCTTTGGGGCAGTAGTGAAGGTTTGGTGAAAAGGTAATTCTTAATATCGTCCATGTGAAGTGTTTTAGACCACGACACTGAATAATTTGTAGCATCCCAGTCGCATGGTGTGGGTACTGCCGACGACGGGAATGTCATGCTGGTTTTTCGTTCTTGAGTATAATTTTATATGATTAAGTTAAGATAGGTGAGTTTCTTATATATCCTTACGGAATCCATATATGTGTTGTCAGTTGTTGGTGTTTTGTTTTGTGGTTAGAAGCATGGATATGGTCTAGAAAGAGATATAAGTTGTACATAATGTCAAGGAACAAGCAGTGTGCTTACAGCTTGTGCCAAGACAACTTCAAGGCTTGAAAATTATAATTAGTATGAAATGGGTCATCATGGATCTGAAATTGTGCACTTATTAATAGGAGAATGTTATAAACGCGGATAAAGTCAACCCATATAATCTAACTTAAACAGAGTACTAACTAGGGAGGGTATATTAGGTATGAACTGGTTCTGGTAACTGGGTGAGTTGAACTGAGTTAGACTCGTACATATTTGCCCCTTTTCAAAGATTCGGACTGGGACCGCCCCTTTCCATGAAATGTCAACTTTTCTTGACCTTCGCTCTTTTATTTTCATGCCAAACACTTAAATTTGAACTACATGTAGTTCAAACGCATGACATTGTTACTACATGTATGACATTGTTACTACATGTAATAGGTATTACACTACTTTAATATTTTAAGCGTGCCAAACGGACCCGAAGTCATCTCTTAGTCACCATTCAGAGCGACTTCTGATTGGCTTATAAGCTTATCCCATCTTCATTTCGTGTCATTTGAATATTTATAAAATTAATTTCATCTCGGGTTCCACGTTAAAAGATAGCGTCCGTTCTCCTTTACATTGTAAGTTCGATAAATCCCTCGGTCTTGGTAAGTTTAGAATATTTTTTACCTTTTATATATATGTGGGACTATATACATTGAGCTTTGTGATCTTTATTTACAATTGGGAATTGAGTTCATATTCTTAACTGGGTTTACATTTCTTTTTTAAAATCTGAACCATCCGTCGTGTATTTAGGCAACCCATAAATTCTATAAGCATGGAAATAAGTCTAAGTCTCATGTGTAAGGAAATACGTGGATATTATGGTAAATAATTGAGAAATAGAAAAACAATTTAACGTAAATAGAACTAGGATATGACCCGTACCGTAATGGCCCAGGTTGTTGTTCATTGCCATTAATAGGTGACCGCCGAACTTTCTTGTCGAAATTTTTCTTGTGTTGTGCAGAGATAGCAGACCTATATTTTAGCTCTGAAGAATAACTTATAAAACTCCTAAATATAAACTCATTGCCCAAACAGCGGCCAAGGAACCGCATACAATAGCATTTTTCAGAAAAATTATATATTACAGAAAACATTTACATTCCATCTCAAAAACAAAAAAAAACTTCTCTTGGCCGAACCATCTCTTTTATTGTTGGCATTTTAATTTTACTTATTCTTAATCGAGATTATGATTGTTTTACCATACCCCCGCTAATATGGTGAATACCATTAGGAACTCTAAAATCACCAAATTCAACATTAAGGAAATACCCATGTGAGTGATATTCAAAGTTATAGTTTATACTTTAGTTTCATAACCAATACCGCAAAAACTAACCATAACATGGATACCCCACAGAATCCTCTGGTTTGACCATTAGACATGTACACAGAAAACCTAGAAAAGGTATATGGATCATCACCATCTGTTTCCAAAAAACAATAGACGTAATGAATTCCCATTACTTTTACTTAGTAGAGTAGGAGAATATATTTTTTTATCCATGTAACAACCCGTGATACAGATTTGAATACATCATATCCATCTTAGGATTATTGGCATTCCTTGGCATACATCTAGCAGGCAGCAGCAACTTCTATTTCCAAGGCATAAATATAAAACAGCGCAACTGTTGTTAAACATTGAAGGTACAAATTAATAAGATATACGGCTGGAGCTTCAAAATTTATATTGTACCATCATTATTGCTGGTGCACAAATTGTCTCTACCACCAAAACCCTTTAACAGCAAAAAGACCTGCACTGACATCACCCTTCACCACCAACGATAAACAAAAACAATACCAATTGAGCCCATTACTTGTCTTTGCATTTATGTCAATCAAGAAACTACCATGAGAAAAGAAAGAACATTGTCTTTGCATTTCTGTCTCTGCATTTCCTTCTTGTAGATCGTGGTAATGCTTCTGGAGTCTCATGGTCGGGCCAAGTTAGTCAATATCGGTTGTACAGGACGATATTACAGGTTTTTATCGGATATCGTAAAATACCTAAACGATATCGAAAATATCGGCGATACAAATACGAAATGATATTATCGGTTGTACAGGCCGGTACAGACCGATATATCGGTTTTACTTGTACACCGATAATATCGGTTTCGTGAATAAATTTTTCATCAACATGAATCTAGTCTTTACAGACAAGTACAATGTCAATTGGAGAAGGTAAAAAGCCTTAATATATTTATAATATAAAATCAATGACTATATGGTAGGATATAAGATGGAAACCATATTTCAATTGCAAGGCAGAGAAATATAAAAGATAAATATGAAGGATAACAAAAAAGATTTACTGGCATAATGGGACAACAATCACAGCGTTGGCTAAAAGCTTCTCCAATGGTATGTGTGTGGAGATAAATGTCAAAATCCACCTAGGATACACATCCAATTTTTTTAAAATCATTCTCCAACCCTGATGTCTTAAACCAATGTATAGATGACTTTGGGTAGACATTGTCAAGGTGAATGTCTAGTTTTAGACATTCCCCTTGACATTGTCTACCATTCTAGTCAACTTTTATTTAATTGAATTGACTTTAATATATTAACTAACTATTTTTAGCTCTAATAAAATCTTAATTATGGAAAATAAAATTTATACTAATTAAAAGAAGATGTTACATGCAATACTGTTGGAGATGGATTTTTTTTCTCTCCCTATAATTTTAAGGAAAAATAGATTGAGGATGTCTTATTTGTGTTGCCACATAGGAAACACACATAATGACCATTGGAGAAGCTCTAATAAACCACCTTGTATTTTGGACATTTGAGATATGTGTATGATTCTTATTATTTTTTACTATGGTTTTATAATTATTTGAAATTCTGTATTAAATGATGTATCGCCTGTAAAAACAAATATTATCATTTGTATAGGTGTATAGGACCCGACCGATATGATACCGATACGCGATATTAACTACCTTGGGTCGGGCTGCCATCCAACATTCTAATTAACCAACTCCATTCCCATTAAGGAATGGTTGGTCCATTAACATTGGGTTGATGGATCATGAAGAGTTCTTTGCAGCAACATATGTTGCAGATCGATAATTGTATAAAATTAGTAAAAATTAAGTAAAAATTTAAAAACTTCAAAGTCGTGACTAAATCTCATCACCATTGGAGCTAGGAGTCACAATAAGGGACGATACAATGGAAGGAATGGTGAAAGAATTTGGTTATTAAGATAGAGTACAATCCATTGTCAGTAAGAGTAATCTGAGATACCTGGTGAAAGACACATAAGGCAGTGATCTTTCTCTTCTCATGGAAAATGAAAGATATAATGATGGATTATGGAGGAATAATAAATAATCACTAAAGGAAGGGTAAAATATAACTCTTAAGGATCCTACTGAGCTCATTTAAGCTTAAATACACATTTACTACCTACTGAAGGTAAAATCTATATTACTAAATTCATAACACATATGGACTATGATTTTATTGGTGCACTTCAGGTCTGTCGAGAACAGTTCAGATTGCAACAACAACGCTAAATTATAGTAATGTTACTACTCATGCGTGAATTATAATTCCCTAAGGTTAATTCACTTACTCATGCTTATAACCATTGTGTCCTTCAGCATCATCCAACACACAACCAACAATTGTTTCATTAATCAAAAGTGATTCACACGAAAATGATCTGTTAGATTACACATTCTGAATATCTATAGCAAGTAAAACCTGGTAAGTTATCGGTTACTTTTATCATGATAGAACGATGCTTAATTTTTCCAGAAGTAATTAATCTTAGATGAATTTTAACAACCTCTAACAGTTAGTTGTTGTTCTTACAATCTTTTCCTTGTCATACAGCGTTCAACATGCAAGACAACTCCCTTCGGTGTTATCTTTTTCTGCAATCTGCATAATGTGATGCCAACACCAAACACATATCTATGGATATAGAGAGTGAGTAGTCAATTTAAAGCAAGTCATATAAACCTTTTCAACTACTTATGACATCTGTTCAAAAACTATAAAATTTCAGGAAAACAATATATCTGAATATGCATGGCAAGGGTTTAATCAATGACTGAATGGCTACGACAAAATGGGAGAAAAAGGCATCAGCAAAAACACTATATAAATTAATCATTCCTACTGCAACTCTATCAATTAAATCCATAAAGTTGATACATGATTTGGAAACAAACCCGAGGTAACATGTTTGCCACCTAAGGAATGAGAGTTGAAATTGATTGTTCTTGTAAAATGAATAGATGATGTGATCCGTCGGAATCCAAAGCCATACAAAAGCCATGAGAAAAGAATAATATGTTTGAATAAGAAGACCCATTAAACTCGTGCGAAAGGAAACATCAATTTCTGTTGGTAAAAAAAAAAAAAAAAAAAAAAAACAGAATCAGCCTTTAGGTCATTAAAATCCTGAATAAAGAAACCTTAACATAGAAAATCGAATCAATCAAATAATTGATACTTTCTTCTCGACTCCCATTTTTTTTAGTATAATTTATATTTTCGAGTGCAAAGATGTCACCCAGACTTTTATCTGTTTGAGCGTAAAGATGTCACCCATACTTACTCGAATGAAACCTTGAATCTCTCTCTAAAGCTAGCTTAAACACCTAATGAAACTTCGTACAAAGATCTTAATGGAGAATATTTTACCTTGTTAGATATTTTAACAATAGACTGAACCAACTGGTATACAGTAATTAAACAACCAATCACAAGGGATCCCCTGCCAGGATTGACCAAAATTCGTTTCAACCACAGATATTAAAAAATGCCACTTGTATGACCCAAAACCAAGAGACAAATAAAGAGGACTTTTACCCCATCTATGAAGCAACTTGTTGATTGTTGATCGAGCAATCTTTGCCTTTCTGTTCTGTGCTATTCCTGTGATAAGCTCCTCGTTGTTGTATTTGAGCAGCTGAACTAAACTGTAGCATACAATCAGTTCCTTTTTCAATCCCCATTGGATCTCAAAATAGTTCAAATCAAGTGAAATTATATTGACATTTACCACTGGAAATGATTGGTGGCTCTTTTCTCAATATGTCCTCTACCAGTAAACTGTAGCATACAATCAGTTCCTTCTACCAAATAACCCCTAATTTTTTAATCAAGCGTCCTAAATCTATCCAACAAAAATAAGGATACTACGTCAATTCAAGTTTTTTTTCTATCTTTTATAATCTTGTTTATTGGATTGTATGGTCACAACAAAAGTACGACATAAATCTATCCACGACGCCTGATCTTCCCTTGCGTCACGCAACATCTGTAACCTTAACGGAAACTACACCTCAAGTAAAAAAAATGATAAGCCCTGTGAGTTTAAGAAAGATCAGCATTGAAGCTTGAGAACTTCTCTCAATGATATTTAGGAGGGAACTAACCTTGTTATTATGATACCTTTCTCTACTAAAGAAAAGACAGCATACTACATACCAAAAGCAGTGTACTAATTAGTGTGATATAGGCTTTACGGACACAATGAAAAATACTAAAATACAGAATCATCTATAGTATATTAAATGGAGACCAAAGTACCTTTCTTTCTCGATCCTTTCTTTTAGTTGAGTAACTTCAACCTCATATACATATGAATCGTGTGGCTCGCCTCCCTTCCACTACCACTATCTATTTTTCTATCTCCACCACCACCTCTTAATCTACCGTACTCGTGCATTGTTTCTATGTCTAAATTCTCAAACACTACCGCACCATGTAAAATCAACAAAACGTTATATACTTGTAGTATGATGAGGGTGAAGTTGATACTTAGGATGAGTGTAGTGGAGGAGGTAAGGTAGTGGTTGTACAGTGACGCCACGTCACGTTTGAGAGAGGCCTGAGTGTAGTGGTGAGGGAGGTAATTTAAATATGGGAGAGGAATGTTTCCTCGCCCAAAATGTATTCCCTCTGTCTTTTTTTATCTTTCCTAATTTCTACTTTGGGTTTTTTTTTTATCTGTCCGCTCTGTTTATAGACATACTTTTCCCTTCAACTATCAAATATACCCTTTATTTTTTATAATCATAAAAGCATTTTTAATATAAACTTAATTCAAAATCTTAAATATTATCACCATATATAAGGAAAACATCTACTCAATATCTTTGTATTAATTGTCATTCTTTTTTTATATAAAAACATTTATGGATAGTTACAAAATTCCTAATAAAACTTATACTTATTCTTACCATCCCGTTCTAATTATGGACTCCATAATAAAAGCAATATAAGTTTGTTTTTATTTTCTTCAAATATTTCCTAAAATAATAATAATATCCAATTTATAATTTTTAATACTATTAATTTTAGTTTTGGTAACAACATAACATTAAATAGGGCTAGTCACGACATTTTATAGGATTTCCTTGATATCTTGACAAAGTCAATTAAGACTGTTAATTTAAGACGGAGGGAGTATTATATTTCGTTTTAAAGAGTTTTACTATTTTTAAATATCTTTATTGTAAATTTTTAAATATATAAAGTGGGTCCACTTTAAGATTCTATTTATTTTAAAATTGAAGAAAATAAGGGAAATCCTCGCTTTTTTATTTTTTCTGGTGATGTCTAAAACCTCGCTTATTTTGAAATCCCCGCTACGCTTACCTGCTTACCTGCTTTCGAGCAGGGAGAAAGGGGACGTCTTTTTTTAAACCCTTTAGCCACTGTGAAACGTGGCTTTCATTACCATATTTTAATCCACTATACTCAGCCTTAAAGAAAATTTCCTAATCAACACACTCAACTGTATGCATTTCATTGTAGGTGAAGTGGGCATTTGGGAGAACTAATTGCTCCCAATACCAATAAATTAGCACAAATAAGTCAATCAAATGCTATAAGAAGTTCACCTCAGCTTGCAATTTAGATAATTTTTAAAATAAATTAGTAATACTTACATTCTCGATGAGCATAGACACATCTAAGATGGTGACATCATTGGTTCCCATGAAATGTAATTCATTCCCTTTTCAAGAGATCCGGACTCGGGTCGTCCAAGGTTTGCCTTTGTCAGCTTATGTGACAGTGCATGATCCAATCAAACAGAAAATCAATACAGACGACTTTTTGATAAAATCAAAAACTATTCTTTAATTGAGCAGTGCAATGGTAGAAGCTGATGCATTCAGAATCATATCATATCTGATGTTCTGGCAAACCATGGACTTCTCTAATAAAAATGTTCCTGCAATCAAACAACCCATTAAATAAAAGTTAGGTTTTCACAACACAAATCCATTAAATGAAAGTTACGTTTTCACAACATAATTGTGTACGATATGAATGGGGCACATACAAAAGTGGGAATTCATGTTAAAATTCTATTTTGCTATCAATTTTAGACTTAATTAAGAATCACCCTTACAAAATTTCATAAGGTAACCAAGACTAAGGAAAAGATGAGTTTAAACACCATCGAATATTCTCCATGAACGGTTAATGGCCAACATAAGCAATCATCAGACGTCTAGTGATCAGTTTTCAGACCCAATATGATAGATAGAAAATAGCCACACAAGTAGAATTAAAGTACTAGTAATTTGCAATAGAACACGTTAATTATATTGTTTTAGAGTAAGAACTTTACAACGTTTACCTTTTAGGTTTATTTCTGACCTAGGTGTTGCTTCTTCTCTTGGTTTGTTTTTGCTAGTATTCTTCTAGTCTTTTGCGTGCGTCCTCTACAAACACTCAAGGTGCCTATTTATAGGTTTAGGATTATGCTAAAACTAGTCATACATGGATTAGGAAACCCCCTTATTTTTATAACCTTTTAGGAATAGAACTCCTACTTTTCCTTCTAGGAATAGAAATCTACTTCTAGAATTACTTGGAGAGTAATTCAGTTGTATTTTAAACCTAGGTATAGAGCATTCTAATGGGCCTATACCTAAAAACGGATCATCTAGGGACGTTGCATTCTGTACCTGAAATCAACCGAATAACTTATCTTTCTCAAATTAAGAAACCCTGTATTAACCAATGGAGAATGAAATCAGAACTTGGAAAAAATACATTCAAAATCAACTAAGACTAAACCTCCAAGAATTCATATACCACACAATAACATAATAAGAGTAACATAACCCTAAACTGAATCATATAAGAGTCAAAATTACCTGAGATAGTACATTTCTTCATCTTCGTGTGTTCGTTAACTGGGTTTCACTGACTTTTTTTTTTGTTGATCTGAGTTGTTAAAGTAGTTTGATCTTTCCTCTTTGGTTTCACCGACATTGATTTTTTTTTTTGATCTGAGTTGGTAAAGTAGTCTCTAATTTGGATCTCTTCTCCGCTCCCCAAATAACCGTTTTTCCAAAACAAAGAAAAACTTTCAGAAAACTTCCTCCTCATTTCATCCTCAACCTAGATTTGCTCGGATTCACCGAGTATATCTAGGTATCTGTGAATTATTATCTATAATAAATTACAATCCCTATTTAGGTGATTGTCAGGGTTTTTATTTATAGTACTGTATATTATTTTCATATATCTGATGATCTATTCTAGACAATCAGATTACTTATTATATATTATCATAATAATTTCATATAGCATGCTTGAATGTGTTCTCATCTCGATTGTACCAATCGTTTCAATCATATCTCTGAGGGCGATCTATAATGGATTGACGTAGATCTACATATCTATGAAGATCCATGGCTACCTGATTGGATCGTGATTTTGATGTGTTAGAGCATAGCTCGGTTGAACCCACCAAGCGTTGGTATGTCAAGTTTGGTTGTCATATTTTAGTGAATCAAAACTCATTTAAAGAGTCGCTTGATTATATACTAGAGTCAACTTCGTATAGGTTAGCTTGAAAGTATTAGGATATGAGACTTACAAGTATTACATAAAGACTTGAAGAATGTGAAGAAGTGTTGAGCTACAACGACAACATCATCCTTCCTCTTGAGGTTAGTAATATTTGACTTGAACTGTTTCATTCCCTAACGTATCTTTCAAGTCGTGCATATTGAAAACATAACTGCGAAGCTGTGTATGATACTCTAGTTAGACATAGTATTAAGGAATACAATACGAGGTTTATTGCTTAACCATTAAACTTTGTATATAAGACATCGACATGATCATATGAATGCTATTGTGATTATGTATGGGTATGAGTGAAGATTTCATCCTAGGAAACAATGTTTTACATTCGTTTAAAGGAAGTAAGTTCATAAACTTGTTTTGTGAATCTAAAGGGAAATCGCTAGGCTTATTGGTATTGTTATTCATTGCAAATCTATTTTGAAGTACCAATATGTGTGTTTAGTATAACCGCTCATAAACTTGTTTATGTATCTTGGTAAAACTATTCACAAGGCCTGACTTATGTATTGGTATTACTTTTATTAGTGAAACCGATCTTAAGCAATCACTCAAGATGGTATGATCGATGCCTTGTAAATGGCAACTTTTATCTAGTCATTGGGGAACCGATCCTAGTAAGAGGTGCAACAAATTTACAAGAGGGAATCGATCCTTGTAAGAGGTGCAACACGTTTTTAGGAGATAGGGGAACCGATCCTATGAACATGTGCAACAAGTTTGTAGTTTTTGGGGAACCGATCCTATGGATATGTGCAACCGAATACAGGTAGTTACCATAAGTTGTGGGGAACCGATCCTAGTACCTAGTGTGAGTATGCACGGTACTCACATGGAGGTAGAACCGAACTTGTTTTGGTAGAACTGTGAAACCCATGATTGGTGATTTGATAGGATAATTAATCACATAGTTCTTGGAATTCAGACGAACCAATTCTAAATTCGTTTGGAAGTGTGGCAAATCGTTTCCAAGATTGTAAGTATGAAAAAGGACTTGCAAAGTAAAGATGTCGACATACTTTGAACATGTGCAGTAACTCTTATCATTAATTGTTCAAAGATATTCCTTAATAGCTAAAGGAGAATCCCAGGATCGAAATAAATTAAGAATCTTTTATTTAAGGTTTCTTAGTTTTTATATGCTATTTAATCTCCAGTAATTAAATGCATATCTTTAGAAAATAATAATTAGTAATGTGCATTTACTGATTATAGATTTTTATATTGGGATTTCGGTCAATATTTGGACAGTGCATTTCCAGGAGTTATGAAAACCGATTTTTTGTTTATTGCATATCTTTGAGAATATTCGGTTTTGGAAATTCCTTGGTGTCCAAACTTCCTTGTCTATAAATATTGAAGTTTGTATTTTCTAGCAAACTAATCCTCAGAGCCAGCAAAACTACCTCAGTTGTGTTGTTACTGGTAGATCCGCCTATTCGGAGAGGAAAGTAACCTAATTAGGCGAAATCTCTTACGGCCGCTCAGTTTAAAAACTTCTTTGGGATTGAGAAGCTATATTAGTACCGTTGGTGGGAAACTAGATAATTGCAGTTTATTATTAGTTTTCGATTGATTTGATTGACTAACGGTTGTTGAACTTTGATTGCACCTAGTTTGATTATGCTTGAGAATCTTCTCTTCTGATATAAGATTCACTCAAACTAGATCGAAGTTTCGACGGGGATCTTTAGACTGTTTGTAGATCTAAAGACATCTTTTGATAATCCAACGTTAAAAGACTCCGTTCTGTGTGTGATTGATCACAAGAGATTCAAGTTGATTGTGTGCAGGTGCTGATTGAAGATTAAAGAAGATTTGAAGACAAAAAGACTTTTTGGGTTCATAATCTTTGGTGTGCACAATAACTTGTTTCGGATGGAAAGGGATCCAACTATAATCGGTTTATCTTTGTGATAGATTGGATTGATTAGTTGAGTAGATCGGCATCAATACACTTCTTTGTGATTAATAGTATTGATTGCATAGTCTAACAATTACTTCGGTAATTGTTGAGAGATTGATCTAAGGACCCGACAAAGGAGTTTATTGGTTAAACGGAAAAGCCTTTGTCAAACTCATATCACGTTGGTTGAAAAGAGTTGTTACCGGACAGATTTGTTGTTCCTTTACTATTTGGAATACGAACCAAAGGAATTGTTCCAAGTACGTGACTTATTACAAGTTGGAGGCGTAGGAATACTAAGGGAACTAGGTGAACTATAGGTTTAGTTGCTTGGTCTCAACTATACGAAGTTGGTTTGATTTTGTATATCGGCTTAATTCTGAGAGTATTCAATTCTGGACTGGGTCCCGGGGTTTTTCTGCATTTGCGGTTTCCTCGTTAACAAAATCTTGCTGTGTCATTTACTTGTATTTTCCGCAATTATAATTGTGCTTATTATAATTTAAAGTAAATTACACAAACGTTAATTCCTATTTTACTTGATAGACAATCCCTAGAGTTTGGTTAAATCCGAACCTATTATCAAGTAAACATACTTCATTGTTGTATTGTCTCGATCTTGTATCCATATACGATCACACGAAGTGTGAACCGATTAGTTGTATTGTCTCGACTCAGTCCATAGACAATCACTTTCGGAAAAGGACTTATAGGTGGAAAAGTTTTAGATTGAGGTATAATTGGGTACCCTCGTCTTTTCATGATGCATAGTGCAGATTACTCCTCCATAGGAGCATCCAGTCTTAATGAAGAAGACAAGTATTTTTCAATGATGAAGATTGAAGAAAATTTCAAATTGTGGAATTTATATTCAATCTTCTTTGAAGATTAAATACTTTTGTATTTTTGTATTTATTCATGTATTTTAGTTTGGATGTACTTGGTTGATGTATACAATCTTATTATCTAATATATGAAATTGGGAGTCTTTCTCATGTTCCTTTAAAAAAAAAAAAAAACGCATGTGACATTGAATGGCAAAAATAATTACTCGGGGTAAGCATTTTTTTTCTGACAGGAAAATTCCTCGGCTGGAACCAGGGTCGTTGGATTAGGCTTAAAAGGTGGTTTCACTTTCAGCCACGATTTATGTTTTGCACTTTTGCAGGAATATGAGCCATCGATGGCTTAAAAACCTGGCTAAATTTGGGCCTACGACTACAAGACAAAAAAGAATAATTTGAAGTAAAATGGATAACCCCTTATCCAATTATTTTACTAAATAGCAAAACTACCCTTAATTGATTAGTGCTAATTTGGGTGATTAAATGATGTTTAATCAAGTTAACCCTGAAATCAACTACCATTAATTCATCATCAAAAACTTGAATTTTTTTTATTTTTTTTTCAAAACTCGATCCAGAATCGGTTGATGTTAGTGCAGTTGTAAACCGATTCTGGGTTGAGTTTTTTCAAAGGATGGAGTAAACCCAGAATCGGGTTTTTTTAATACCAAAATAAACCGATTGCGAGAATCGGTGTCCACATAATCCGATTATGCCTTACTTTCAGAAACAAAATATTCATTACATAGTTTAGGAAATTAGCGCATTACATATATATGATTCAGTATGGGTATTCTAGAATTTGACGCATTACAAAATATTCTTACCATCTGTCTTACCTTGTTCTTGAGCGTCACCTCCTTGGACTTGTTGTTGAACTTCTCCTCCTTGGACTTGTTCCTGAACTTCTCCTATCTCTCTATCACCTTCATCCTCACTTTTTTCTCCATCACCTTCATCCTCACTTTCTTCTCAATCATCCTCATCCTCACTTTCTTCTTCATCACCTTCCTCACTTTATTCTTCATCACCTTCCTTGCCACCAGTTTCTTCTTCATCACCTTCCTTGCCACCAGTTGCTTCTTCATTGATCTCCTCCTCGCCACTTTCTTCTTCAACAACTTCTCTATCACCACCTCCTTCTTCAGTAGGTGTATCAGAATCAGATTCTTCTTGTGCTGGTTTCTCCGCTTGAGGTGGTGGGTCATTGATGTGGATCGCTTTGGCTTTACTCCCCGAGCCCCTTTGGTGGGAAGCATTTAAATTTTGACCACCCTCTCGACGAGGTCTCAAACTCTGAGGAGAATCCAAATCATTTTTCCTCTTATATTTATTTTCGGCTTGACGTTGTTTCTTGCCCTTGTTTGGCCTGTAAAATATGGAGATAAGCGACAAACAACAATGGAATGCAATGCATATTTTTGAATTCAAGGTTTACAATCGGTTTACTCGATATACATATAAAGACCGATTCCTAACATAACACACATACAATCGGTTTATATAAGTGTTAATGTAATTCGATTCTAACAAGAAAAAGTTACAGAAACATTGGCATTCTTTCTTACAATAATCGGTTTACTCGATACTATTATAAAACCCGACTGAAACATTACACATAAACAATCGGATTTTATATATGCAAATGAAAACCGATTATGGCTAAGCAGTGGCTACACAATCGGTGTTTGTGGACACATATGTAATCCGATTCTGATGAAAAAAAGTTACAGAAAAATGGTTATCCCTATGGTTACATAATCGGGCTATGTTGGTATTAACATTGACCGATTATGGTTCAAATTTCTCGAACCAAAAAACACATGCAGCACAATTGGGGTATATGGGCATGAACAACAACCGATTCCGAACACAATCGGTTCACAAATACATGAACATAGTCCGTTTCTGGTAAACCCAGAAAATTTTAATTCCAAAATTTCTAATTTTTGAGCGATTGCATGTTACTAAAACCTAGTTTAGAGGATTGGGTTGATAGAAAAGTACCTGATTCGACCCATTTCCTCCTCTTGTGCGATCAAAGATGGTTCAACTTCCTCAACCGTTTTCTTCATTTTGTTTCGAATCGCTTCAACAATTCTGGGATTATTCGCACTAGGAAATGTCCAAGTTTAATTGGTTTTCAAACTTATTCCAAAAAAATTGAAGCTACTTGATTTGATTATTATAGTCAACTTCGTTAGGTCATGGTAGGAACATAGAAATGTTGGTACTTGCTCTTGCTACTCTTGAAAACCCTGAAGAAGTATCTGCATCAATGAACTCATCATCCTTTAATTTGAAGTTAGTAACTAATAGACTCGACTTGTTCCATTTTTATTTGTGATCTTTCAAGTCAGTGTTTATTGAAAAAACGACATACTAAGTAAAGTTGGTTTACTTGTCTCTAGTTTTTTTTTTTTTGAAGCAGTCTCTAGTATTAGTGACTTGGTCATTATATTATGACCAAAGTATCAAGGAATGATATACAAGTTGCTTTATACAACTTGAGTATATGGAGTTACAAAGTATATTTTATTTACGAACTTCGTGAATCGACATTTTGTTAATTGGTAATTTGTTAGTATTTATGGTATTGAACTTCCAGATGAATTTAAACCTTGGAATTATGTTTGAAAGTAATTTCATAATCACAGTTTTAGGGAGTATGCTAGTCAATATTAATTGTTAACTATGAGTGATTTCGGTTTATGAGCTGTAATACAGTTGGTATTTGTTAAATTCAGAAATAATATTCTTTGCATATCTTAAGGATTTTCGGGTTTGGTAATATCTTATCTTCCAAGCCTCGGCCATAACACTATAAATAGTATAGCTTGTACTTTGGTAATACCTTGTCTTCCAAACTCATCCCTTGAGCATACTACTTGAGTGATTGTGTGGAATAGGCCTGTCAATATCTGTCTGATATCCGGAATCCGTTTCTGAGTATTCGAGATCATATAGGATTTTATCCATTTTATCGGATACCGGATATCGGGTCGGATATTCTATCGGATATTTCTTCCTCAATATATCGGAATCGGATTAGGCTCCATCCGAATTGTTAATATCCGATATCTGATAGAACAAGGACTTATTTGTGATTTACCCTAACCATATTAGAGTCGAGTAGAAGAGTAAGGAAAAATATCCGATATCCGATATGAAATGTTTGAGAAATTGAACTTAAATTTCAATTATGAACATGTTTTACAGGGTTTTTAACATTTTTTATCAGAACCGGATATTATCGGATAAATATATGATATCTGATTTTGATATCCTATAGGATATTATCGGATATCGAATATCCGATAGCGCTTAACCTATCGGATACAGATTTCCAAATATCCGACGGATATTCATCCATTGACACCCCCTAGTGTGGAAAGCCAACTCATTGATAGAGGAGAGTAATTTAAATAGGTAAAATATGTTGTGTCGCATTCGCTTATAGTCTTCTTTGGGATCAAGAAGCTTTTAGTAGTACCGTAAATGGGAAACTAAATCGTATTGTTATTCTAGTTTTCGATTAATTGATTTGATTGACTAACGGTATAGTTATCCTTGATGAGACCTCAAACTCATATAACTCTGAAGAGGATACAACTAATCTAGCATTTATTGCAAAAATAAATTTTTCACCAGGCATTGTCGATGATCTATCGATTTTAAATATGGACACACACCTGATGTATGGACTACAACGGACGTGGTAAAGGAGGAAAAAACAATGTGCAATCTGTCAAAAGTCAAAGAAAAGTAAAAATTCTCCTTTGCAAGTTCAGTAATCATTGTGGGAATGATTTTGATCATTGTTACGTATTCAAAAGAAAATCCATACTCTAAAATGGAGAACTAAAAGACTTATGGATATGTTGAAAAACTTTGATCCAAGCAACTATTTTTGTGTCAAATGGGTCATTTGGAAATTGCCCAAGCAATAATATTTATATCTATGGCGATTGAGAAATGTTTCAAACATAAAAAGAGGGTTTTCATAACTAATGAAACCTGGACTCAGGGTAGGTACGCATAACCAGTACGCGTACTTTAGATACCTTAAGTTCCGGAACGCGGCTAGGTATGCATACGCAGTACGCGTACAATGGAGTTCTGATTCATGAATAGGGGAGGTACGCATACAGGGCCTGAGCTTGTGGATAGCTAAAGGGTAAGCATACCCAATACGCGTACCTTAGCTCCCTGAATTCATTAACTGGTTCATAGGTAGCATACCCTTTCGCATACCTACCCAATACGAATTATGCAGATGCCCATGAACTATTTTTCATAAATATGTTTGGCATTGCTACAACTCTCATGAACACCTATAAAACATCATTAATTACTAAATCACTTTGTGTTTATGTACCGTGATTCAAGTCTTAAGTTTGTGTATTATCATACACGGTTCCGATACCATGGACCATGGTGTATATTCTTCTATGAAATTTCAAGAAAAACTTCTCATATGTTTATATGAACTCCTAACAAGAGTTTCATCTAAACAGAGAAAGTGTTTGCTTGATTCTCAAGTTATCTTAGCTTGAATTCAAAGCAACCCTTAGTATTCAAAGTCTACAAATAGAGAGACTCAAACAACTGCGAATTTCAATCCCGGATAATTCTATGTCCTATTTGTATGTGATGTGTTGTAGATAGTGATAAGAAAAGTGATTCGATTCTCAGACTTATACAAATTCGATTCTAGATTTAAATTCTAAAATTAAAAGTAACAAATTTAATTAAAAGTTTGTATCAAGAGTATTGAGAACACTAAGGCTAGGATTCCACTATTTTCCAAATTTTTATGTGATTCAATATTAATAATTATTATGCAATTCTAGACAATATAGATCCAACAAAATAAATTATGATTCTAAGGTATTGCCAATAGTAGAATTTCAAAATACTAGTTGTTAATCTCAAGCGTGGAACATCAAGAGCCCTAAGTTAAGGGGTTTAACTCCTCATATTAATCACTCGCTCAAAATACATGTTTATAGCTCAAAAGTTAATTAAAAGAAGATAAAGTTATAAAGCGGTGAATTCGCAACAGATATAAGTGTTGCAGAACCCACTGTTACAAAAAAAAACACTTAACAAACGTTGCAGATTTGAATTAACTGTTGCAAATTTGAATTTAAACTGTTACAGAAAACTGTCGTTTTCACTATAGAAGAATGACACTTATGTTCTTCGTGCAGCAGCAGAAGCAATATTCCTGCAACCTTGATTCTTCGGTTTCTAACCCTCTTTAACCTCTGCAAACTCTCGATGATCCCTTTTGTGTCTCTAGCAGCCTTTATATATACTACAGGCACCTAAAATGTCCCTCATAACTCCGAATCATTCCCTTTCTTTATTTGCAGCAACACGGGAAATAATTTCCCGGTTTAACTTCTTCACGTGTCTTATAGCTGTCCAACTTCATTCAAACTCGTGGAATACATGACATATATCTCTGTTGTTCTTCTGTGGCTCACACAACTTCCAAGAAACGGTTAGATAACTCGGGAAATAACTTGAAAACCCGGGATATTTTCGTGTCTGCTTGTGTGCAGCACACTCCTTTTTCTTCGATTCCAAGGCTTGTACCTATCTTGTTTGATCGTGATAGGCAAATCCCAGTCCAATCCAACAATTTTATCCGACTAAAACTCCTCTCAATCTCGCCTAAAATTCTCGTGAATATCTATCTACCTGTTTTGCTTCAAATTAATAATATAGCCCAATCTAGTCGAATCGATCACATATATCAGGCTTGTTTAGTTAATTAGAGTCCAATCCAACATATTCCAGCGATTGAATCTCCCTAGAAGTCGCTCCAATATCAAACCCTAATCTGGTTCACTACTGCAAAAATTTCCCGCCAAAAATCCAGATTTCGAATTGTTGAAGATGAAGTGCCCCTAACCACTGGTGGGGTGCGAATAACATGTGGATGCCCCTTAGCAATTGAGGTGTCCCTTATCCAAAATGGGAGTCCCTTTAGTACATGCCTTGGTGGGTGCAAATATTAATTTTGGGCATAAATAGTAATTTTCCTAGGGTGCCTTTAGTAATTTTCTCCGGGGTTGCAAACACCACTTTTCGAGCCAATTTTTCCGCAAAAGCTTATTTCTCCAAAAATATCTACAAAGACATAAAAATAACATAGTAAGTACAAAAATGAGCACTTAACAATATATAGAATATAGATAAATCAGACACAAAAATGTGTCTATCAAATACCCCCAAACTTATTATTTGATAGTCCTCGAGCAAATCTAATAATAAATATGAAAATCCTAACTCACTGTCGCAGGCATCGCGATTGCACTTCGCCTGTGCAACAAGCCTTTAAACCCCTAGGTGGCCCTAGTGGCCGAGTTATAGTCTCGGGAGGGTTTACTAGAGATATGCCCGCAAAACCTTTACTCCAGACCCTAGCTACTTATGCAGAACCTTGGAACGGCGTTAAAGAATCTCCTTGGTTGGCATACTCTCATTGACTATAGAAGGATATACCCTGATGCAAATCCAATTCATATATAACTCACAGAGCTCTACTCAGATAGTCGCATCCGAATTAGGAATCAAAAAAATTACATGGATAAATTAAGAAGATATAAAGATAAAAAAGATGTTTTTTTTATGTTGACTAAGGTGAACGGTGTTTCCCATATTAGTCTGAAGGCCACTGCCAAGATGAACCTATCCTAGTGGACTGCGATAGTGGTCTGAACTAATATCAACGCAACTGGCATATACAAGAGAACCAGTGGTCAACAATCTTAATTCTAAATCAACTCAGCTGGCATATACAAAGGAACCAGCGGTCGATTTTATTGACCAATAACAAAAATTATTATTATTATTATGAAAAACACCTCTGAGGGCCTTTATTAGAAAAAAGATTAAGGGTTTGTTATACAGAGTTTGTTGGTATCCTAGCAACAAGCTGGGCACCAACGCCTTTTTGGATTGCCATTCCTATTCTATGAAATATAAATCTGCCGGAGTCACTGTTTGCATCATTGTTAGCCAGACAGTTCTTAAGCCTCTTCAAGAAAGCTATGGTGTCTTCGCCTAATTCTCCCATGGTAGTGAATGCCAAAACACCAAAACAGTATCCATGACTCTCACAGGTGTGTAAGTATTTGTTGCTCTTGCGAAGAACCGCTTTTTCGATGGCCTGGCCTGGTACAAAGTGTCGAATATCGCCAGTGAAAGGTGAGCCACCTGTGACATCAAGGCAAGTGTCATTGCCATTTTCCCAGTTGTAGACTAGCAGGTCTGTAATACCCCGATATTCTCGGTAGTGGTTGGCCGATTGGAATATAAGTAATGGTTTGTCCTTTCCTAACACCGAGGCCTTTTCAGCACAATTGGATCCAGAGTTGGCAGAAAACTCTGCAGTTATGTGTGCTCGGGCGGGAGCAATCCAGGGATGCGTGACCACCAGGGAAGTTACTGCTGGATTACCGCAACGATGCCCGTTGAAGACCCCACACTGCCGGATTACCACAGTGGCTAAGTGGGGAAAATATCGGTGGAGGGACGGGTCATTATAAATGGTATCAGAGACGACGACGGTTCACTTGCCGAGGGTGAGGGAAGGTACGTTGGACGGGGTTGGTCCAGGTGCTTTTTCATGAGGGGCAGGAAGCGTCGGATATCTGGGCGTGTGTATATTCTGGAGCCGAGGACGGCTCCAATTTAAGGTGGTGGTATTATAATTCCCCGATATTCGGCAGTGGTTAGCCGATTGGAATATAAGTAATGGTTTGTCCTTTCCTAACACCGAGGCTTTTATAGCACAATTGGCTCCAGTTGACAGAAAACTCTGCAGTTAAGCGTGCTCGGGCGGGAGCAATCAAGGGATGGGTGACCATCCGGGAAGTTACTGCTGGATTACCGCAGCGATGCCCGTTGAAAACCCCGCACTCCCTGAGCAAACACCATAGAACTCGTCCAATTTAAAGTAATAAGAAGGCAGATTGATCTTTTCAACCGGATTACCGAAGTGGATAAGTGGGGACAGTATCGGTGGAGGGACGGGTCATTACAAGGTCAGCCGGCAAAAGAGTGTTATTCCCCTCGGAAACAAATCCAAGTGATGCCTCCTTTCTAGCTGAAACACTAGCACGGAAACAAATATCAACAAAGACATCCCGAGCTAAGTCATGCCTGAACTTGAGCCCTACATCACTAGCACAGTGAAGTGCATGGTCGCCATATATGTCCATCTCCTTATTGCAACTAGTGCAGCGAGTACCTTCAGCAAAAATGGGGATGCCGAGGCGGTAACAGAGCACACTTCTGAATTGTATGGGACCTAGGGTTTGGTGTAACCCGCTGATAGGGATGGCATGTAAATAATCTTGAGCGTGTTTAATGCGGTTACTCTGCCATAAAACATGGTCACGTGCAGACATCTGGAAAGTGGTTGGGAGTAGCTTTTTCACGGCTTCAAAGTATGTTAATGCCAGGGAATGCATTGAGTGCATGGGAGGGGTGGCATTGACTTTAAAACTGAGTGAGGAAGGTACGATACCACATACCTGAGTGTATGTCCGTAGGGCTTTTTGGTAGGGAAGACTTGGGCCATCAGGTGTAATTATTTTTATTATTATTATTTTATTATTATTATTCCGTTTGGTCTGATTGGTTTAGTCTCATTATTTTTAGTAACTCAATCACTCTACTTCATCCCAGCGGTGGTAACAATTCGATGTGTGTACCCTGACCTTATACAGACCAAAGTGTTCGGTTGAAGAAAGATCCAGTAACAGGAAACGACTTCAAGTCGCTGCTATTAACCAGGATTTATCGGTTTGGAAGGAGATTAATGGTTGCTTCATTTTGGTAAACAATTGTTGCAACTTCCCAGTTAAAAGGGGAGTAAGAAGCAGGTAAGAAGAAATAGGTTTTGGCTAATATGAATGCATGCCAGAAGAAAATGGGCTGTGGTCACTATACAACTGCAATACGGGTACTATCTTCAAATGCTATTGCCCTCTGTAATTAAAGTACTTACTCTGAACTGCAACTAAAGTACCCGATTGCACCTCCACCCGCCGTTTCATGTGAACCCGTCGTTGTTGACCCTATTACTGCGGATTCTCGGGCAGTTCTTGGCGATATCAAGAGCTTCCCAAAAGGCACTTCATGCGACCGAGATGGTTTACCTGCACATCATTTAATCGATGTGTTGGGTGGGTCAGCAGCCGCAGTTGCAGATGACTTACTTCATTCAATTATAGGGGTTGTCAATCTTTTATTGGAAGGCAAAGGCCCCAACAGTTTAGGCCAGTTCATAGCCAGTGCACCTCTAACACCGTTACTTAAACCTGGCAGCGGACTTAGGCCTATTGCAGTTAGTACGTTTTGGCATAGATTAGTCTCTAAGGTGGTTGTTTTATCCATCGGCAAGGACATGGCACCTTATTTATGGGACCACCAATTTGGTGGTGGAGTGCCAGCGGAGGGGTGGGGGTGGGGAAGCATTTTACATGCTGTAAATGGCCTATTGGAGTTGAAAGGGTACTCAAACAAGATGTCAATATTTCTTATTAACTTCTCTAATGCGTTCAACATGGTGTGCAGATCTCATCTCATCAAGGAGGTTCGACTTCATTGTCCAGGTATTTCTCGGTGGATAGAATTTTGCTACATAAGGCCTGCTAGACTATATTACGACCAATATATTTTGTCTTCTGCACTCGGTGTCCAACAAGGTGATTCTCTCGGTCCTTTGTTGTTTATTTTGACACTTAACCCCCTTGTGAAGTCTATTGCGTCCCATTGCAAGCTTGATTTGCACGCCTGATATCTTGACAAAGGTACAATTATCGGTGACGCTTGAAGTGGCCAAGGATTTGAGCATAATAGAAACTGAAGGACAGAGTAGGGGTTTACATCTCAATATACAGAAAACAGAGGTATTTTGGCCCTTCTAATTGATCCGAGAAGCACTGCTGAAGGTGTATTTCGTCTTGATATTGGTTGACCTACTAATGGCATTAAACTTTCGAGGGGACCAATGAGTTTAAATCTGAATTTTATTAGTGATATGATGTTGAGCAAGGTGAACAAGACCGTTCAACTAATGTCTGCCATCAACAAACGCAAGGACCCTCAAAGCGAGATGTTATTATTTCCCAATTGCACTGGTGTGTCCAACCTATATTTTGCAATGTGTACTACTAATCCGGCAGCTCTTCAGCAAGCTACTGATCTTTTGATGACCATTTGTTCAAGTATTTGAGACTCTTAGTCCCTGGAGATGGTGCGGGCTTTGTGCCATTAAAGCAGTTATTAGCTACCTTACCTATCAAAGATGGTGGTCTTGGTATTTATACTATGGAGGACACTCTTACCTATTATTTTCTTGCCTCTTAGAGTCAGACTGCTTCAGTGCAAAAGGTGATACTTGGTAACCTATTCCTAACAGACAAAGGTTATGCCTATCAGTTGGCCCTTCAGAACTTTATCCAGGTATGTGGATTACCTTCCGGGCCCGCCCCCCCCCCTTCTATGCATTCCCTGGCAGTTACTTATTTTGATGCAGTTAAGAAGCAAATCCCCAACTAGTTTTCCATGTCTGCAAGAGATTTTATTCTGTGGCAATGTAACCGTGCCAATCATGCACAAGATTATGTATTGGTTGTACCAATTAGTGGGCTTAATCAATGCCCCGGGCCAAGACAGTTCAGAGCTGTACTTTGTTATCGTCTTGGCATCCTTTTGTTTGTCGAAAATGGTTTGTGTTCAAGTTGTAATAGATATATGAATATCTTTGGTGATCACGTGATCCATTGTGCTAAGGATGTTGGACTCAAGTTTCAAAATGACCTTGTACGTGATGTAATCGTTGACATTTGTTACAAAGCTGGTGTGCTTGCGCATAAGGAAGTTTCTCTTGGGGTTTCTGTCCAATGATGGCAGAGATTTATGACCTGCTGACATCCTTGTTTATAACTGGGAGAATGGCCAAGATGTTTTTATGGATGTCACGGGCGTATCGCCCTTCACTGGTGAAGGTACTCGTGCTTTCGTTACCCACCATTTCGAGTGTTGTTTCACGTAAATGCTCTAAATACATGGACAAGTGTGTCTCGCATGGCTACGGTTTGGGTGTTCTAGCTTTCTCTACTTTAAGAGAACTTAGTGAAGATACTTTGTGTTCTTTTAAGCGTTTGAAAGATTGTCTAGTTAGTAATGATACTAGTAGTGGTTTGGGAAGTTTTATTTTTTATAGATTAGGTATTGTTATTCAAAAAGGTGTTGGAGCTCAGCTTGTTGCTAGGCTACCAACCAAAGTTCGGTACGAGTCATGATGTAATAACATTATTATTTTTTAAAAACTTAAAAAAAAAAGTAATAAGGAATCAACGAGATATGGCGAAACTACCATGTTATTTCTAACACTCGAGCTCTGTGAATAGACTCTATTTTTGGGTTCCTCAACTCCTACAACCAAGATGCTTTCATCCACTTAGATTGGTTAGTGCTATCCTTAATTGACAATAATTTCTAGGATCAGAAATTTAATAATGCAACTGAAAAGTTTCTCCCATACCCCCAAACTTAAATCTAACATTGTCCTCAATTTTCTAAAGATAAAATTTAAAGCATGAACAAGTAGAAACTGTCACCACTTGAAGCAAAAGAGTTAAGAAAAGATATTATCGTGTTGCATGAGCATGGTGAAAAAGTGGGGGTATAACAACCACACCTAATATTTCTTTTAGGCAATCTGTATGGACTAACTCCAATATAATTCCAAGAGAATCAACTAGACAGTCAGACTCTATCAAGGAAAATATATCCAAGAGTTATATCTCTGTTTCTCAATGTATTCAGCAAATCAAACAGATAGAAATCCGCGAGCCTGATTATTATGAGAAACAACTTGAACGGTACCAAAGACCAATGTTCAAGTGTCAATCAATTTCAATCAACAACCAAATGTTGGATTTACCAATTGATTGAACTACGCACAACCTGTGATATTTCAATTATATAGAAAATATAATGCGGAAAAGAAATAACATAGACACCAGAAGTTTTTTTAATGAGGAAACCGCAAATGCAGAAAACCCCCGGGACCTAGTCTAGATTTGAACACCACACTGTATTAAGCCACTACAGACTCTAGCCTACTACACGTTAACTTCGGGATTGGAATGTAGTTGAGCCCTAACCAATCTCCACTGATTAAGGTACAGTCGCGTTCCTTATGCCTCTGAATCCCAGCAAGACTCTACGTACTTGATTCCCTTAGCTGATCTCACCCACAACTAAGAGTTGCTACGACCCAAAGTCGAAGACTTGATGTGACAGACCGGAGAATTACGCCCGGCGTGCCTGGGCGCGCAGGCCATAACTCCCCTAATGCGCCATGATGATGCTAACATCCGGGCCTTTAAGCTAGGCAAACGCACGTCCATCTGCCCTTGCAAGCATGCTCGTGGAGCATAATGCAGCTAGCTTAGCTTCTACACCGTTCCAACTTACCCTTGTTCTGCAAAGGGTTTAAAGCCTTGAAGGTTATGGCCAAAGCACCTTATATGCATCTCTGGCTTCCGAGTGCCTTGCCTCAACGTAAGGAATTCATCACTGAATTTCATATCTAGCTAAGCGACCGTCGCACTTCCTCTTCACTAAGCTTCGGCATTGCTGAGATCATGCACTTGTCTTGCCCGTGCCAAGGGTGCATCAATCAGGCTCATGCCGTACTCTCCTTAGGCTTATGCAAGCTCCACTAACTTGCACATCGATGTAGCTTACCTCCGAGGCCATACCCAATCCGCTATTGGTACATGCCTAAGTCGAACGAATTGATAAGAAGTATGAGCATCCACTACTGGTATGCAACTTTCCTCATCAAGTATGACCACAATCATCTCTTGCATCGTATCACCGAGCTTAGATAATATGAGGGGCCAATATGTTGCAATCATCTCACAATTAGATAATATGAGCGACAAAATGCTGGACCGGCAATGCTGCAAATCATTGCGGCTGCCTACATACTCTTCCCTACTCTAAAGGGATCAAGCACAGACCGTAGTTCATCCTCGAAGGGACAAGAGCTTAACCCAACTCGTTTGCAAGGTTGTGGCCTAACAATAATGGTAATGGCCTGGTCCGTATAGGCCATTCCGTCAAGATGCACAATGATTATGCATCATCAGGTCCGCAACATGGCATAGTGATGCCTTCGCATCATATGCCCCATTGGCAAGGCTACGCAACTATAAATGAGGCTTACGCATCATTTATACTCTTCCGGCTAAGCTATGAAGCTTACTTGGTGCATGGTCCACATATGCACCTTCAACCAACTACCCCTCCCTGTATATGTTAACTTGTTATTTCTACAACTATGGAAAGGGGAGCATATTGACATGCTTGCTTCACTTTTCATTAGAAATGATTGCGCACAATGATAGCGCAACATTCTCTCGGACATATTGCACAATGATTGTGCAATATTCTCTCGACCAGCCCTCTCTGGCCTGATGCACAATGATTGTGCAATATTGGCTCTAGGCCAATAGCCTTCATAATGCGCAAAGGATGCACTGCAATGCTCTAGGCTATCTACCCAACTGGCTTAATGCATCATTTGATGCGAGATTTGGCTCTTGGACAAATGGAAAACATAATGCACCATTTTGGCGCGATATTGGCTTTAAGCCAATCTCACATAGAAAATTCTATTTGAATAGATAAATCTGTCACCCACATAAATACCTACGAAGTTTGTTCCGTCTTTTGATAAATCAAGGTGAACGGGAATTAATTAATAATACGGTCTTATATTCCCGAAGAATTGCCAAGAAATATCAATCACCTCACAATAACTTAACTATATGGTAGTAGAACAAGTTATTATGGAATCACAAAGAATGAGACGAAGAGCTTTGTGATTAATTTTTATATCTTACCTATCGGAGATAAATCTCGAGCAAATCTTAGAGAAGATAATACTCAATACGATAGAACAAAGTAAGATCAGAAAAGGAAACTACAGAGAAAATAGTTGGGTCTGGCTTAAAAATCCTAATGAAGTCTTTAAGTCGTTAACCTATAATGGTTTTAGTAAAAACCTAGGTTAAAGGAGAATCGACTCTAGTCGCAACTAATATCACACATGAGGTATGGGGATTAGGTTTCCCGGTTACTAGAGTTCTCCCTTATATAGTCTTCAAATCAGGGTTTGATAGCTTTGAAACAAAGCAATCAATATTCACCGTTAGATAAAATCCTGATTTAAGATTCAAGCTAAGTTTGCTTAAAACCAAAGCAATATATCTCCACCGTCAGATGAAACCTGATTTAAGATTCAAGCGAATATCTTTCCACCGTTAGATGGTCTTAGCTTGTTACACACAAATGAAATATACCTTCATTTAGATATGGGTAACCGTACCTAAACGTGTATATTGAGTTGGCTCAATAACAGTTAACCGAAGTTAGCAATATGAACACTTTTCTCTTAACCATGTTCATCTTAACACTTATAGATCAATTGATAATCAAATGAATCTAATTGTGTTACTCATAGAGTTGTTCAATTGTTTATATTCTCATAAAAGTATACAAGACACAATTGAAGCAAAATCGGATTGATATAAAAGAATCAGTTCATGAACATTTTATCCACGGTTTATAAAGATTGCATTCCTTAATTTATAAATGTATTTGTTCATGAGTATGAAATCATACTTAACCGATTTAAGAACTTGAACCACTTAAGTTTGCAAACGGGTACGCAAACTTAAGTTCCGGACATTGGTCACAAGGCGACAGTTTGTAAATGGGTACGCAAACTTTAGCTCCGGACGGAACTCAGTTGAAACCGTTTGCAAACGGGTAGGCAAACTTGGTTCCCGGACTTCAACAGTTAAATCATTTTGCGAACGGGTATGCCAACTTAAGTACCCTAACTTAAACAATTGAATAAGTTTGCGAACGGGTATGCAAACTTCCGGTCCTCAATTATGTCAAAATAGTTCGTACACTAAGTACACAAACCGTAATGTATCCAGACATGGGTTTTAGCTCTTAACTCCCATTTCAATCATTGAAACATTCTTAGAAGACGACAATAGCTTTGTCACACAAACTATTAGCTTATAAGCAATTTTCAAGTGATCGAATGATCAATACGAAACATTCCGAGCCTACATCAAATGACTGTCTCACACAAATCATGTAAGATGTTACCAGGTGATTTTCACATGATCATCTTTTGACTTTCGTCAAGAATAATGATGAACATAGTTAAAGCGAAAAGCTTTCCAACACATATTTCGAGAAAGATATAAGCGAGTTAAACTCAGCTCGAAATATCAAATGTGTATAATGTAAAGTCTATATAGCTATACGACTTTGTCTCAATAGGAGATAAAATTGAATAGACTTCTAAGTGATAGATGAGTTCAAGTCTCCACATACCTTTTGTTGATGAAGTTCCACAGCCCTTAGTAGTTCTTCGTCTTCAATCGATGAACGCCGTGAAGTCTAATGCTTAACTACACATTCTATCCTAATACGAGACATAGCTATAAGTAGACTAGAAATCAAGACTTATAGTTTTGACAACTAAACTTGACAAACAAGCTTGAGATAGCAACGCTTGCGAGTTCGACCGAGCAGTGCTCTAACAATCTCCCCCTTTGTCAATTTTAATAACAAAACTATCAATACATATGGATTACAAAATAAATAAACTTTGTGGCTTCTCATCCAAATGCTTGATTTCCTTGGTTCTTCAACATTCCTTGAATTCTTCGCCACTCCAAGTACTCAAGTGATTTTGAACGTGTTCAACTCAGCATCATAGTTGTTGAAGATCCGTAGCCATAATAATAATCAACAAGATTGTTTTCATATTGTTATACAGTGTCATAGTATTGTTACACAGCATCAAAGTTCAATTGTATCACAACTTTGAAAATAATACTACAGTGATATGTATCACTCCCCCTTAGTCAATACTTCATCTCACAATGAAAACCACTTTCCCTTACATAATGATCCGTAAACCATATGTATTTATAGTGTGAACTACAAAATAATACTCCCCCTTTTTGTCAATATAAATTGGCAAAGGCACGAAAAATAGTAAGATCATAATGAAATTCTCAAAGAGATACTTCATGACTAAAAGAGAACATATCAACTTTGTTTCGATAATTTCACATACTTGAAACTTAGTGTATTCATCAAAGAGTTTATAAAGATACAAGATAACTCCTACAATATTCCACAGCCGCACTCCCCACAAAGATTTGGCAATAAAGCACAAGTTCAATTAAGAACTCTCCCCCATAAAATATCATTCCCGAAAGAACAACAAGAGCGACCTTACTTTTACAAGAAAAGAAGGATTTCTTTGGACATTAACAAATCACATGAAACATGAATTTGTATCCAGTAAACTCAATTAAATTAACCACAGAGGAACCTTAATGATTAATTTAATCAGAAATGCTCAACATAAGAAAACTTACGGAGCCGTACAGTACTTTAACATAGAAGTGGATCAAGGAAAAAATCAATACTGCGGAATATTCAAAGATTCATTTTATTTTTCATTAATATTTGCATAATGATACCATAGACTTAATCTTTGACATATAAATCAAAAGTTCATTCTATTTTCATCAATATTTGCATAGTGACACAATAGACTTAACTTTTGACATATATGGGACAATCATAGTTCACGGACGTAAACACACATATCACATAACATTATTTGCAATATATGAAACCAATAAAGATTAATACTGCAAAATCATCTTTCAAATAACTTAGAATTTAAATAAATAAATCTAAAAACATTGCAAGATGAAAATCGTTGGCAATAGCTATGTGTAATCACAATATGTTCTATTCCAAACCCTAGTTATCCTTCTTAAAACACAAGAATAAATTCTCATAAGAAGTTTCCTAGACAGAATAAAAACCAACAAGCTAAAAACAAAAAGACTCCTAAACCAACCAAACCTATCATGAATTGAAATCAAAGAGCTCTTCCGGATCCCTCACGAGTCTTGAGACCTTTGAGCTTGTGATTGACAACATCCACTGCTTCTTCAGAGAAGATATCCTCATTGAGAAGATCTTTAACATGTGTCTTCATGAGAACAAGGTCAGAGTTAACCTTTTTCAACTCAGTTCTTAACACATCGAGACCCTTCATAGTATCAACGAGCTGCAGTTTTGCTTCCTCAAAGTATATAAGAAAATCATGAACTACTTCGGCCCAAACCATCTCATCATTTTCAACATCTTGATGAGTATAAGAATAGTAGCATGAGACATCAAAATAATCCTTAGGATTTCGAAATTTGATATCATCAACTTCTACTAGGGTTATTTTCTTCTTTCCTTTGGACTCGAAACCAATACCTTTATCAAGAATACCTCTTGCAAAATCACAAGTGCGAGAAGGTGATGACATTCTTGACAAGAAGAAAATAACCTAGAGTATGCGTACATGACTCAATAGGATTAGGTATTCAAATGGTTTCTTAGGAAAGGAATTTAGGGTTTCTAAAAATTGGTTCATGACAAGTCAATATGGATACCCGTATGAAAACCAATATGGTCCCCAAAACAAAAAGTAAAAATACTATTTCAAGATTAAAAAGTAAACACTCTAAACAAGACAATACTTAGGCAAAGCTATCTGTAGACAATAGTTTAGCTATGGACGATAAGAAAATAGCTCAACTAAACAGAAAGCATTATACCAATAAGTATACCTGATTATTAGCAAATGTTACTCAACGGAATTTTTTATGAGTAAGAATTCAACCCTTGTGATTAATTAGCACAAGTATGAGCTTTATGCTCATCAAATGAATATTCTTCATGGTTAATCCTCTTTTTCCTTCTAATTTTTGGAGGAAACCCTTTTTGATGTGAAAAAGTATCATAAAACTTACTGTCATCAAAATAAGAGACTAAGTTTGAATCCTTACCAGAAGAAGTTTGTATGGAGGATTTTGACAGCCTATTGATAAGATCCTTGTATCCTTCAATTATCATATTAAGGTTGTCCTTCATATCTCCATTGTTGTTTCCGCCTACTGGCACCTTTCTCACATCTTGACCATCATCCTTCAATTTAGGTTGAGAAGGACACTTCTGAAATATCCTTGACCGATTTGTATTGATACTACAATTAGTTCGAACGTTCGATGAGCATATTGAACTGACTTTCCTGGAAGAATTCACAGGGTGAGTACTAAAACCAATAGGTTTAGACATCCGAATGTCAGTTACACTTTTGAGTATTAAACCTAAGGTGTGCTGAAGTCGACCAAAGTAATTGTCATTCAACTTCAGTTTGCTCTTCCGTTGAACATGTCCTTTTGAATCACAAAAAAGACATACTTTCTGATCACTAGAGTGATTAGAGTGTGTAACATTAGTCACATTGTTAGAAGATTTCTTCCTTCCATGAGATGTGGTAATTCCTTGATCAGTGGAAGAACCAAGAATCTCTTTAGCGATAGGAAGGGTTTGGAGTTTAGCTTCTGAGGCTGTTTTCATTAGAGAAACATGATTAGAACTAGTCACGTTTTCTAATATCACAACAGTGTCAGAAGTAATTGGTATGACGGACTCCTCAGAACAACCTTTATCTTGAATATAGAGATTACTCAATGGTCGTTCTATTTCACGGGCATCTTCTTTGAGTTTAGCCTCGAGTAAGGTTCGGGAAGAACAAACAACAACATTTTCCTCACGAAGAACCCTTAATTGGGAATCACGATCTTTTACCAGACCAACCATTGTATTGACCTTGTGTTTCAGCCTATTGATTTCAACTACCTGGATTCTAACAAGTTTAAGAATCGCTGCACTCTCTTGGGATGCTACCCTTTATACTTCAGAGTCAGACCCGTCAGTAAGATAATCAGGGTAACATATATCAATACTTGTTTGTTTCGTATGAACAACATGTTCATCTATATGCGAGATCGACAAGTCTTTCTCTTTAATATATTTCAACGAAACAGAACTTTTATCTCTGGTGATGCGTTTGTCAGAGATAACACAATTGTCCATAGAGTCAAATTGCTACAAACACATACATATAAGTTCTTAAACGTGTTTTCCTGCTCTGATACCAATTGAAAAAGCGGGGGTCTAAAAACCACACCCAATATTTCGTTTAGGCAATCTGTATTGACTAACTCCAATATAATTCCAAGAGAATCAACTAGACAGTCAGACTCTATCAAGGAAAATATATCCAAGAGTTATATCTTTTTTTCTTAATATAATCAGCAAATCAAATAGATAGAAATCTACGAACCTGATTATTATGAGAAACAACTTGAACGGTACCAAAGACCAATGTTTAAGTGTCAATCAATTTCAATCAACAACCAAAGGTTGGATTTACCAATTGATTAAACTACGCACAACATATGATATTTCAATTATATAGAAAATATAATGCGGAAAAGAAATAACACAGACACCAGAAGTTTTGTTAACGAGGAAATCGCAAATTCAGAAAACCCCCGGGACCTAGTCCAGATTTGAACACCACACTGTATTAAGCCGCTACAGACTCTAGCCTACTACAAGTTAACTTCGGACTGTATTAAGGTACGGTCGCGTTCCTTATGCATCTGAATCCCAGCAGGACTCTACGCACTTGATTCCCTTAGTTGATCTCACCCACAACTAAGAGTTGCTACGACCCAAAGTCGAAGACTTGATAAACAAATCTGTCTCACACAGAAAAGTCTATTTGAATAGATAAATTTGTCTCTCACAGATATACCTACGAAGTTTGTTCCGTCTTTTGATAAATCAAGGTGAACAGGAATTAATTGATAATACGGTCTTATACTCCCAAAGAACAACCTAGAAATATCAATCACATCACAATAACTTAACTATATGGTAGTAAAACAAGTTATTGTGGGACGAAGAGATTTGTGATTACTTTTTATATCTTACCTATTGGAGATAAATCTCGAGCAAATCTTAGAGAAGATAGTACTCAATACGATAGAAAAAAGTAAGGTCAGAAAACGCAACTACAGAGAAAATAGTTGGGTCTGGCTTCAGAATCCCAGTAAAGTCTTTAAGTCGTTAACCTATAATGGTTTTAGGAAAAACCTAGGTTAAAGGAGAAACGACTCTAGTCACAACTAGTATCACACAGGAGGTGTGGGGATTAGGTTTCCTAGTTGCAAGAGTTCTCCCTTATATAGTCTTCAAATCAGGGTTTGATAACTTTGGAACAAAGCAATCAATATTCACTGTTAGATGAAACTTGATTTAAGATTCAAGCTAATATATTTCCACCGTTAGATGGTCTTAACTTGTTACACACAAATGAAATATACCTTCATTTAGATATGGGTAACCGTACCTAAACGTGTATATTGAGTTGGCTAAATAACAGTTAACCGAAGTTAGCCATATGAACACTTTTCTCTTAACCATGTGAAAAACCGGTGGTATAACAACCACACCCAATAATTCATTTAGCAATCTGTATGGACAAACTCCGATATACTTTCAAGAGAATCAACTAGACAATCAGAATCAATCTTAAGAAAAATATATCAAAAAGTTTTATCTCAATTTCTCAATTCAATACGCAATCAAACAAATAAGAATTTGCAAGACGGATTGAATATTGAGAAATAACTTGAACGGTACCAAAGACCAATGTTCAAGTGTCAATCAATTTATATCAACAACCAAAGGTTGGATTATCTAATTGATTGAACTTACGCACAACCTGTGATATTTCAATTATATAAACAAATATAATGCGGAAAAGAAATAACAAAGACAAAAGAAATTTTGTTAACGAGGAAACCGCGAATGTAAAAAACCCCGGACCTAGTCCAGATTTGAACACCACACTGTATTAAGCCATTACAGACACTAACCTACTTCAAGTTAACTTCATACTGGACTGTAATTGAGCACTAATCAATCTCACACTGATCAAGGTACAGTTCCGCTCCTTACGCCTCTGAATTCCAGCAGGACTCTGCGCACTTGATTCCCTTAGCTGATCTCACCCACAACTAAGAGTTGCTACGACCCAAAGTCGAAGACTTTAATAAACAAATCTGTCTCACACAGAAAAGTCTATTGAATAGATAAATTTGTCTCCCACATAAATACCTATGAGTTTTGTTTCGTCTTTTGATAAATCAACGTGAACATGAACCAATTGATACACCGGTCTTATATTCCGAAGAACAACCTAGTAATATCAATCACCTCACAATAATCTTAATCATATGGTAGCGAAACAAGATATTGTGGAATCACAAACGATGAGACGAAGATGTTTGTGACTACTTTTTATCTTGCCTATTGGAGAATAAATCTCGAGCAAATCTTAGAGAAGATAATACTCAATCACGATAGAATAAAGCAAGATCAGAACACGCAACTACAGATAAAATAGTTTGGTCTGGCTTCACAATCCCAATTAAGTCTTCAAGTTGTTAACCTATAGGGTATTGGGAAAAACCTAAGGTTAAAGGAGAATCGAATCTAGTCACAACTAGTATCACACAGGAGGTGTGGGGATAAGGTTTCCCAGTTGCTATAGTTCTCCTTTATATAGTTTTTAAATCAGGGTTTGCAATCTAAGTTACGTTGGTAACAAAGCATTCAATATTCACGGTTAGATGAAAACCTGATTAGATTAAAGCTAATATCTTTCAACCGTTAGATCAAACTTAGCTTGTTATACACAAATGAAATGTGCTTTCATTTAGATAAGGGTAACCGTACCTAAACATGTGCACACGGTTGGTTCAACAATAGTTAACCGAAGTTAGTCATATGAATACTTTCTTATTAACCTTGTTCATCTCAATCACAACTAGTTCAAATGACTCAAATGAAACTAGTTACGGAGTTGTTCAATTGTTTATATTCTCGTAGAAGTATACAAGACACAATCGAAGCATCAATTCATGAACATTATAGCCACAGTTTGCAAAAGATTGCATTCCTTAATATATAAATGTATTAGTTCATGAGTAAACCGATTTTAGAACTTAACCTACTCAGGTACGCATACTGGTATGCATACCTAAGTATCAGGACTGAGTTTGGGTTCGCCAGTCCGCATACCACCAACCTCTGTTGAAATTCCGAAACTTGAAACTTACGACAGTATGCATACCGGTATGCATACTTAAGTTCTCGGACTTTCACAAAACCAATCAGTATGCATACGGGTATACATACCATGGTTCCCGGACTTTCACCAAACCAAGCAGTACGCATACGGGTATGCATACCATTGTTTTAAGATATGGATAACATATCCGTAAGTACGCATACTATGTTATATCCAATCATGGTTAATCGTTCTAAACTCCATTTTCAGACATTGAAACATTCTCGGAAGACGGGAATAGCTGTCTCACACAAACTATTAACTTCAAAGCAATTTTCAAGTGATCGAAGGATCAATACGAAACATTCCGAGTCTATATCAAATGACTGTCTCACACAAATCATGTAAGATGTTACAAGGCGATTTCCACATGATCATCTTTTGACTTGCGTCAAGAACATAAGATGAACTTGGTTAAAGAAAAATCTTACCAACACATATTTCGATAAATATGTAAGCGAGTTAAACTCAGCTCGAAATATCAAAAGTGTATAAACTGAAAACTATATCGTTATACGACTTTTGTCTCAAGAAGGAGATAGAGTAGAAATACACTTTCTGAGTGATAGATGAGTTCAAGTGTTCACATACCTTTTGTTGATGAAGTTCCACAAGCTTTCCTTAGTAGTTTTTCGTCTTCAATCGATGAACTCCGTGAAGTCTAAAGCTCAACTACACAATCTATCCTCATCCGAGATTTAACCGTATATAGACTAGAAATCAAGACTTATAGTTTTGGCAACTAAACTTGACAAACAAGCTTGAGATAGCAACACGTGCGAGTTCAACTGAGCAATGCTCTAACAATCTCCCCCTTTGTCAATTTTAGTAACAAAACTATCAATATATATGGGTTACAAAATAAATAAACTTTGTAGCTTCTCATCCAAATGCTTGATCTCCTTGGTTCTTCAACATTACTCGAAATCTTCGTCACTTCCAAGTAATCCATGATTCTAAAGGTGTTCAACTCAGCATCATAGTTGTTTAAGATCCGTAGCTATAACAATATATAAAAACAAGATGTTTTCGTATAGTTATACAGTGTCATAGTATTATTACACAGCATCAAAGTTCAATTGTATCACAACTTTTACAATAACACAATGGTGATATGTATCACTCCCCCTTATTCAATACTTCATCTCACAAGAAAACCACTCCCCCTTACATAATGATCCGTAAACTATATGTATGTGTAGTGTGAACTACACATTAATTCTCCCCCTTTTTGTCAATAGAAATTGGCAAAGGTACGAAAACTAGTGGGATCCTAATGAAATTTTCATAGAGATACTTCATGACCAAAAGAGAACATATCAACTTTGTTTAGATGCAATCATATAGCCAAAACTAAAGGCTTTCATCAAGGAGTTTATAAAGATACAAGATAACCCATATTATATTCCGTAGCCGCACTCCCCACAAAGATTTGGCAATTAAGCACAAGTTCAATTAAGAACTCTCCCCCATTAAATGTCATTCACGAAAGAACAACAAGAGCGACCTTACTTTTACGAGAAAAGAAGGATTTAAAAGTATACTTTGAATCCTAACAGAACTGTTATCTAAGGAGAAACAAATACGAAATTGAAATAACACCACACTGACGTTCTAAGCCTTGATTGCCCAAAAGATATGAATAAATCCAGGGGAAAAAGGCTAGAGAACTAATGAACCAAAACAACACCAATAGACTGCAGCAAGTGTTGAAACGTAGCAGTATCTAAAGGTTTGGTGAGAATATCAGCCAATTGTTGTTCTGAAGGCACAAATTCCATATTGATGATACCATTTTCATAGAGATCTCTAATAAAATGATACCTTATGTCAATGTGCTTAGTTCTTGAATACTCAACAGGATTCTCAGTGATGCGAATCGCACTTGAGTTATCACAAAAGATTTTCATTACACCAATGTCAATTCCATAATCAGCAAGCATTTGTTTCATCCATAGAAGTTGAGTACAACATGAACCTGCAGCAATGTATTCTGCTTCGCATGTAGACAGGGATTGTGTGTTTTGTTTCTTGCTATGACATGCCACAAGATTCAACACAACATAGTAAAATCCCCCCGAAGTACTCTTTCTGTCTTCTACACATCCTGCCCAATCTGCATCTAAATAGGCAGTAAGATTAGTGTTAGTATCAAAAGTATAGGATAGACCATACCCGATAGTGTATTGGATATATCACATGATCCTCTTCACCGCTGCAAGATGAGACTCCTTTGGATTCGCCTTAAATCTGGCACAACAACCAACACTAAAAGCAATACCAGGTCTAGTAGCTGTAAGATATAAGAGGCTTCCAATGATAGACGATAAAGTTTTTGATCCACATTTACTCCTTTTTCATCTCGATGTAGTTTACCAGTAGTGGGCATAGGTGTCAATTTTGGAGTTGACTTATCAAGACCGATCCTTGTCACAAGATCCTTTGAATATTTTTGTTGAGATAAGTAAATTCCATCCTTATGTTGTTGAATCTGTAATCCTAAAAATAATTTTAATTCACCAACATTGCTCATTTCAAACTCCTTACCAAGAGAGACTTGAAAATCTTTTGCAAGTTTCTCTGAAGTCGATCCATAGATGATATCATCTACATAAACTTGAGCAATGATAACATCTTTCCCACTCCACTTGGTAAACAAAGTTTTATCAGCTCCACCTCTCGAAAAACCTTTCCTGAGAAGAGAAGTAGTTAGTTTTTCGAACCAGGCACGAGGTGCTTGTTTCAACCCATATAATTTCTTTCTGAGCTTAAGGACATGATCTGAGAAGTCAGGATTTTCAAATCCCTTTGGTTGAGCAACATAGACCTCTTCCTTTAAATTTCCGTTTAGGAACGCGGATTTTATGTCCATTTGAAACAGCTTAACCTTAAGAAAACAAGCATGATCGAATGGACTCAAGGCGTGCCACAGGAGCAAAGGTTTCGTCAAATTCAATACCTTTAATCTGTGAATATCCTTGAGCGACAAGTCTAGCTTTGTTTCTGACAATGGTGCCGAATTCATAAGACTTGTTCTTGAATATCCATTTGGTACCAACAATATTGATATTTGAGGGACAATGTACGAGCTCCCATACATCTTGTCTTTGAAATTGATTTAACTCTTCATGCATTGCATTCACCCAAAAGGGATCGCTAAGAGCTTCATCAATATTTCTGGGTTCTACTTGTGAAAGATAACAACCAAAATTGCAAATATTTTGAAGTTGTCCTCTTGTCTTAGATGTAGAATCTTTTCCTCCAATAATACTATTAGTATCATGATTCCTTTGAACCCAGAGGTGTCGTGGAGGAACACGTTCTTGTTCAAAAGGAATAGCCTGATCATTGCTCTTCTCCTCGTTACTGGAAATATCAGGATCAGTGACTGTTGGAACAACTTCAACTGATTCTGGGATTTCCTTGACTTTCTCAATTGTCTCAGTTAGAGGAAATTCAACAGGAGGATTATCATGACGAAAATTGCTCAGATCATCAATGATGACATTTGCAAATTCCATCATAACTTGGGTTATGAGATCAAATACTCGAAAACCACGACTATCAGAAGCATAGCCAAGAAAGATACCTTCATCGCTTTTAGAATCAAATTTCCTTTTCTGTTCTCGGTCTTTCAGAATGTAGCACTTACTTCCAAACACTCTGAGATAATATAAGTTGGGATTCCTACCGTACCACAACTCATAAGGAGTGTTTAGGGTTTTCGACCGTAGGTATACACGGTTGATCAAATAACATGCTGTGAAAACAGCTTCTCTCCAAAACCTTAATGGTAAGTTTTTGTTATAGAGCATTACCCTGGCCATTTCCTAAATCTTCCTATTCTTGCTTTCTGCAACTCCATTATCTTGAGGAATAATGGGTGGTGAGTATTGTTGAATATTTCCCAGTTTGTCACAAAATTCAAACACTTTAGTGTCCTTGAATTCAGTTCCATGGTCGCTTCTAATTTTCTTTAGTTTGCGACCTTGTTCATTTTGGATTCTATTAACAATAATCTTGAATTCACCAAGGGTTTCATTCTTATGAGCTAAATATGCCACCCAAGTGAATCTGGTGTAATCATCTACCATAACTAAAGAATACTTCTTCCCAGCAACCATAGGTTGTTGAATAGGACCGAAGAGATCCATATGAATTAAATCAAGTGGAGTTTAGTGAGAATATCTCGAAATGATTTATGTGGAACTTTCGTTTGTTTATCCTTTTGACAGGCACCACAGACACCATCAATCTTTGAATTGATTTTGGGAACGCCTCTTACAAGTTCTTTGTTAATGATCTTAGTTAGAAGGCGATAATTGATGTGACCAAAACGCTCATGCCAAAGATGTGTATATTCCACCTTAGTCAAATTGCAACAATTATTAAACTGAGTATAAAGAAAATAACAGTTATTTTTACCACGAGTACCCTGAAAAATTACTTTTCCAGTTTTGTCTACAATGTCACATCCATTCGTATTGAAGACAACTTTATGGCCTTTGTCACAAATTTGACTAGCAGAAAGAAGGTTTGCAGTCATACCTTTAACGTATACTACATCATGGATTTCAGGAACGCCAGGAAGTTTGATCGTCCCCTTCTTGCTTATGTAGCAACAACTCCCATCTCTGAATATTACATGTCCTCCTTCAAAGTCGCTTGAATTCACAAACCATGAAAGATCTCCAGTCATATTCGGCTACATCCATTATCAAGAAACCATTGAAAGGGTGATGTTGATTTTAGAGCAAAAGCTCCCATACTAACACTACTATCCCGTTTGAGATTTCTTGTTAGACTTGTACACCTTTTCAGAGAAGTAAAAAGTTATTCAGCTTTCTTATGAAGATTACTCGCAACTTTTAAAATTTTCCTGAAAGATGTACATGTATGTTGAAAATGATTGTAAGAATCACAGAACATACATGGACCAAAATCTTTAATCTCGTCTGAGTAATTCTGATATCCATAGGGTTTCACAAAGCCTAAACCTCGTTTATCCCCTGACTTGCGACAATTCTTCAGAGAAGAATTAAAGGAGTTATTCATATCTATTGAAGGAACTTTGACAGGCTTCAAATCCTTATACTTTGCAATTTCTGCAATAAGATCAGAATTGATCCGGATTTGTTCATCCAACTTCTTCTGGAAAATAACCAGCTTTTCAGAACTTTCTCTAGGATCAGAGTTAGATCCTGGTGAAGTGTTTATTGAGACTTTACTATCCATAGAGTCAGATCGCTACAAACACATACTTATGAGGTCTTAAACGTGTTTACCTGCTATGATACCAATTGAAAAACTGGGGGTATAACAACCACACCCAATAATTTGTTTAGCAATTTGTATGGACAAACTCCAATATACTTTCAAGAGAATCAACTAGACAGTCAGACTCAATCTTAAGAAAAGTATATCCAAGAGTTGTATCTCAATTTCTCAATTCAATCCGTAATCAAACAAATATGAATTTGCGAGCCCGACGGAATATTGAGAAATAACTTAAACGGTACCAAAGACCAATGCTCAAGTGTCAATCAATTTATATCAACAACCAAAGGTTAGATTATCTAATTGATTGAACTTACGCATAACCTGTGATATTTCAATTATATAAACAAATATAATACGGAAAAGAAATAACAAAGACACCATAAATTTTGTTAACGAGGAAACCGCAAATGCAGAAAAACCCTGGGACCTAGTCCAGATTTAAACACCACACTGTATTAAGCCGCTACAGACACTAGCTTACTCCAAGTTAACTTCGGACTGGAATGTAGTTGAACCCTAATCAATCTCACACTGATCAAGGTACAGTTGCGCTCCTTACGCCTCTGAATCCCAGCAGGACTCTGCGCACTTGATTCCCTTAGCTGATCTCACCCACAACTAAGAGTTGCCACGACCCAAAGTCAAAAACTTTAATAAACAAATCTGTCTCACACAAAAAAGTCTATCGAATAGATAAATCTTTCTCCCACAGAAATACCTATGAGTTTTGTTCCGTCTTTTGATAAATCAAGGTGAACAGGAACCAATTGATACACCAGTCTTATATTCCCGAAGAACATCCTAGTAATATCAATCACCTCACAATAATCTTAATCGTATGGTAGCGAAACAAGATATTGTGGAATCACAAACGATGAGACGAAGATGTTTGTGACTACTTTTTATCTTGCCTATCGGAGAATAAATCTCGAGCAAATCTTAGAGAAGATAGTACTCAATCACGATATAATAAAGCAAGATCAAAACACGCAACTACAGATCAAATAGTTGGGTATGGCTTCACAATCCCAATGAAGTCTTCAAGTCGTTAACCTACAGGGTTTTGGAAAAAAACTAAGGTTAAAGGAGAATCGTCCCTACTCGCAACTAGTATCACACAGGAGGTGTGGGAATTAGGTTTCCCAGTTGCTAGAGTTCTCCTTTATATAGTTTTTAAATCAGGGTTTGCAATCTAAGTTACCTTGGTAACAAAGCATTCAATATTCACCGTTTGATGAAAACCTAATTAGATTCAAGCTAACATCTTTCAACCGTTAGATTGAACTTAGCTTGTTATGCACAAATGAAATGTGCTTTCATTTAGATAAGGGTAACCGTACCTAAACATGTGCACACGGTTGGTTCAACAATAGTTAACCGAAGTTAGCCATATGAATTCTTTCTTATTAACCTTGTTCATCTAAATCACAACTAGTTCAAATGACTCAAATGAAACTTGTTACGGAGTTGTTCAATTGTTTATATTCTCGTAGAAGTATACAAGACACAATCGAAGCATCAATTCATGAACATTATAGCCACAGTTTGCAAAAGATTGCATTCCTTAATATATAAATGTATTAGTTCATGAGTAAACCGATTTTAGAACTTAAGCTACTCAGGTACGCATACTGGTATGCATACCTAAGTATCAGGATTGAGTTTGGGTTCGCCAGTACGCATACCACCAACCTCTGTTGAAATTCCGAAACTTGAAACTTACGACAGTACGCATACCGGTATGCATACTTAAGTTCTCGGACTTTCACAAAACCAATCAGTATGCATACGGGTATGCATACCATGGTTCCCGGACTTTCACCAAACCAAGCAGTACGCATACGGGTATGCATACCATGGTTTTCCGATATGGATAACATATCTACAAGTACGCACACTATGCTATATCCAATCATTGTTAATCGTTCTAAACTCCATTTTCAATCATTGAAACATTCTCGGAAGACGGGAATAGCTGTCTCACACAAACTATTAGCTTCAAAGCAATTTTCAAGTGATCGAATGATCAATACGAAACATTCCGAGTCTACATCAAATAACTGTGTCACACAAATCATGTAAGATGTTACAAGGCGATTTCCACATGATCATCTTTTGACTTGCTTCAAAAACATAAGATGAACTTGGTTAAAGTAAAAGCTTACCAACACATATTTCAAGAAATATGTAAGCGAGTTAAACTCATCTCGAAATATCAAAAGTGTATAAACTGAAAACTATATCGCTATACGACTTTTGTCTCAAGAAGGAGATAGTGTAGAAATACACTTTCTGAGTGATAGATGAGTTCAAGTGTTCACATACCTTTTGTTGATGAAGTTCCACAAGCTTGCCTTAGTAGTTTTTCGTCTTCAATCGATGAACGCCGTGAAGTCTAAAGCTCAACTACACAATCTATCCTAATCCGAGATTTAACCGTATATAGACCAGAAATCAATACTTATAGTTTTGGAAACTAAACTTGACAAACAAGCTTGAGATAGCAACGCTTGCGATTTCGTCCGAGCAATGCTCTAACACCATGTTCATCTTAACACTTCTAGATCAATTGATAATCAAATGAATCTAATTGTGTTACTCATAGAGTTGTTCAATTGTTTATATTCTCATAGAAGTATATAAGACACAATTGAAGCAAAATCAGATTGATTCAAAAGAATCAGTTCATGAACATTTTAGCCACGGTTTGCAAAGATTGCATTCCTTAATATATAAATGTATTTATTCATGAGTATGAAATCATACTTAACCGATTTAAGAACTTGAACCACTTAAGTTTGCAAACGGGTACGCAAACTTAAGTTCTGGACATTGGTCACAAGCCGACAGTTTGCAAACGGGTACGCAAACTTTAGCTCCGGACCGAACTCAGTTGAAACTGTTTGCGAACGGATACGCAAACTTGGTTCCCGGACTTCAACAGTTAAATCAGTTTGTGAACGGGTATGCAAACTTAAGTACTCTGACTTAAACAGTTGAATAAGTTTGCGAACGGGTATGCAAACTTTCGGTCCTGAATTCCGTCAAAACAGTTCATACACTAAGTACACAAACTGTAATGTATCTAGACATGGGTATTAGCTCTTAACTCCCATTTTAATCATTGAAACATTCTTAGAAGACGACAATAGCTGTCTCGCATAGACTATTAGCTTATAAGCAATTTTCAAGTGATCAAATGATCAATACGAAACATTCCGAGCCTACATCAAATGATTGTCCCACACAAATCATGTAAGATGTTACCAGGTAATTTTCACATGAGATCATCTTTTGACTTTCGTCAAGAATAATGATGAACGTAGTTAAAGCAAAAAGCTTTCCAACACATATTTCGAGAAAGATATAAGCGAGTTAAACTCAGCTCGAAATATAAAATGTGTATAATGTAAAGTCTATATAGTTATACGACTTTTTCTCAATAGGAGATAGAATTGAATAGACTTCTGAGTGATAAATGAGTTCAAGTCTCCACATACCTTTTTTTGATGAAGTTCCACAAGCTCCCCTTAGTATTTATCCGTCTTCAATCGATGAACGCCGTGAATTCTAAATCTAAACTACACATTTTATCCTAATCCTAGACATAGCTTTAAGTAGACTAGAAATCAAGACTTATAGTTTTGACAACTAAACTTGAAAAATAAGCTTGAGATAGCAATGCTTTCGAGTTCAACCGAGCAATGCTCTAACACATGGGTTACCTTCCAAGTAGTGTTAAGTTTAAAGTCTTCAGTTAGACGTTAAATACCACAAAATGGATAATTACCTTTTTAAATCATATATCAATAGCCGTAACAACTATGGGTCAATAAAACCAAATAAACTGCCACAATTATGAGACAACTTCATAGGATCCGAAAAATGAACAGACATGTCACAACCTGATCTAAAATTTCTTGCAAGACAACTGGGTTTTTCTGCGACGCCCACTTGGGCTTCATATGAGTGTCTTGACAAATATATTCATCCGAACAACGGGTCTCTAATAGCTGGATTTCCTCCTGGACAGTATCAGGATGATCAGGTTGTGGAGTCGGAAGAGACTCAGGTAATACCTCAGGCACACTAGGCTCGATTCCCAAGTTAGGGACTTCTAATGGGGATACTTGACAATCACTTTGGATAAGGGCACCCCCAGGACAGCTACTAAGGGCTATTTGACCATCATTACCCCCAAACTTAGGGTAGTCGGTATTTTCAGACAAACCTCTAACTATTGCTTGAATTTCTGTATCTTCAGAGTCTTTAAAATACTCAAGAGCCTTTTCTAGATCATTACCCCCGAAATTAGGGTCATCATTACTCTTTGTAAGACCTAGCACTATGGCTTGAATTTCAGGGTGCGCAGAGTCTTTAAAGTACTTGAGAGTTTCTTCTAGTTCTACAGTTTGGTCACCTAACTGACTTAAGAGAATTGTTTCATCAAATTCATCCAAAGAAAAAGTGTTGTCCCAATTATCCTGAACTAGATCCTGAACTAAAGTGTTAATCATATTCACTTCATATGAGTCATCATAAGGTTGTCTAGTAACATTAAAGATATTTAGTTCAGTGGTCATATTACCAAAGGATATGTTCATAAGTCCGGTCCTACAGTTGATGACGACGTTAACTGTGGCTAAAAATAAGCTACCTAAAATCACTGGCATTTGAGCACTATGGTCCTGAACAGACTGGGTATCTAGAACAACGAAATCCACAGGATAAATAAACTTATCAACCTCAATTAGAACATCCTTTATGATACCACGAGGTATTTTGACAGACCTATCAGTTAACTGTAGGGTCATTTTAGTTGATTTCAACTTTCCAAGACATAGTTGGTTGTAAACATGATAGGGAGTAAGTTAACACTAGCTCCCAAGTCAAGCAATTCCTTATCAACTGAGTGATTACCAATTACACAGGATATAGTGGGGCATCTAGGGTCTTTATACTTAGGGGATGTTTAGTATAAAAGGATTGAACTTACTTGACCAACTAAAAAAGCTTTCTTATTGACATTAAGCTTACGCTTTCGTCTACAAAGATGGCATAAACATGCATTTGTCTAATTGCTTCTAATTATGGGATATTAATGTTCACCTGCTTAAATGTTTCCATTATCTCGTTGAAAGTTGAATCTTTCTTTGTTGGAGCTAACAGTTGTGGATATGGGGCTCTAGGAACAGAGTCGGACCTATCAGGAACCTCATTGACATCACTAGAAACTTTGTCAGTCTCTTCAGTTAGTGGATGCTCTTGGGAACTATAAGGTGGATCTACAATATGTCCACTATTAGGCTTGGCTACCTAGTTGTCTACCGTTTTTCCGCTCCTAAGGGTTGTGACAGAATTCACTTGATTAAATGTTTTATCTCCCTTGAGATTAGGATTGATTTGACTAGGGAACTTTTCATTTTCTCTCTTACTTAGAATATGAGCTATTTGACCTATTTTAAATTTTAACTTAGCAAGAGTCTTGGCATTAGTTTGAAAATTTTGCTCGGTTTCCTTTTGAAAACTAATATGGCTCGTTGTTAACATTTTCTGGGTCTATGTTAACATAATAAAAAATTCCTTTAAGTGAGTCATCCTGTTCTCGAAAGGGTTTTGAGAGTAAGTTGGCTCTAACGGGTTCTTAGGATAACTAAGCCCTGGTGGAACTTGGAGATTACTAGTCTGACCTTGGTTTTGACCATGGGACCATGATAAATTCGGGTGCTTTTTCCAACCGGGATTATAGGTCTCTGAATATGGATCAAACTTTCGACGATTATCAAATCTAGAGTTGTTATAAATAGCACGGGATTGCTCTTCACTAATCCGTCCTTCCCAAAATGAGTTATTGGACTCTATTATGCAACTAGAGACTTGAGAGGTTCTAATCCTATCATTAGTTTCAACAAAAGACTTACGTTTAAACTGAATCAATTCTAAAGCTTCTAACCGCCTAGATAAGGCAACAAACTTCGCATCTGACTCAAAGCTTAAGTCTACCATATTGGAGATATTTCTATTTAGCAAAAGTCTTTTAGGGGGTTCCACACATGATTCCCACTGTTGGGATTTGTCAGCTACTTCTTCTAAAATGGAATATGCTTGATCAGCAGTTTTGTTCAAGAACCCACCAACACATAATGACTCAACCATGGATTTGGTCGAGTAGTCTAACCCGTCATAAACAATCTGCACCAGTTTCATTTTCTCAAACCCATGATGGGGACATTGCGCCAAGAGATCATTTTTTTTTCCTATAAATCTAGAAAGAGACTCTCCTTCCTGTTGCATACTGGCACTAATTTTTTTCCTATAGACGCGGTTTTATGTTTTGGGTAAAACTTTTGGAAGAAAGCAGCAGTAAGTTCAACCCTGTAGTTATGGAAAGCCATGACTTAGCCTTATCTCTCAAAGAAAAAGGGAACAATCTAAGTTTTAAAATTTCATCACTAAGGTCTTTAATTCTAACTGTTCCGCAAATTTCTTCAAAATCCCTTACATGAAAGTATGAGTTCTCATCATCTTCCCCTAAAAATACAGGGATCAACTGAATAGTACCAGGTTTCAACTCATAATTTGCTGTAGTGGCAGGTAATCTTATGCACGATGGTCGGTTGGACCTAGATGGGTACATATAATCTCTCACAATTGTCATTACTGTCACTATATGAGTACTAGGGATACTTTCCTCACTGTGAGAAGAACGTCCAAAAACAGGACTCTCTAGATTAAGGTATTCAAGAATCTTGTTTCCTAAAATAAAACTCCTTGGTTTCCCATTGATAAATCGACCAAGAGCTTCTCTTTTACGTTCTAGCATACAAGAATTCAACAAACACTGTTCACATGCAAATGTTGGGTTTACTAATTTAGGTAAGCTTGGGTTACCTACAACAAAATATACCCATAGTCAAAGACTGGTCACAGGTACAAGGCTGAGGTTTATGGTGTTTCGGATGATAATGCCCAGAGGAATCACCGTACTAAACCACGTGTTTTCCTAAAATCGGTGTCAGAAGAAGATGCAATTGGTGTGTGCAAGTATGTTTTTTTTACAATAAATAAAATATTAAAAATAAACAAACAAATAAAAAAAAAAATTACAAGTCCAAAAAGGAAATAAAGAAACTAATAAAAATAAAAGTCCAAAAATAATATCTTCGGTTTCTCCTTTTTCTTTTGGCAAGTTCAACTTTTCACCTTTAGCTTCGGGTCAATCCTCCACAACAAAAACAAAAATACCAAAGGCGTAAAATAGAATAAAAAAATCTGGAAAAAAAAATAATAAAAATGAAAATTGAAAAAATACAAAACCTAAAAAAAGTAAAAAATAAAATAAAATAAAATAAACCTAAAACCTAAACCTAAATACAAGTCCGCATCGCCGGCGCCAAAAATTGATGTCTTGTAGATAGTGATAAGAAAAGTGATTCGATTCTCAGACTTATAAAGATTCGATTCTAGATTTAAATTCTAAAATTAAAAGTATCAAATTTAATTAAAAGTTTGTATCAAGAATATTGAGAACATTGAGGCTAGGATTCCACTATTTTCCAATTTTTTATGTTATTCAATATTAATAATTATCATGCAATTCTAGACAATATAGATCCAACAAAAGAAATTGTGATTCTAAAGTATTTCCAATAGTAGATAATCAATATACTAGTTGTTAATCTCAAGCATGGAACATCAAGAGCCCTAAGTTAAGCATGCACCATCAAGTGAAAACACAGCGAGTTAATAAAAAATCAATATTTTAGTTTTTGATTCAATGCAAAAAATCATAAAAAGAATTGCAAAAATTAATTAAATAGATATTACCACATAATTGTTGGAAAAATAGTTTCCTCCGTCGCCTCAGCAAAGGGGTTTAACTCCTCATATTAATTATTTGCTCAAAATACATGTTTATAGCACAAAGGTTGATTAAAAGAAAATAAAGTTATAAAGCAGTGAATTCGCAACAGATATAAGTGTTGCAGGACCCACTGTTACAAAAGAAACTTTAACAAACATTGCAGATTTGAATTAAGTGTTGCAAATTTGAATTTATTCTGTTACAGAAAACTGTCGTTTTCACTATAGAAGTACGACACTTATGTTCTTCGTGCAGCAGAAGAAGCAATATTCCTGCAACCTTGATTCTTCGATTTCTAACCCTCTCTAACCTCTGCAAACTCTCGATGATCCCTTCTGTGTCTCTAGCAACCTTTATATATACTACAAACACCTAAAATCTCCCTCATAACTCCGAATCATTCCCTTTCTTTCTTTGCAGCAACACGGGAAATAATTTCCCGGTTTAACTTCTTCACGTGTCTCATAGCTGTCCAACTTCATTCAAACTCGTGGAATACATGGCATACATCTCTCTTGTTCTTTTGTGGCTCACGCAACTTCCAAAAATAGGTTAGATAACTCTGGAAATAACTTGAAAACCTGGGATACTTTCGTGTCTGCTTGTGTGCAGCACACTCCCTTTTCTTCGATTCCATGTCATGTACCTAGCCTGTTTGATCGTGATATGCCAATCCCAGTCAAATCCAACAATTTTATCCGACTAAATTTCCTCTCAATCTCGCCTGAAATTCCTGTGAATATCTATCTCCCTGTTTTGCTTCAAATCAATAATATAACCCAATCTAGTCGAATCGATCACATATATCAGGCCTGTTTAGTTAATTAGAGTACATTCCAATATATTCCAACGAGATTCTCCCTAGAAGTCCCTCAAAATCAAACCCTAATCTGGTTCACTGTTGCCAAAATTTCCCGCCAAAAATCCAGATTTTGAATTGTTGAAGATGAGTGCCCATAACCATTGGTGGGGTGCGAATAACAGGTGGATGCCCCTTAGCAATTGAGTGCCCCTTATCCAAAGTGGGAGTCTCTTTAGTACATGCTATGGTGGGTGCAAATAGTAATTTTTGGGCGTAATTAGTAATTTTCCTGGGTGCCTTTATCAACTCTTTTGGGTGCCTTTAACATATATCTGTGGTGCCTTTAATAATTTTCTCTGGGGTGAAAACACCATTTTTCAAGCCAATTTTTCCGCGAAAGCTTATTTCTCCAAAAATATCTACAAAGACATAAAAATAACATAATAAGTACAAAAATGAGCACTTAACAGTATATAGAATTGAGATAAATCAGACACAAAAATGTGTTTATTAGTATGCTTAACCTAGGTTTCCTCCGAGAAACATAATTAGGTTTACGAATTAAAGACTTCACTTAAGGATTCGTTAATCCAGGTCCGACTATCTTTAACTTGATATTTCGTGTATCCTGATCTTGTTCTGTCTGTTGTCGAGGTTTTCGTCAATCTCCTTCAGGAACGAGATAAAAAGAAATAACAAATTTCTCTTTATCTTAGACTTTGTGATTCCCCAAGATAGATATCTAAAACTCTTCTCTATTGATTAGTTTAAGATTGTTCTTAAGAAGTGGTTAATAATCCAGGCTTCTCAGCTAGCCGTGTATAAGTGTTCTGGATTTGTAAAGTTTGCAAGCTTTGTCTATTGCAAACAGATTTCCAAGCCTTGATTTGTTCGATTTAAAGGGAAATCAAATAGGCTTATCTGTTAGAAACATATTGTAATCAAAAGTCTTCACCTTTGTTGAAGAAAATCTTAGGCTGTAAATGACGCCAGCTAAAGGAATCAATTGCGTAGAGCCTTGTGCGGTTTGAGAGACATAAGCACGATTGCAGCTGAATTGATAGGAGGCTGAATTCGGTCTGCTGTCTGCGCTACATTCTAGTCTAAAGTTTGATAGTAAACTAGTATTTGTAGCGGCTTAATACAGTTCGGTGCTCAAATCTGGACTAGGTCATGGGGTTTTTCTCTGGGTGTATTTTTCCTCGCTAACAAAACTCAAATCTGGACCAGGTCATAGGAATAACACAAGTAATACGTAATTAACCCTAGTAGATAAGTCCATATTAATTGTGATCAATTACGAGACTCGTTCTTGTAGAATTTGTATCTTGAAAGATAGATAACAAGAAGAGTTTAAGCATGATGAATGCTACAAACTCTATAAGATTCATGTGCAAGGATTTAATTTTGATTAAGTATTACGTAACACGATTGTGGTTTTTTAATTAAATGTTGCTTTAATTAAAACTTTATGAAATTTAAAACCAGTTTGGATTTAAACACTAATTTTGAGATAGTTTTCATTAATAAAAGTAAAAAAATTACATTAGAAAGATTAAAATTAAATTACATCCATAAACTACCGATTTCCTTGACCATTAAGATGTTATTGGTCAGGTTTTATGGATGAAGGGTGTTGTTCAACATAGTAGAGATCTCACCAGTTTGAGACTCACTTGGTGGTTGATTCTCATCAGAATCGCCAAAACATTGAAAAGTAACCTGATGGGGATCATTCTTCTTGAGGGGACGATAGCAACCTTGAAATTGTAGAAATGCTGATGTAGTTGAGGCAATTAGGGTATAAAATAGATTTCCTAACTGCTTCAACGTTCAAGCCACTACAAGAGTCATAATGTCAGCTGGGAATCGTTTAAACAAACCTCCAAGAGTTGTTTCCATGTCAATAACTTCATCACCTGCACGTACTTGAGTATCTACATCGTGCATAAAACGACTTTTCATACTTCTTTGACTTTCATGACTTCAACGACTTCTCAAACTTCGCCGACTTCCACCACCATCACTTGAACAACCTGCACTACCGAGACTTGAACGTATACCACCATGACTTGGACCTCCATGACTGGAATATGCCGGAATAGTGATGTCAGACATCAAGTTTTCTGTCATTATTGGCATATCTTCTGAGTGGAATTTCTGAACTCCCCGTACTAAAGGGTTATAACATATAGTTCAGCTTCCTCTGATACTGCTCTGGTGTAGCTTCTATTCCCCAATATGAATAAGTTCATTCGAACTTCATTATTAATTGGAACTGTAATAATATTTCCTTCCGGAAATATAGTCTGTACTTCCCATTTAAATGGTGGCATAGCCGTCGATGAACCCAATAGACTATTAGGATATGAAAATGCGTCGGCCGTCTGTGGTGGAGGTTGGGAAGAAACATATTCATCAAGCATCCCACCTAAAGCGGAAATCCACCCAATCAAAATTTTGCGGTTGTGTAATAATATTTGGCTTGTAAATCATATTAAATCAAGAAAGGTAATCAACATCATCATGAACCTCATGGACCAAATCTTTAGCTTGTTCCCAATATGGACTATCCCTTACCAATTTGTCTCAGTCATCCAGGGAAATCTATCCACTTGGATATGGGTTAGTGGCTTTCACCTTTCTTCATAGCAACTGAAGAAGGTGTCTTACGCCATAATACCAATCACCCTAATCAGAAATAGGACTGTATAACACGATTTGCTTAAGGATTAGTTGTAGCATACTCTGGGCTTCCACATCTTAGAACTTAGGGATTGATTCATACGACATGGCAACAATATTATTACTTTTTCTACACAACTGTTGAGTTTTCTGAACAACGACAACATGTTGACCATCTTCAATACGACAAAAACCATTCAGGTTTTCTTTCAAACACGACGAGTATTGATCGAGGGTCAAGTAAAGTTCTGATTGGAGACCCCCAGTCATATGTTGGTGCAAGCTCTAAATCTTTCAACGATTCGACAAAACCAAGTAATGTCACTGAGCTAGCATTAGGAAATAGACATTGGCGCCTACAACACAAACACATGTTCGATCTCCTCATAATGTTAAGGGAAAAAATAGGGTGTTTTTGCTATCCTTTTTCCATTCATTTTGCTATCTTATAAAAAACTTTTCAACCCAGACACCTTTAATCCTTGGGCTTTTAGTTTTCTATGATTTCCTTCTGGATCCGCTTGAATAATTGAAGTCAAACTTTCTATCTTCCTTTTGACTCCCACTTTGATTTGTCAAATGGAATTACGTTCTCCTCACATGTAATTTCCGTCAAAATGTATAAATCTAATGACGTAACTCCTATAAACAACATATTCATAATTAAAGTTGGTTGAATGTTCATAAAACTAAAAACTAAATCTAAAACTTGAATTATAAGAAAAACAAACTTACCACATTCAAAATCTTTGGAAAAGAACGTATTTGTAATCTTCTACGAACCTTCCAATATAACTTGAAGAATTCGAGTCATTTGGTTTCTAGGTTGCATAAAATATAGATTTTTGTTAGAGGGAGAGCAAAAAAGGATCCGAGGAGAGCAAAAATCGTATTCAACTCAATAACTAGGACCGAGTCCAAATATCTTAACGAGTCGGACTAAATTAACCTTTATATAGCACACCAATTCTAAGCACGCTTCGGAAGTCGAAGTATTATTTTTATAACTTATCGTTCTTATTTCAGTGCCACCGTAATCATGCTGCTATCGCTGCCACCACCGGTCGTGGAAACAAATCTTATAAGTTTGTGTATCAATTAATCAAGAGATCGTGTGATCTATTTATTTTTGAATCTGATACTCTATCTTTTGATTAAGCTCATTAAAAAAAATCTTCAACCGTTTCATGGATCGATCCGAACGGTTCTTCTAAATCCTTCCAATGAAATGTAATTAAAGATGAGACTGATCGGTTTGTAGATCTTCAATAGCTTTACGACATGTTGTACCCATTACAGTAAACAAAACAAAAATTAATGATTACAAAATAACAAAAATAAATACAAAATCAACCAATGATTTGATAGTACGAATCTTAGATACTAGAGATTATGAATTGAAAATCCAAGCCGGAGTAAAAGAGATTTCCAATGTAAAGCCTATATTCATAAAAATAATGATTAACTAATCTTGTGCAATTGGTTTTGTATTTAATATCATTAGTTCTGTTATATAGTATACAGTCTATGTTATGAGTCGTTCGACTACAAAAATGGTGGTGGCCAGCAGCGGCGGCCGGTGGCTTCGGCGGGCATGAGATTTTTTTTATTTTTTTTTATTTTTTTTTGAAAGATGACGTGCATGAGATAACTATGGTCTAGGTTAGGGTAAAAGATTTTTTTAAGTGTGCGAAGACATCGTGTGTGCTAATAAGGTTAATTTAGTCCGACTCGTTAAGATATTTGCACTCGGTCCTAGTTATCGAGTTGAATACGATTTTTGCTCTCCTCGGATCCGTTTTTGCTCTCCCTTTAACAAAAATCAAAATATAGACGCCACTAAGGATATCTTCAAACTATTTCTTGAACAACATGGGGAAGGTAGTTGAACACCATATTGAACTCAGATCACTCACCTCTTAAAGCGACTGAATTAACTCGTTCTTGGATGGCTAGATAAGTGCACATGTAGTATACCATAACTAGCTAGTTGTCTAACATTTTGAAACTCATATTCTTTATCTTGCCCATAATTCAATCCAGTCGAGGGCTGATTGGTCCTTTGATTTTTTAATTTCATTTTACTTTTGATTTCATTTTGCAGAAAAAATTGGTACAACAAACTTCTGGAAAGAAATTACTAAAGATCAAATATTTTTGTTTCACAAAAATTAGAAAAGAAGAGAAGGTGTAAAATAGAATGGTGAAAGGCGTGGATATTTATAGGCGTAACATAATGTTTGCGATATAGAGTCGACCGTTGGCTTATAGACAAAATCGTCAACGATAGCCAGCGATGAGTACTCTATTGCTAGCGTGCAGTCAATATCGCTCGATAACAACTCCATCGCTGAGCCGTTTTCCTATAGTGGCGGCTAGTTTGCCAGGTCACCGGTGCGTAGGATCCGAACTAGGGATGGTAATCCAACCGAATACCAAAGTCTCATAAATCCCACGTTCCAAATTCCGTAACCTAACACAAAAATTACTCAAGATTTGATAACTCGAGCTCTTCCTTTAAAGAATGAAGCCGTTGTGTGATTAATTCCCGCTCGGAATAACTAGGGTTTGTTGTAACGCGAATAATTACTATATTCCCAGTTCATCCTAAGAATGGCTGTGTTCAATCAGTTAGAAATTCCTAATCATCCAAGTAAGTTACCAATTACTTTTCACTCTGTTTAATTATATTAACTTTTGTGTAGTTCACACTGAAAAGGGAAAAAATCGAGTTAATGAAATTAGGGTTCTAGGAAAATTTAGACGGTATGGTATTATTAGTATGTAAAATAGTTGGTATTTGGTATCTAGGATTTCTTATATAAATGTGATGAATATACCATCATGAGGATTTGTGTATCCACTATGAAGTGGAAGTTGTTTGAAAAATATTAGCATTGGTTTAGTAGTCAAGTGCTCAATTTCTTGTATCAGTTTCATTTCTAATCAAACTAAATTGGTTTTTTGTCCTATTTTCAAATTATTTTATCATGCGGATTTTAGTTCCCAAGTCTCTCTTGATTATTTGCAGTTTGTTAACATTAGATGTGAATTTATTGTTTTGAGATTGGATTATTTGCAGTTAGTTAATGTTACTTGATTTGTGGTACTTTATGCATCCTGTTTACCATCCGCGGATCGTGGCTTATTATGGTTGGACATGTTTTTATGGTGCAGCCAAAACTAATGAGGCCATACTACAGGGATCTGGTTTGCCAAGCGCAACAGAGTTCGGTGCATGGACTGCTCTTATAGCAAAGACTGAAAAGACATCACCTGTAAGTGGTAAAGTCAACAATTTGTATTGTCATGGCGGTATTCAATGTTTTGATGCAGTGAGTGTATACTTTACAGTGATGGCCACATTTATCCAACCTGATACCCTTCAGATGCAAACTATTGTGTAAGCTGTCAATTACGGATATCGTTCGTTAGTATATAATCAACACTGTGTGTCAGCACTTCTTGTCTGTTTTGTCGTAGGTGCATTTCCGATTAGTGGCAAGTACTTGTTTCATCATTCATGTCAAATGGCCATGACAGATCTTTCTTAATGCAGCACTGATACTGACATTGTATTTCAACATGTCTGATGCCTTTCCACAACTGTGTTTCTCAACGGCCATATCTTAGGGACACTGCCAGTATGGTACTCTGTGCAGTTGATCTTTGTCTCACTTCCCGTTCCATTTCAATAGCAGTTAGGCAAAGAAAGATGGAAGAATCCCCCCACCCCGGTGCAAATGGGATTCACCCTAGACCTCTTGGTACAACCACCAAGTGTCTGACCAACTCATCTGTTGGACACTTACGATGAATGAGGCATGACACAAATTCATCTTTCCCTTGGAAATATTCATTACTACGTTACTCTGACTCTACCGATTGAAAATTCTTCTGACCAAGGTTTTGAGACAATAGGGATATTCCTCGCACGCTGATCCCTTGAATATTGCTATTTTCTGTAAGCTGATGAAGCAACTTCAGTGTTAGAATATCATGCGATTCTAGTCCTACAGCTACCTGTGTACCGTTATTTACTGCTCTGGACCTTTG
>JAJJMB010009593.1:209984-237142 GCA_023531105.1 Papaver atlanticum | reverse complement strand
ACTTCCCGTCTGACCAATATGGCGGTACCTGCACCATGATGAATCACAGTCAAGTGCTGAACTCTATTTAGGGATCTATTGTTGGTTTTTCGCTATAACACCATAAGAAAATTCCTTGCACCCAGTTAGTTACCTCTATATTCCCACTGTTATACCGGGCTACAATTCTGCAGATATGTCTTTTTTTTATGGTTAGTAAAACATGTGCTCCAGTTTCTTGGCGTCTCTGGAAGCTCCTGATGTTTATTTTTCTGCATTTACAGGTTGACTTGGAGAAGATCTGCCTAGTATACAACACTTTCTTGTCTCATTACCCTTTGTGCTATGGTTATTGGAAAAAGTATGCTAATCACATGGCAAACCTGTGCACCATTAACAGGGTTGTTGAAGTTTATGAACTAGCATTAGAATTTGCGACCTACTCTGTTCATCTATGGGTCGACTATTGTACCTTCGGCATGTTGTTATTTGAAGATCCAAATGATGTTCGAAGGTGATAGATGCTATTCTCCAAGAACTTAAGTTCTGAAAATTATTTCCAGTTTAGGGGATTTTTAAGGTAGTGAATCGAATATACTTTCAGTTACAAAAAGAAGCTAACACCTCCAGCTTATGTTGGAAGTATTCTCAGTTTGTTTTCTGGAATTTGGAACCTAAAACATAGTGTTTTAGAACCCTGTTTTTGCTATCCTTTCTTTTGGTTTAAATAGTTTCTTTTTTGATGTAAAATTCTGTAAAACTAGTATTCGGAGTAATTTTATTAAACGATGTAAAAGTGGATTCTTTGTTTCGTGTCTTCTTAGAATACTGGGTGAGTAGTAATAGGATTTAGAGATTACTATCTGCTCTTAAATATTTTATATCCTTAAAGGTGAAAGTTAGATCTCTATTGTTTTACTAATGGTATTAATATTATTCTGTTTGAAATTGTTTAACAGATTATTTGAAAGAGGAATGTCATTTGTTCGCAAAGACTATTTGTGCCATCTCTTGTGGGATAAATACATTGAATTCGAGTATTCACAGAAGCAGTGGAGTTCCCTAGCTCATATCTTTATCCTATCTCTGAAAATCCCAACCAAAAAGCTGAATAGCTACTATGACAGGTAATTCTCTGATCATCTTGGGTTGTTTCTGCTGCAGTATATGCCTTTTCGATTATAGTGAAGCTTAGGTATGATCCTATATTAAGCAGTCCCAGTGATTTTTCTCTCAAATGAATGTGGTGTTGATGTGTTATCTTGGATATTTCGTTTGTTGCTTGCACCCATATCGCGGACTTTGTGCAAATGTATTAGTCAATGTTTCCATTTTTTCATTATTACTAGTGTTCAAGTTTCATGTCAACTTCAGTCTTCTAGCATCTAAACTGTGTGTACGGCCAAATTAATTATGACTTCTTCTTGAAATTTGTTTCGCAATTTTCCTCAGTTTTAAAAAGTTCTCCACCATTTGGAAAGAAGAAATAGTATCTCAAGGTACTGCTGTCACAGACATACAACCAGGATCTGATTTTGGGATCACTGATGTAGCAGCTTATGAGGACGAAGATATCCTTGGTGTGATTAAAGACCTTCTAGATCCTGCACTTGGCATGCGTAGGCTTAATGCTTTGGAGAAGTATTTGTCAGTTGGAGAACAGTTCTATCACAATGCTAGTCAGATAGATGCAGATATCCGATGCTTTGAGGGTTGTGTCAAGAGGCCTTATTTCCATGTGAAACCGCTTGACCTTAGTCAGCTAGAAAACTGGCATTACTATCTAGACTTTGTTGAGATGCAAGGGGATTTTGACTGGGTACGGATTCGTCTCCTATCTTAGTGTTGCTCAAGTTTTTTTTTTTTTTTTTTTTTTTCATTATTGAAAATATCTAACACCCATATGTTTTTGACAGACCGTAAAACTTTATGAGAAATGCTTAATTCCATGTGCTAATTATCCGGAATTTTGGATACGCTATGTGGAGCTCATGGAAAGTAATGGAGGAAGAGAAATAGCAAAATTTGCTCTTGATCGGGCAACAAATATTTTTGTGAAGGTAGTAATTGTCTTCTTTTTTTCTTTGTCTTTTTTCTCCGTGAAGGCTACTTACAAGAGAATTACTGTCAACATCATCAGTTACTAAGTTGTAGTTGTACGTTCATTTTACCAGGTGAGAATCCTTTGTAACTTGAACTTTACCTTTCTGGATTGACTGTAAGGGGCTTTCAATCTGATTTTTATGCAGACATTTGAATTATTTGAGAATTGTATGTTTAAGTTAATATTAGTGTTATGGGATATGTACATTTTTGTTCCACAAGGAAAAACACATTGCAAAGAATTTGACAGTTTGCTTGAGATATATCCAACAGTCTGTAAAGGATATTTTTAGTTGGTCCTAGCAAAGATTAATTCATTTCATCCGAGTGTTTTTGTCAGTTGAAACAATAGGCACTCCTTTGCACGGAGAAACCTAGTTATTCTAGCTGAGACATTCCTAACAATTTTGAAACATTTGGAAAAAATACATTATTATACTGCTACATATCTACACAGAATAGGATTTCTCTCTCTTATCACAACAAATGGAACTGGAACAGGTTAAGCAGTCTGAACCCATGGTTCAAGATTTGTTCTGTTCTGTTATTTATTCCTTTCCTTTTAGCTAAATATGGTGTCCCTTACTAACAGGGTGTACCAGCTATCCATTTATTTTCTGCAAACTTCAGGGAGAAAATAGGAGATGTTTCAGGTGCCCATTCTTCCATCCATAGTTGCAGTGCGGAGTCAGATTCTGACTTTATTGAAAGAGTTAAAAGAGAAGCTAACATGGAAAAACGTCTGGTATGTAGTATTCAGTATGCATTATGTCAGGTCTGTCAAAGTAGAGATTTAACCAGATGATTTTCTGTTTTTTTTTTCAGGGAAATAATGAAGCAGCATGTATTATATATGAGAAAGCCCTAGAAATTGCAAAAGAAAAGCAAATGGCACATGTCCTTTCCACTCTTTATTGTCACTTTAGTCGATTCAAATACATGGTAGGAAATCATATTCGTCAATTTACGTTTGCTTTCTTTGATGTAGTAATGTTTATCTATTATGGGCTTCCAATAGATGCCTACTGGTTTCTCTTTCTAACTTGTTTCTTCCTAATAGGTCAACGGTTGTATAGATACCGCTAGAGGTGTCCTCCTCCAGGGTTTTCATCATTTGCCTCATTGCAAATTACTTCTAGAGGTATTTATCCTTCTTGATCTGTTACCGTTATATTAGTTTTGATGTTTTATAGGATTCTTATATGGAAGATGGTCCTGCTTTTACTATCTATTGATTTTCGTATCAATCTAGTTATTCTTAAAACTCATTTACCATTTGGATTTTCGTGGATACTTTATAATATGCTTCTTGATGAAGCAAGATTGGCCTCAACCTATCCAGATTGCATAGTTTAAAAGATTTCCCTGTAATATAATGCAGGGACTGTTGACCTTTGAGATGATGCACAGAGGGCCATGGAATGTAAAATTGGTCGACTCTATTGTTGGACATTCAGTATTCCCTGGGCCTAATTCATCTACAGTTCTGAGCCCTGAAGATCGTCAAGATATTTCAAGCTTATATTTACAGGTCAGGTTTCTCTTCAAGTTTTAATTCATTTGATGCAGTTCTATTCCTGCTGTTTAATTGAAGAGGTATAGGGCCAGCAAAACTACAGGCGTGTGAAGCTCAAAATCAAAGATTAAAATGTCCATTGAGCAGTCCATTTGCAAGAGCCTGTCTTACCCTCTGTTATTTATCGTATTTATGGCCCAATCTGTTAGCCTGTTGAGGTTGACGTTAAGTTTCCCTTACTAGGGTGTTGCTAGGATTTTAGCCACTAGTCTTTAGTCAGAATAATGGTTTACATTTCTTTCAGTAGGGTTTGATTTTGAATCTATGCTTGGACTCGCAGAGTTCGGTGTTATCACTTATTTGACTGATCAAATGATCAATGCTTAGTATTTCATTGCGACCTCATCAGTTCACAGAGAACCCGTCATTTATTTGTAGCGAGATATTTTGTTATACTTAACCTCATATCTTAAATCTAGATTGATAACTTTCTCCTGTTACAATCTGCCTTTACCTTTTGCTAATGCACATTTGCGTGCAACAGTTTGTGGACCAATGTGGGACAATTGATGATATTAGGAAGGCACGGGAACGGCATAGGAAGTTATTTCCACATATAATGAGCCGTACATATTGTATCACAGAGGGTCAGGATATGATCATTAGTTTGCCTTCTAATGCTCCTGAAGATAAAGTTTCCGGTATATCAACAGAGTGTTTCACGCTTGACCAGAAACGAGCATCATCACCTAAAGGATCTGACATCCCTAATGGAACCCCATCAGAAGGTATTGATGATACAAAGAAGACTCCGCAACCACAGGTATCGTCCAAAGTTGTAGAACAGTCTGAACAAAGTGTAATGCAGCAGAATTCAGGGGATAATGATTTAGTAAATGATGTCAGTAAGCATTGCGAAACTTTGAAATCCCTGCAACATCCTTTGGAAGGTGAACATGAAGAAGAGCAGGAAAATATGGATATTGAGCCAAAGGATGCTTCTAAACCACCTGAACTGAAAAATGTTTCAATAAATCCTTGGGATGTAGAAAGCCGACATTTGACCCCCACTGTTTCTCATGATAGTGATGATCCTAAACCAGACCCTACATCACATGCAAGTGAACCAGAGAATGATGCTTACGCATGCACGAACTCTGATCACTCGTCCCAAGTTCATGTTCAAGCAGATTCTGACCCTTCACGTTTGTCAGCTAATCCAAGTTTTCAACAAACTCAATCTCAGAATCAGCCACCGGGGTCGAGAAATATTTTATCTGATTCATCCGTTGCTAATGATGGAAATCGGTCTCAGATTAACTTTGGTCGGCAAACTCCTGGAGATGCTAGAAGTAGCTTGCAAGGTTATCCTCAAAACCAGTCATCCGTCGCACAATCAGGAATTTTTATGCATCAAGTTTATCCTCCGTTCGGTCAATACCAACAAATGCAGCCAGGTATCGAAGTTCAATCTTTCAATCTAATGTCATTGCAACAGTTGAATTGCGGGCTGGCTTCTTTGTTTAAGTTTGATTGTTGAAATATAACCAGCTTTCATGTTGATTCTTAAAATTTACTTTTTGGAAAACTCATGATACTTTTATATCACAAGCTCCAACATAATCGAGAACCATACGTATAAATACTTTCATAATATTTTGTTTCTAGTGTGTATTCTGAATTGTAACAAGAGTCGCATATCTCCAGTATCAAATGTGCAGCAACAGAGTTACGCGTTTGTACAACCTCCTCCAGCTCAAGCAGGATCCCAACCCGTTTCTTTCTCTCATGCGCAAGTTCATTCATATCCACCCCAAAGTGGGCAAATGCAGACTAGTCAGGCATACATAAAACAGCTGTGGCATTACTATTATCAGCAGCAACAACATCAACAGCTACCACTGGCACAACAACTGCAGCAGCAACAATTTGTATTACAGCAGCAGCAAATTCTTGCACAGCAGCAACAGCAGCAGATACTTGTACCGCAGCAACAGCAGCAGATTCTAATACCACAGCAAATGCAGCAGACTCTAATACCACAGCAACAGCAGCTCCAGTTGCAATTGCAACCTCAGCAATTTCCACTACAGACACATTCATGGAGCCAAATCAGTTACCACCAGCAGGTAATGTTTTTACTCCTTAAGTGAATTTTCCTTGTCTCTCATGTTGAATGCTACACTGGCTTAGGGTTATCTGTGCAAACATATCATGGAAGCATTTGGGCATACTTCGACATTAATTGTTAGGTTCGGCACCAACCAAAAAGTACCAGGATTGCCCTTGGTGAAAGTGAAAACCAACCATATAAAAAAAAACTAAATAGCATGAAACTAGGATATTACTGTCAGTTCATGAATATGAACAAATCTTATGTCCTATGTTGTAAAAGGCGCACTAAGCCCAGGACAGGCGCCTAGGAAAAAAAGGCCCCAAGGCGAGGCGTGATGACCATTTTTTCTTCTTCTTTTCTTTTGGCGCCTAGAGAGCGCTTAAGCTCGCCTCGCCTAGCGCCTTTTACAACATAGCTTATGCCTATTGCATGATTGTTATAGTTATGATGTGAATATCGAGTTGAAGTCATGTTGCTCACTGTGTAGTGCCAAGGAACTGCTCAACCTAATAGCCAGTCATCTGTACCTGCCAGTCCTTTGGGTACCCAATCTCATCCTCCCAGCGTTTAAAGAAGCTCAGGATGTTTTTCAGTAGCTTCGCTGCATATGAACCTAACTGGCAGTTCTCCCTTCAGATTTGTCCAGGTAAAGTTTTTGTAAATATAACAGGTGCTTGTATTTTAGATTTGTTTGTCAGGCTCATAACCAGAAGTAGCTATACACTTTAATAACTAATATTTCCAGTTTATAGTGTCCGTAAGTTGTAAAGTACCCCATGTGCTTAAGATCACTAATCAAATCTTTTGAATTTTCTCTGGCATCAAACTATCCTTAACAATAGAAATTCAGTGTTTGGACACTTTTGATGGCCATCCAACACTCAAATTCTTCAGTGTGTTGTGGTACAGATTTGATTTGGTTGAAACTCTCTCCCATAATACATCATCTACTTTGATATTTGAACAAGTTAATCATCGATTGAATCCCATGGCAGATTGCTTTGTGTATTTGCTATCTTCGGTTTTCTACACATACTAAATACATACCCATTCGTGACCCATAGGTTTCATAGTACCTCGCTCAGAAAACAAATCAAATTTTGGCTGGTAAAATGAATCAGTGGACTCTCATGATTTCTGAAGTGGTTTAGATTTAGGTGTATTAGTGCTCTGGTGGACTTTAGTCATTAACGAACTCATTCCTCTCCGCCCCTCTCCCAAAATAAAAATAATTATTTTAAAAATAAAAATATTGCAAAAATTAACATGAAAGGTAGAGTTAGTTTGCCCCCCTTGTGACACAATCTTAGCCCCATCCGTTTCGGCTCCCTTGACTAGGTTACCCATGAGGCTCGCTGGTAGGCTAGCACAACAACTCATTGTAATAGTGTGGTTAGTACATATATCGCCTATATTTTGAGATTTGACGTGTCTTCGTAACCGTGCCATAAATGTGTCCTGTATCCGAGGTACATGGATTTTCTGACACTTGAGTTCTCGGTTTATCCCGTGTGAGTGGGATGCACTATCAAGCCCATTCCTAATGGAAATTGTATAGTAGCTTGGAAAACAAAAGAAAGGATGTATTTGTTGGTAATGCTATTGGCTTGGAAACAGGAGGCTGAATCAATAGATAACTTGTTTTTGTAAAGGTTTGGACTTGGAGAGAGAAAAACGGTAGATTTTTTTTTTTCATGGTGTAAATTATTCAAGTACCATTTGATTGAAGCCATCAGTTTCACACAGAAAATTTAACTTCAAAGAGCCGCTTTAGTACTACACAAGACAAAGAAAGCCATCAGAGATCTAAGCATTAACCTCTTTTATAAACTCAGCCATAGGACCCTGCTCCACACCAATATAGATACTCTAAGTTCAGATGCTTTTGTCATTAGATCTGAAGGGCATCGGCGATAGACCCAGCCAGACTCAGAACCTCAAAAGGAGCCTTGTCCCCTATAGCTTTCACTGTGTGTGAGCAGGAATCCGTGATCCAAAAGTAAGAAAATGCTCGTTGTGACCCCTCCTCTGAAAGGTAAAAGTAAAGTAGAAAAAAATTTACAATACTGAATGAGCAAAAACAGAATGATTAATGGTGAAGAGGGTGCTTACTTTCATTGCAGCAAGTAAATCGCTCCCATGAACGCTTAGGGAACACACCATGGGTAACATACGCACTGACCTTAGTAGCACCATGAGCCGCCAAAACTTTCTGAGCATATAGAAAACAAAGACAACGATCATAAATACAATAGCAGGCCATTGGGGTCTTATACATGATAAAAGTCTATTCTGATGAATAAAGAATGGGCTGTACTAGTCCTACATCATCTGACCAAATATCACATCAGCCAAGTCAAACACAGACACGTGATTTGGTTGTCAAACAATGTTGCCCATAGCTTGTATCCCTCTAACGATTGTAAAAGACTAAAGTAGAGAATGTTTATGCATGGAACTTGGACAAACTTTTGTTTTGCTTCTGCACATTCAAATGGATACCGAATGCTTCAGCAAGGCGATGGTTTAGCTTGACAACCTGCTGAACAGCAGGTCAATCCCAATATTCATATTTGTTTCCTAGTTGTAGACTTCTTTGGTTATGTGTTTGCATTGCGATTCAGACTCTACATTAAAAAAAGTTGTTGCATTTAATAAACTGATTCTGTCTATGCGGAAGAAAAATGGTTCTTTGACGGTATTTTGGTGTACCATTGTATATATAATATGCCAACTGTTGCTAACTTTTCTGTAATGCATTCAATGGAACCCAATGGATGTGATGTGTATCCTTTAGTGGCAACCATGTAGCAGTATACATTCATGGAACAATGATGCTCATTGCATGTTAGTGTTATGCTCCTATTCCTATATATATGGCGTCATTTATGATTATCAGAGAAGTTTCTAAAGCCCTCCACCTTACAATTGTGTGCGTAAAAAGGATTATTGGAGTTGGATGGAATGCCAGTATTTGATATAGATAATTATACTGGAGATGCCCCTCTTTTAACTTTTTAAGTCTAACCTCAACAGGGCTGTTGGCAAGAAAAACAGGATTACGGGTGAAAAGAAAATTGAAGGAATTTTCATGAATCAATGAAACGATTCTTCATGAAACAAAATACTGTGTCTGTTTAATTTGAAAATTGCATACCTGGCACTCAATGAGGGTCCCTCCAGACTGCACCAAATCATCAACAATAACGACATGGCGGCCAGCTGGGTTTCCTTCTTTGAGTCGAACTATTCTTTTATCACCTTCGCGAACTTTAGTACACACAACCTGTCAACAAGATATATTAGACCGAGCAAACAGAGGCACTAAATATTAGTGAAATGTAATAGATGCATATGTAACATAAAAACCATGGGATAATGCTGCAACTGCTTGTAGAAACGTTTCCAAGCTCCATCATCTGGAAATGCCACGACAATCTAGAAAGCAAATGATTGTTAGATTGATCAAATTAGGTCGAACCGATGACATGGGAGGGTAAAAATAAGAAACTGAGTACAGGAACTGATAATTATAACAAATCTTTAGGATGCCCAGCCATATTTTTCATCCAGAAACCGATAAACCATAAGAGGCCAACTGATAATGCTTTGGGTGAAAGAACCAACAGGAACTGCTTTTTATTTATTTTTGAACTGGAAGGTTGATTAAGTAGGTGCATACATTGTCTGTGTCAGGAAGCTGATCAAGCCGTTGCTTCAATAGGGGGATTCCAGTCTCGAAGCATGGCAAAACATGATCTCCGAAGTAAAATCTTTCCTGTAAAACAAGATGGTAATCCAAGATAAAGATCAAATCAACATGGCTGAGGAAAACAACCACACAACATAAGAAATTACAAACTTGACTAATAATGATAATTAGGGAAGTTCTAAATTATAAATATGAGCAGAAAACACACACAGAGTTAAAACCAACAAATAAGAAGCAATGTTGTGAAGATGCAAAATATTACAACACGTAAAAAAATGTTAAGAATTTGATTTTGGATGGTTTTTGAACTTATCATGCAAATCTTTTTGTTACACAACAAAATTCAAGTTGATGTCTTTTAGACGAATTTGTTTAAGAGGGTGAAAGGTATTGAATTCGATCTGAAGTGTAAAGTCTATTGCTGAGAAAAACTTGAACCTTGTATTAAAATCAACAAATAAGCACCACCCCTGAGAAAAGGATCAACGTTGAAGATAAAACAAGCAGAAAAAGGATGATATAATAGTAAATTTAATTCTTTTTCTACAATCGTTTTATTTGGATAAACTTCAGGCAAACTAGGGGCTGACTAAGCCATATGTGACCCACTGATTTGTCCAGGGATAGATATCAGGGAATATCATGTATTCTGGTAACTCTTGATTCGTCTGGTGAAGATGTTGTTGTAAAACTAATATATGTGTTTACTGATTTTGCAATACCTAGGAAATCAGGAAAAGTTTACAGAGAGAACAGAGAATAATAGAGAAATCAGAACAAGCATGTGTTATCCAAAATGAATATAAATCATAGTTGAAGTAAAATCTTCAACCGTGAGTACTGAATTTGGACCAACCTGCAAAGCATGTATATCATAGATGACCAAACTGGTCGGACCTCCCCTTGATATGGGTATATTAGATAATATCCTTGCCATGGTAAACGCAGTTGCAACATCTCCTTCCTCTTCCATGCGTTCAAAAGAACCGGTTGGAAAGAATGGTAAAACAAGCGTGAACGATGCTACAAATAACCTAGGGAGAGCAAAAATGACAGATAGTTGCTCAAAGATGACAGCTGGGGAACTGAAAGAAGCTAAGAAAGCAACATGCTGGCCTCGGATGTCTTGTGCATTGTTGATGAAAAGATTAGGAAATCCATCGTCAAAGCTCCTGAAAGATGCATTAACATTATATTAGTCGTCCCATAATTTTGAAAAGAAACACTCAGTTCAGCTATACATGACCAGAATAGTTGTAGTCACACTCATAAAATGTAATAGAAAGAAATTACTTGCGTTAATGACTTTGAAATATAAAACTGCAAGTATCACACAATGCAAAGAGTGCAAAACCGACAAACCAAAACAGATTTCAAATTTACATCACAAGGCATGTAAAAAGTAGGGAAAAAAATATGGTAGCAGAAAAGCAAAATAGAATGCTTGACAGAGTATGGTAGCTAAGCTTGTTTATCAACCTTTGATACCATTCAATGTAAATTTCCCGGGGAGTCTATTGTTCTTGCAACCCAAACTAAATCATTAACAAGATTAGTTGGCTTGTCCCGTGGTGTCTTGATTGAAAAATTAAACCTAACCCCTTTTGAGATAGGGTTTTCCCTAACTCCCCAGAGTTATCAACCACAATTTTATTTTATTTTTTAATCTTAGGGGAAAACTTCATCTACCACTTTATCTAAACTTACCTTTCTCAAGCCTCCAATCAGATTGAAAATTACAAAAAAGACACCATTTTTTTTCAAGAGGTTAGAGCCATGAGCTCTTTCCATAGAATTTTTTGGTTAACACTAAGGAAAGTATCCCCTCGAGGTACAACATAAAGTTCAAATTAAGAATGGATTATCATCAGTAATACCAAGTGATTAAAAACACAGCTTGACATCCAAAACAATCAAAATAACCCCTAAACCACCAAACAATAATACCGAGCAAGTGAAAATGAAAAACCAAGTTGTCTAAAATAATAATAATATTACATGTGTATTCAGGGTTTTAAAAGAACTTTCGAAAAGATTTATATATAGAGAGAGAGGGAGACAAACCTCCAATTAATAGATTGAAGTTGTATAGAATCGGATTGTGAAGCAACTTTTCTAGCTAGATCTTCAGACTCAACGCAATGAAATAACAACACTTTCTTCTCCTTGCACTTCTCCATCTCTCTGTATCTTTCTTTTCTGTCTTTCTGAAACCCAGCGCTCACTCCCCTCTAACTCTCAAGCCTGAACTGAAGAGTGGGTGTGCGCAACGAAGGAGACGGGTGGGGCCTTAATCAACTTTCAAAACTAAAAGAAACGAAAAACCCTTATTCTCTTCACAATCAAAAAGTGCCGCACGCGCACTAAAGTCCTCGTTAATCACCCGTTATGGCGTTATATATGTCACCCGTTATACGTCTACTACGGAACCCTATTGTTAGCAGCCTACGAAATTATAAACCACTACGTACCCCAGACCCAGTGGATTTCCGTTGGCTTTCGCCTTCCCTTTAGGATGGCTGAGAGTAGCCGCGAGTTTAACCCTCACCCCAGTCGGTTTAATTTGATTTCATCGTTCGAAACTAGTCATAAGAATTCAAGGTGACCAAACCTGTGGTACAAAAACCACATTCAAATGTTGAGATCCATTAAAACTCCATCTTAAACAAACTTGATACAAAACCCCCAAATTTTTAAAATTTGATACAAAAACCCAAAATTTCAAAATTGGTTTCATCAAATTCTATTATGAAACCAAAATTGGTTTCATCAAATTCTTTGGGGTTTTTGTGTTACTTTTTTTTTTTGGGTTTTTGTGTTACTTTTGTTTTGATGGGTTTTTTTTGTGGATGGATAGTGACACCTTTGGGGTTATAACTCGAGGACCGTTCATCATTTCATGCATTAGTTGGGCCGACCGAGCGAAGCTAGGAAGGACCTTATATATGTTGACTTTATGTCAATGTGAAGCATGACTTTTTTTTCTTCCAATTTGACACAAAAAGATTGGATTTGGTGTTTGTAACCAAAAAAATTCAATCAACAATAAAAGGACTAACTTGTCCCTCCCTTTTAGTCCAATTACTATAACTTCTTATACTCCCTCCGTCCCACTATTAGTTGACCTATTTGTTTTTAGATTTTATCTCATTAATAGTTGTTTTTATATCATTTGATACTCATGTTTATATTCGTTACGTAGGTGTTTTAAAATGCTTTTCAATGATATAAAATTTATGAATATCCGTGGTATAGTTTGAGAGATAAATCATTTCTAAATTATACTACTAGGTCAACTAATAGTGGGACGGAGGTAGTATATCCTATTTTGTAGGGGTATAATTGGTAACCAAACTTTAATATAACATATTTAAAAATCCGTGCCTTGGAATTTTACAAATTTTATCTCGTTGGAAAGGTTTTAAAAAAATCTACGCAGTGAGTACAAATAACAATATCAAATTTAGAGTTTTTACCAAAAATTCGGAGATGTTTATCATTTTAGGCACAATTTTCGAAAATTAAATGTATATCCATTATGCAAACCACCACAAAGGATACATAATACTTTTTGTAGTCATATTTTGGTTTATGCATCGACTTATTTTCTGTTGCAACTAGTAAACTGATGTACTACCTCCGTTTCAAGAAAAATGATACTTTCACTTTAGGCACAATTTATGAAAATTGAATGCGTAGTCATTATGCAAACCACCACGAAGGATGCATAACACATTATGCAGCCATATTTTAGTTTATGCATCGGCTAATTTCCCGTTTCAGAAAAAGTGATACTTTTACCCTGTGTCAGGAAAAATGATATTTTCACGTCGTGTCAGGAAAAATGATACTTTCACTCTGTGTCAGGAAAAATGATACTTTTAATACTTTCGCTCCATGTCAGGAAAAATGATATTTTCGTGTCGTGTCAGGAAAAATGATACTTTCCCATCGTGTCAGGAAAAATGATACTTTCGCGTCGATTTCTTCGGTCGGCCGTCCCACCGTGGCAGCGGTCATCTAGTTTAATTTGATTTCATCTTATAAGAGGAACATATCATCAAAATGTTAGATCTAAATTCATTGTCGTTTGGGTTTTGTAGAGAAAATGACACAAATCATGTATGATAGTGTCCATCTAAAAGTGTCAATGAATCCTTCCTCTTAGTATTATTGTGACCATAATATAATGTATTATATCAAACAAGTTTAATAATGAATTCACACAACTGGATGACAAAAGTTTTATCCAGAACGAAAATCATATCTTAAAAATGTAAGTAACCTCTGGTAGATTAAATATCGATAATGCTATTCCATGCACTATTAACCACTCTAATCATAGCTCAAGATGACATGTCACCATAGCTGTAATAAAAACATGGGAGAGAGAAAAATACTCGGTCAATTCATTGTCTACAGATTTGACAATTTTTATCTTTTTTTCTTCTCTTTCTGTTTTGTGCTGAAAATTGGGCGGGAAAATTTCAATTTGGGAACTTTCAAATCAGAGTTGAAATGTGTTTTAAACAAAATATTGGTGAACTTTTTCACCACAACACTATTGTTTTTCTAAGAGGTTGGGAAATCTAGGGAGAGCTTTTAAGAAGATAAATATTGAAGAAGTAGGAGAATCTTACAATGTGAAGAACACGGTTAGTGTAACCACTCTAACCAGTAATTCTTTTCTTATTTGAAAAATAAATTGAATTTGGTTATAGGGATTGTTATGCTCAATTTTTAGTATTGGAGATTTTATTCTCAGTATCATGGAACAATGTTATTTGCTACTAACTAATATGATACAGAACATGCCTATTAGTTGTTCGATAAAATGTCTCAGTGACTAAAAGTACTGTTGTTTATGTTATATGGTATTGATTATCTTAGTTGATGCAGGAGGAGACTTTTGAAAAGTCAGATTGCATTGATATTAATGGAATCAAACATAATATACAACCTGCTCTTGGTATGGGGTTTGAGTCTATAGATGATGCATGAGAGTTTTACAAGACATTTGGGAAAGTGAATGGATTTCCTGTAGTGAAAAGCACATCTGTGAAGAATGGTGCGGGGAGTATAAGAAGCTACAAGTTTACTTGTGCTCGAGCAGGTAAGTGTAATTCCATCTCTGAAAAACCATTAAGGCCTCAAGCGACAATAAAATGTGGTTGTCAAGCCAAGCTAGTGTTACGGTTAGATTGCCTAGTTGGTTATGTAATCAGTCAGCTCAATTTGGAGCATAATCATGAACTGAAACCGGAATTCGCCAGACATTTTCGTTATAACCGTTTCATTAATTCTCGGGTAAAGAATCAAATTGATCTTCTTGATCAATCTGGTATAAGGTTGTGTAAAAGTTATGATGTTTGTGTAAATGAAGCCGGAGGACATGAGAATATGACGTGTTCTCAAAAAGATTGTAGAAATCTAATTGATAAATTGCGAAGTTCACGGCTAGGAGAAGGAGATGCAGTTGCCATTTTAAAGTATTTTACAAAGATGGGTTCACAAGGTTTGGGATTTTATTCAAGTGTCGATGTAGATGACACTGGACATTTGAGAAGCCTGTTTTGGGCAGATGGTAGGTCAAGGGAAGAGAATATAAAGAGTTTGGTGAGGTTATTTCTTCTGACACCACATACTTGGTGAACCGGTATGATATGTCGTTTGCTCCGTTTGTGGGGGTAAATAACCATGGAGAATCAATATTATTAGGATGTGGGTTGGTAGTACATGAAGATACAGATTCTTTTGTATGGTTATTTACAAAGTGGCTTGATTGTATGTCCGGATGTGCTCCTCCTGCAATAATTACTGACCAAGCCAAGGCTATGCAAAATGCCATAGAAATTGTCTTCCCCAATAGTAGACATAGATGGTGCATATGGCATGTGATGAAAAAAATGTCGGAGAAGTTTAAAAGTCATAGTAATTATTCGCGCATTACGTATACAATGAAAAAGGTTGTCTATAATTCTCAATATCCATCAAAGTTTGAAACAAAATGGATGGAGATGTTACAGAAGTATGAATTGTGTGACAATGAATGTCTTAAAGACTTATACGAAGACAGACATCGTTGGATACCTTATTTTTTAAATGACTGTTTTTGGGCTGGAATGCAATCTACACAAATAAGCGAGAGTATGAACTCATTTTTCGATGGTTACCTTGGTCCAAAAACAACTTTGAAACAATTTGTAGAGCAATTTGAACGTGCAACGAGGGATAAGGCGGAGAAAGAGACTGTAGCTGATGCAGAATCGTGTTCCAAATTAATTCCTACTGCAACATTTTTTGAAATGGAAAAACAGATGCAGGGGCTGTATACTTTGTCGAAGTTTAAATACTTTCAAAATGAACTGACCTCGAAAATATATCGTGAACTTATCAAACAAGAAGAGGATCCTCTCGGAACATTTAAATATGTTACTCGTGCAAGTGTGTGGATCGAAGGGATTGATGAGCAAAAGATTCAAAAACAAATGAACTTCGATGTGATCTTCTACTCAAATAGCTGCGAGGTGTCTTGTAGTTGTCGGATATTTGAGTTTGAAGGAATACTATGTAGACATGCTCTTAATGTATTAATCAGGCATGAAATCAAGTTGTTACCTGATAAATACATAAAAACAAGATGAAGGAAAGATGTGAAGAGGTCTCACACAAGTATGAAAGCTAATAATGAGTTTTGGAAAAACACTGTTGAGCGTGATCGTTATAATAACTTGAGTATTCTTTTCAGTGAGGTTGCAGACATGGCAGTAAAATCAGAACCTGGTTTCAATGATCTTAGGCAATTGTTAGTCAAACAATTGGATTTATTACAAAAAAATGCAATTTATGAGATTGAAACAAAGAGTACCGCCACTAATGAGCAATGTATAGGAGTGCAAGAAATAGATTCGCCGGGAGAAGATGTTGTGGATACTGTAACAGTGGATGTTGATGATTCGGTAGTCGTGGATGTGCTTAATCCCGAGGAAAAAACTAAAAGACCTGGCAGACCACAAACTAATACGTATAAAACTACATGAAAACGGAACAAGAAGAATCCTATAGCTATCAATAGTGGGAATACAGGTAATGAAGAAGATGGTACGATATCTGTTGATGTACCTGTTCCGAAGACTAAAAAACGAGGCAGACCACCAGGCAGTAAAAATAAAAATGCTAAAACTACCAATTTGGATGGAAATGCAAATGTGCAGGTAACTTATTCTGATCATTCTCTATTGTTAATTATTTTTATCTTGCATTGTAATGACTAATACAATTGGCATTATACATAGGTTGTGCCACAACAAGAACGTAATGGAATAACATCTCCTAATTATATATATCAAGCAGATGGAGTATTACCCCAAGTACCTATGTGTCGATATAATGGAGTAATAGGACAAACTCATATGTATCAAGCAAACGGATTATTACCACAAGTGCCTCAACCTTGGGGATTCTATCAGCATCCACCTCCTCATTACGTAGGACTACCAATGGTAAGATATATGATAATTCTTTTATGACTTGTTTCGATGAAGCTCTTTAAAAAAAAATTACGACTTGTTTCCACTAGATCTGTATTTTTATCATGACTTGTTTCTATGGAGATATGTTACTGATTTGTAGTCATTGTTATTGTAGGAATTCAATGGAGCAAATTCTTTTGATATGCAAGAGTCTGCATCAATGTTGCCACCTAATGCGCCTAATTTGCAGATGTATAACTCAATTTGGCAGTAAAACTACCAAACTACATCTTCTTTTGGACTAATTGTGAATTGAATGCTCAAAATTTTCTATTTTTTGGAAGACCTGCTGCCTGTTCTTTTTTGGTAAATATGCGACTTGTTTAGTAAGACCTGCAGCTTATTCTCTATTGGTAAATATGCTACTTGTTTAGTAAGACTTGCAGCTTGTTCTCTATTGGTAAATATGCGACTTGTTTTGTTCTGTACGTTGTCGCTGTAATTATGTAAAATACTATATATAATCTACTTCTATTTAATGTAATTTCACTTCTGTTTTTTGAAAGTTGTCCCTGTAACTTCAACAAATTTTGTTATTCCGGTGCACAAACAAAACATGAGAAAGAACTACAGAAAAAACTCTGAATTTGAATTAGAAAAAACAAAGTCTACAATCATAATTATATGAAAATCTGATGCAAAGTTTACAATTTAGATTCAGAATTACATAAGAGGAATTTGATTGTTAATCAAAAATTTCTAAAATCTTTTTTATCAAATGTAAGTTTCTCATATCCAGCTGCTTGGACCACTAATGCATTGAAGCTTTTGTGGAATCCGATTCCTGTTACCTTATCAAATTCCACTCTAACTTTTCGACATTGTGTAACTTCAATAACTTTCGATTTTTGGTCTTTGTTGTTAATGACATCCAAAATCTCAACATCTTGATATTCAGTAATTTTGCACGCATCTACATCCATATTTGCATATTATCATGAAAGGATTCAGAGACAGATGACATCTCTCATAATTGTTGACAAAATATGAAATTTTTGCACTAAATCAAAACACTCAACAATGACAAAGAATTAGCACTAACTGAAACGCAAAGATTCAATAAAATTAAAACGCCGAAGCAGATTGATCAAAATCAAGTGGACATGAGACTAGAAATAGTTCAGAGAGCACCCTTTACACCTACCATATTGATGTGCAATCACATTATTTTTTCTAAACCGTACCTATTCTATGAACATAAATTCACGCAAAAAGAAGATAAACTTGTTACATGTGCTCTACAATCAGCCATAAGAGGTTGATTATCTAACTTGACAGATCTTGCATTCGACAACACAGCTTTAATTACATTTTTGCATTCCCCTTCGAAGATTGCAAATCTTTAGCCCACTGTACAGCTTCAACAAGTTCTAATCTTTCAGCTTGCTCTGCATTAGTAGCTTGAATTGTTGCTTCCCTCCAAACAAAAGATTTTCTTGTAGAATCTCTAAGGATTAAACCAAAACCGGCCATGATAATGTCAAAATTAAATGCAACATCCAAATTTAACTTCACGCAATCGGGAAGTAGTGTCGACCAATGAAAGAGACTACGATTTAGTTTATGACCCGCAATATCATTAGATGTATGAGATGATATGCTATCCAATCTATAATGCACAATATAAGCTCTAATTTGATGAATGATAGTTCTGGGATCTATTTATCGTCTTTCAAACACTGCTAGGCATCTATGGAAGCATAAGAACTGCTGAGAGACTTGTAGAAAAAATGATTGTGTTGAGTGCCTCTGATGGAAGTAACTACGGAAGCAAGAGAGTGAAAAGAAAGGAAAAGTGCTGTTAGTGGTGGTTTGGATATGGAGTGGGCTACTAACAAAATTTCAGTTAATACCTGTTGTAGAAACAAATTTGCAGCAATGAGGGGGGCGGGCTAAAGCACATCCGGTAGAAAACCAAACTTCAACACTTATCATGGAAATATCTTTCTGGAAAACTATGTAACATCCAATTAAGTCATTTTTACAATTATCAGTAAAAGCCTACTATCACTAAAACAAACTAAAATTCTTTCTTCACAACAAATTATCGAACACTTCATGTGCACTTACATATTTCAAATTTTCACATAGAAATATAGAATTGATTCAATTGAATATTTACTTTCAAATTATCACTACAAATCAGAACTACAACAAACCCATCACTTTACAAAATCAAACTCATATAAAAAAACACCGAACCATCTCATAGAAATCAAAGTAGAAAAAGATATAAATAAACAGAGAACTGAATAACATTACGCTATCAGATTAACCCTTAAGAGTTTAAGAAACCCAACTCTTCTTTTTCAAATTCCATGATGAAAAAATTAACAAAGGAAACCAATATTATATATATGGACTACACAATACAAATTCTGATTGTAAATTAAACACAAGATATGAATCTAAGAATATCGGTAATGGTAGAATCACTTACTGATTTCAATTATTCTTCAACAATTAAGGAGAAAAAAATTCTTCAGAAGTTTACTCGTTTCTCTTATTTTCTCTCTTTTGGCTCAGATCTAGATTTTGTTCCGTCGACTTATTTTTAGTTTTATCTAGAGAGAGAAAACTTTGACCGAGTATAATTTGTCTCTGCCACGTTTTATTACAGCTGTTTCAACACGTCATCCGAGCTGTGAGTAGTGTGGTGAATAGTGTGGGGAATAACATTTCCGATTAAATATGTTTATATAATTATTATTTTTTGTTAAATATTTAGATCATCACACTTAGATGTCATTTTTTCCCTTTTTATTTTTTGTTGTCATCATTCACTTTGATGTCATTATATGTCGCAATTATTCATCATTTGTTGCAATTTGTGGTTTATATATTTATTTTATTTGTTATGTCGAGTTAAGGGTTTCAAATTAATTGTGTATAACTACTATAAACAATATGAAAAATGAGGGCAGATCCATTCACACGGTAATTTTTACACTATCTCACACTTTGGATATCATTTTTTTAATAAAACCTAAACGGTAAAGTGTTTGGAGCTAATATTGTGTTGGTGTGTTCCTCTTTCAAAGTTCCATATACCTACCAAAAATGAGCACATTTTGAGACTATAACATAACCATCTACTACTTTAAAAATCAGCCATTGAAAATCAACGTGTTTTGACCCGTTGAAATTATGAGTGGTTGGTTGTGAGGATTGGTATTTCATAATGCGTTCACTTTTGGAAGGTATATGAAGCTCTGTAAGAGGAACATATCCTCAAAATATTAACTTCAAATCCCCCATCGTTTATGTTTTATTCAAAAAAACAGCGTCCAAAGTGTGAGATAGTGTAAAAATTAAAGTGTGAATGAATCCTCCTTTACGAAAAATTGGAATTCGTTTGGTATTATTAATTCTTCCTTTTTATTTTATTTTTATATTTTCAGAAAAGAAATGTTATGCCGATACAAAAAGTTATGTTCTGATGGTATCAAAAAGATTGATCTTGTATTTAATCAAAAGTATAAATTAAAAAAATATTTGAGAATTTTGAATAATTCATGAATATATCGTCCTTCCAGCACCAAATAATCATAGTGTGCTTTACCTAAAATCAAACAAATTTACATTATATTGTTTTGTTTAATACATCATGTTTCGTCTCTTTCCGTATTTCTAGCATGATAGTAGAAGGCAGTAAAAACGAAATAGCTTGCAGCTACTTTTTTGACATCTTACATACCATACCAAAGGAAAGGATGAAGTAGCTCCAAACTTTGTGCACACAATCGCTATATAGTGAATGTGATAGATATAACATTTATCTTTATCACACAAGAAGCAGATATTTAAGTTTACAATGAATCTTAGTGTTGCAATATTTATCTAATAGGCATCGGGTGGTATAATAAAGTTCGCATAAAGAACAAGACTTTAGAAGGTATTCCAAATCTATGTTGTCAGAGGCCAAACACGCCCAAAAAAGCGCCTAAGGCGCTCGATACACAAAGCGGGCGCCTCACCAATAATGAGACCAAAGCGCCTAATGCGGGAGACATTATCTATGGGTTTCTTTTTCTTGGTCGTATAAGGCGCTTTAGACGCGCCTGATGAGTAAGGCGACTGGCTTGGGTTTTGCCTCGTCTCACGCCTCAAACAACATAATTCCAGATTGAAAATTATGGTGATAAAATCATGATTGCCTTCGTTTTGTATCAAAAGTTCTTCAAGATGTCTTGTTGTATAGTTTTTCTTTAATCGGGTGTCTTCATCTTCTTGTTATAAAGAGATAACTCTAAGGGCACCTGTAGTGGCTTCTAAATCTCTATCCCTATCATAAAGATTGATCTTCTTTAAAATTGTGATGCAATTTTTTTCTGGTTATGTTGATCTTTGTCTCTATCTGAAAACTAATGTTGTTTAATATATTTTGTGTTATCAAAATTATTTGTATAATATACTAGTGAATTGTGGTGTAGATTATGTTCTTAATCATTCTTAAGCAAAATAGTAAAACATAATAGAAATGAAATACATATATCAAATTAAGATAATTTTAATTAATAAAATTTGAGTAATTGTTAGAGCATCGCTCTGTTCAACTCACAAGTTTTGGTATGTTCAAGCTTGTTATCAAATTTGTTTTATCCAAACTACATCTTGGTTTATAGTCTACTATAAGGTCTATCTCGAACTTGAATAGAGCATGGTAATTGAGTATTACAATTCACCGATCGACCTTGAAGATTAAAGACTGAAGAACAACGGAGACGTCTACAACAACTAAGGTATGTTAAGACTGGCTATCATATTTACTACCTACCATTTTATCTGCTGAGACATGTCGTATGACTTCAGTATTATGATGCATATTGAGAAAAAGAATTCAAACAATATAAAACTTATAGAATAATAGTTTGCGAGCAATTTATTGTTCAAACAATCGCGATTACATGTTGAGTTCATAAGGAGTCATAGAGCTAGCTTTTATGTTCAAAAAACTGATTTGCTGAGTTCATGAACTTAAACTTATAAGTAATAAGACTTGATATATTTTCCCTAATTAACTCGCATACACGAACTGATTTGCTAAGTTCTCGAACTTGTTGATTTTGAGACTTCTCTGGATAATTTTTATTTTGCTAGTGTGCGAACTGATTTACACAGTTCACGAACTGGTTGATTTTAAAAGGTTCCTGGATACTTTTTGTGTTTAAGTACACGAACTGATTTGGGCAGTCGTGAACTTATCAAAATGAAAGATTCCTGAACTTCGAGGCGACAAAATATTCACGAACTGATTTGGACAGTTCACGAGCTGTTGTGGTCTTGAGAGTTATTATACTCCAACTTATGTTTGTCGGTTTTCGAACAAATTAACCATTGTTCTCGGGCACTTGGTGCACAACTATTGTGTATCTCTTCTATATCATCGCTCCATGTTTGATTTTCAGAATCAGTCTGAGAAGGCGGGCAAGCTTTAAAGTATATATCACTCAACAATTGTTCTAATTTCTCTGTATTAGTTGGGAGACTGTCTTCTTTAAAGCTCTAATACTCACACCATTTTTCAGCGATTTTGATCTTCAAATTATCATATTTATGTTCCTCCTCATATCCTGACAATCTATCTTGTTTGACTACTTTGACTTCATCGGTATTGTTTTCAACTGGAATGTTAGAACAGTTGAGCACTTTTTTTATGAATAAATGTATTGTTTTTTTAACAATTATACCTAGCAGAGCAAACATGTTTTTTTGTGTGTTCTTTATTTAGCTTACCATGTATTCCGAAGAGTCCATACCTTTCAGAAATTCATCATATCTCTCTCTTATATTCCATCTAGCTGCTCTCGGTCACCAATTTAGTATGCTCCGCATACCAAAGCTGTAGCGAAACACAACAACAAAATTAGACATCGATATTTTTGTCAGTACAAGAACTATGTAGTATGTACTAAGAATAATTTAAGAAAAAAGATATTACCAATAAATAGGCAACACAGCTAGTGATGTTTTCTACAGTGCAGTAACTATCATTTATTTGCTTCTCTAAGAAAAAGTGTATCAGGTCTGGCCACGATACATTATTTTCTTCATTAAGATCGACAACTAAACTGAAGTACTTTTTAGTCAATATAAAAGCATCCTTTTTGGTGAAAAACAGAGTAACACATATAAACAGGCAGATTAGCTTCACTAAATCCTCATTCATTAGTTCGGTTCCACCACTTTCTTTGCATGTTCACTTTCTGTATTCTCTTCACGTTACTAAGTGGTTTTACTTTCATTAGACTCTTCATCATCTTCTTGATATTTTTTATTCTTACTTTGAGTACGCTCAACCAGGTTCCATATTGCTTCTTGTAACATCGGTCTTGTCACATATGTATTGTCACCGAAATGTCTAATGTATAAGCCTTTCATTTTTCATTCACCCCTCCCGAAGTTGTCATCTTCTCCCTGTCATTCTTGGCATCCCAAAAATGACGCCCTGTTTCTCTTGTGCGGATGTTAGAATGTGTGTTTCTCCTCTTATAGAACTTAAATCAAAGTTTACGTTTGACACGACCAGTTTTATGATGTAAATTTTTTTTTTTTTGCAACTGATTCTAAATTTTCCCAGTGACCTTCTTCGTATTCAGTGTACCAAAACATCAGGAAATATATTTTCGTAGGAGGCTTCGCTTATCTTTTCTAATTAAGCATCACTCAACTTATGATTTCTTGATCTAATTACTTTTATTAGAGTATGTAGCACTATAAAACCTTATCCATATAATTTTCTACTGACATGTTTTATCACCTAGCTAGCTTCAAAATGAAGTAGAGTTTTTGTTCAGTATAACATATATGTACTAAAAATTCATAATATCTAAAACAAAGACAACTGTATACTCAAGCATTGTGTCTAAAACAAAATGTATGTTACTTATGATGAGTATTCACACATTTTTCATTAGTATTGGAGATATGTATTGATGGATCTTTGATGCCGGAAACAAAAACACAAAATGCATGTTACTTATGATGGGTATTCAAATACTTTCATCAGTATTGGAGATATGTACTAGTAGATCTATGAAACAAAAAACAAAAAATACAAACCGCACGTCACTTATGATAGTTATTGAAGCAAATTTCATCAGTATTAGAGATATGTACTGGTGGATTCATGTTCCACAATAAAAAATACAAACTGCATGTTACGTGTATTCATGCATTTTCATCAGTATTAGATATGTATTGGTGGATCTTTGTTACAAAAAACAAAAAAAAAACAACAAAAAATACATGTTACTTATGATGGTTGTTCAAGCATACACTACCTTTGTTTCTGCAAAATGTTACCATCACTTTTGCAGGATCGGATGGAGATTAACATCAAAATGTTACTTATGATTGATCTTTGTACCAGGAAACAAAATATAAGTCACTTATGATAGGTATTCAAGAATTTTTCATTAGCATTAGCTATTGGAGATATGTATAGATGGATCTTTGTTCGGAAAACAAAAATTACAACCACATGTTACTCATAATGGGTATTCAAGCGTTTTCATCGGTATTGGAGATGTGTACTGGTGAATCTATGTTCTGGAATATAAAAATTAGAGAAAAGAAGTGAAATAGGATAGTGTTGTACATTAAAAGGAATCATAATTGATCTTCAGTAGATTTTGATCAAATAAAATTTTATTTCTGATTTAGTTCAATGGTTTTTTTCCAGAAAGTTTCTGAATTGGTTTCTGCCTTAATAAATGTCGTCTGTTACTCATGTGGTTGTTTAGTGAGAGGATAAATAGGATCACGGGAAAAAAATGCAGCTTTTCACAATTTGGTAGTAGGGTAGGTAGGTAGGTAGGTAGGTAATTTCCATGTTTCAAAGAACTTTGTACCCTTGGACAAGAATAAAATCCGGTTGGACCCTATAATAATGTGACGCCATAACTAAGCCACTTATTTGGATAATAATGTTACAACCTAATTGAAGCATCAAATCTAGATTATCAATTTTAAGAATCATAACTACGTAAAGTGCTAATAAAAAAAACCAACCTCTATGGTACCATGTGTTAGAGCACTGCTCGGTCGAACTCGCAAGCGTTGCTATCTCAAGCTTGTTTGTCAAGTTTAGTTGATCAAAACTATATACTTGATTTCTAGTATACTTATAGCTATGTCTCGGATTATGATAGAATGTGTATTTGAGCTTTAGACTTCACGACGTTCACCAATTGAAGAAAAAATTACTGAGGAGCTTGGAGGAACTTCATCAACAAAAGGTATGTGGAGACTAAAACTTATCTATCACTCAGAAGTCTATTTTATTCTATCTTCTAATGAGACTAAGTCGTATAACTATATAGACTTTTACACTATACACATTTGATATTTCGAGCCGAGTTTATCTCGCTTATTTATTTCTCGAAATACATGTTTGGAAGCTTTTTGCTTTAGCTAAGTTCATCGTATTCCTGACGAGTTTAGTTGGAAAAAATTTATTTGTTGGAAACTAAATATTAAGTCAAAAGATGATCATGTGAAAATTATCCTGAACATCTTATATGATTTGTGTGAGACAGTCATTCGATGTTAGCTCAGGAAGTTTCATATAGATCATTCGATCACTTGAAAATTACTTGAAGCTAATGGTATGTGTGAGATTACCATTATCGTCTTCTAAGGATGTTTCAATGATTGAAATAAGAGTTTAGAACGATTACCCATGTCTGGATACAACACGGTATGCATACCCAGTATGCGAACTGTATTGTGATAATTCAGATCCGGAACTCTTGTTTGCGTACCTAGTATGCGAAGGGATTTACCTGAGAAGGTCCGGAACTCTTGTTTGCATACCTAGTATGCGAACGGGTTTACCTGAGTTGGGTCCGGAACGGTTGTTCGCGAACCGGGTTTGCGAACTGCTTGACTAGGCCAAGGTCCGGAGCTGCTGTTCGCGTACCCAGTTTGCGAACACAGTGGTTAAGTTCTAAAATTGATGAGTGTCGTAAGTGCAACAAATTATTCAAGATATTTCCCACTAATTAAATATTAATATAGCGGTAGTAAGAGATCGTTCCTACAGAGAGCTGTGTAATTGATAGGTTATTTAGTTCAGCAAAATAAATAAAAGACAAGGGGGATTGTTGAATAATTAAAATAATAATAAAAAATAAGATGAAAAGATGATTAGGAGTCATTCGTCATTACCAAACGTTGACTTGCATAGTATACTCGTTTACCTTTCGTAAGAATCATATATCACCAACCGTAGAATAGCAGCTAGCTCAGTGCTATCCCCAAAACTCCTTTTACCACGGATACATAAGCTCTCCAATATCAGATTCTATCCAACCAAACCACCAATTAGTAGCTCACTCAAGGTGTAATCCAATCGAACGCTTTAGGCTTTTTGAATCAGGTTGATCCCGGTAGTTAAACTCTTAACTCAAGGTCCACTTGCTGGTGTTGTATTCACTCGCAATTGCTCCACAAAATCCCTCTGTAAGGTCTTGCGATTTCTACTTGTGTAGAGAGTTGTTTGACTATTACTTATCACCCAACTTCTACTAGCATTAGAATGATCAAAAGACTAATTCAATTGTACACTTGAACAATCTAGTAATCAATCATAAACCCTAGATATAGTAAAAACAATCGATAATGTGATAAAAACTTCGAATAAACTTGTATAATAATTAAGCTTCACGCTCGGAACTTTGAATTCATCCTAATCAAATAAAGTTTAGCCTCTCATGTTACACCGTTTCCCGGTTTCCCCTTAAAGGGGTAAACCCTAAAATATTAATGAAGAACAAAAGTGTATTATGAGATGTGTGATATGATATTAAACATAGGTTAAGAAGTTCTCTTATATAGTCTCCAAGTTGTAGAAGCGACCGTGCTCGATTCCGGTCGAAGTAGGTTTGCCAAAACTCATCACAATTCCAAAATAAGTCACGTCCAAAAACTGCTTCACGACCAAAACTCATGAACAACCAAGTGGGCTCTCGCACTTAGCAGGAAAAGTCCAGCCCAATTCATACTTGTCTTGTCAGTCTGTTGGAACTGACAGCCTTAGTTCCCTTGCTAAACTGTATATCCTAATTCTCAATCCACGGACATACCAGTCTCCGTGAAATTTCTTTTCCCCTGGATTTTTATCTTCCGTTCAATATTTCCTCGGACGGTTTGGTCACCGTGAGTTTTAAAACTCCCTGACTTCTGTTTTCCGACAGC
>JAJJMB010009593.1:90101-209974 GCA_023531105.1 Papaver atlanticum | reverse complement strand
AGAATTATTTTCTCCTGAGTTTTCTAAAACTCAACCTTAACCAACAGAGACAAACTCGACTTCTCCATTCTTCCTTCCCAGACTTCTTCTTCTCAGCTTAGACACGAGCTTCCTCATCACCAAACTCGAAACTCCATCGACAGACTCTCCCTATACAGCCCAAATTCATCCATGTCTCGATCAATCATCGAGCTCAGCTGATATCTCTCTTCTCCATCGCCATTAATGGCAGCAGCACTTCCATAAACTCCTCCATCGCATCCATCACAAGCTCCCAATGATCCAGACTCCATCAAACTACCACCATCTTCTCTGCAGCATCATTTCTGTTCTCCTCCATCATCCAGATTAAGCTCCAACTCCATATTCTCTGCCATCTCTACTGCCAGTTCCTTCTCCATCCAACCACCATTACCAATCTTCATCATTGGTTACGTACAGCACGACCATTCCCTGAACTGCTCGGTCCCTGTTCTTCACTGCCATTAATCAATCTCGCTATCAGGATTAAACACAGCTCCAAACTCGTCCTCGCAGATTCTTTAGATAATCAACAGCACCATCTCTTCCATCATTCATTCTTCCGTTATCAAACTCTGCCAACCACCTGTTCTCTCCTTGTTTGGATAATATCTCTTCACCGGTCACAGCAAAACCCAACATACTCGAACTCCCTGTTTTCCTCGTTCCATCGTATCTTCATAATGGCAGTAACCAAACTCAACATTTTGTCAAGACCCATAAACCCATACCTCCAAAGTCCGCCACCATCGTGATCATCAGCTGCAGAACTGATGTTAGAGAGGATAAAGTGCCCGAGTAAAACAACCGGGTGCCTTTATCAATTCTGTGCTTCAGAAATTCCACATCTTTGACTCACTTCGGACGCTCGTAATTTCTTCATACAATGTCGGATTGACTCCATTATTTCACCGTTGGCTTCGTCTTTTCATCCTCTTCGAGTTGATAGCAAGAACTCCTAGATTCGAACGAGTTCCACTTGGTCTTTAGCCCTTCTCCATTTGTAGCTAACTTCTTTTATTGCACAATTACGTGCAAATTCACTTCTTTTGGATGATTCACCTAGCAAAACATAAATAAAAGAAAACAAGAGTAATATACAATAATTCACAAGAATATATAGCAATTACTAGCATGGATTCGACACTAAATTATATAAAATATGCACTTAACAAAAATCGGTAATGTATAATTCTCATACTCATGAATTAAAACATTTATGATTTAAGGAATGCAAATTAACTTTGCAAATCGTGGCTTAATATTCATGAATTGATTCTTGTGTAAGTACTTTGTACGATCACGAATCAAACCGATTTCGTTTCAATTTATTCATGAATATTTCTATGAGATAGTGAACAATTGAACAACTCTATTTGAAACACAATTAGAATTATTTGATTATCTATCATGATTAATTGATCATCATATTTGATCTAGAAGTGTTAGATGAATATGGTTAAGTCAAAAGTGTTCACATGGCTAACTTTGGTTAACTGTTATTGAGCCAACCCAATATACACGTTTAGGTACGGTTACCCATATCTAAATATAAATATATTTCATTTGTGTATAATAAGTTAAGACCATCTAACGGTGGAGATTAATTGCTTAATTTCTAAGCAGACTTAGCTTGAATCTTATATTAAGAGTTCATCTAACGGTGAATATTGAATGCTTTGTTACTAAGCTATCTTAGATTTGATTGTAAGCAACCCTGATTTGAAAGACTATATAAGGGAGAACTCTAGCAACTGAAAAAACTAATCCTGACACTTTCTTGTGTCCTAGTTGCAAACTAGAGTCGATTCTCCTTTAACCTAGGTTTTCCAAAACCATTATTAGGTTAACGACTTGAAGACTTCATTTGGGATTCGTGAAGCTAGATCCAACTATTTTCTCTGTAGTTGTGTATTCTGATCTTACTTGTTCTATCGTATTGATTTTTATCTTCTCTAAGATTTACTCGAGATTTATCTCCGATAGGTAAGTTATAAAAAGTAATTGTTAGAGCACTGCTCGGTTGAAATCGCATGCGTTGCTATCTCAAGCATGTTTGTCAATGTTAGTGATCAAAACTATAAGTCTTGATTTCTAGTCTACTTATAGATGTCTCGGACTAGGACATAGATTGTGTAGTTGATCCTTAGACTTCATGACGTTCATCATTTGAAGATGAAGAACTACTAAGGAGAGCTTGTGGAACTTCATCAACAAAAGGTATATGGATAATGAAACTCATCTATCACTTGGAAAGTCTATTTCTACTCTATCTCCTATATTGAGATATAAGTCGTGTTACGATATAGTTTCTATTATACACATTTGAGATTTCGAGTTGAGTTTTACTCGCTTCTCGGAATGTGTTGGCAAGCTTTCGCTTCGACCAAGTTCATCTTATATTCTTGACGCAAGTCAAAAGATGATCATGTGTAAATTGCTGAGCAACATCTTACATGGTTTGTGTGATACAATCATGTGATGTAAACTTGGAATGTTTCGTTATGATTATTTCAATAACTTGAAAATTGCTTTGATGCTAATAGTGTGTGAAAACGGCTATTGTCATCCTCTAAGAAAGTTTCAATGATTGAAATAAGAGTTTAGAACACTTAACCATTATTGGATATGTCATGTTGTGTACTCTTGCACATATGTAATCCATGTCCGGGAACCATAGTATGCATACCCGTATACGTACCTGTTGGCTTGAGAAATCCGGGAACCTAAGTATGCGCACCCGTTTGCATACTGGCGTAAGATTCATGTCCGAATATTTATGCTGGAATTGGAAGTTCGCGTACCCGTTTGCGTACTGGCGAAAACCAATTTTGGTCCGGGTATTTCAAGTATGCGTACCCGTTTGAATAATTGAAGGTTACAGTTTTAAAATCGGTTATGTTCATGAACTTAAACATTTATAAAATAAGGAATGCAATCTTTGCAAACCATGGCTATAATGTTCATGGATTGATTCGAGTGAATCAAACCGATTTTGCTTCAATTGTGTTCTTGTATAATTCTATGAGAATATAGCAATTGAACAACTCTTTAACTAGTTTCATTTGAGTCATTTGAACTAGTTATGGTTAAGATGAACAAGGTTGATATGAGAGTATTCATATGGTTAACCTCGGTTAACTATTATTGAACCAACATGGTGTACACGTTTAGGTACGGCTACATAAACCTAAATAAGGGTATATTTCATTTGTGTGTAACAAGCTAAGTTCGATCTAATGGTTGAAAGATATTAGCTTGGTTGAATCAGGTTTTTCATCTAACGGTGATTATTGAATGCTTTGTTACTAAGGTAACTTAGATTGCAAACCCTGATTTTAAAACTATATAAAGGAGGGCTCTAGCAACTGGGAAACCTAATCCCCATACTTATGTGTGTTACTAGTTGCATAACTAGAGTCGATTCTCCTTTAACCTTAGGTTTCTCTCGAGACCCCGTAGGTTAACGACTTGAAGACTTCATTGGGATTGTGAAGCCAGACCCAACTATTTTCTCCGTAGTTGCGTGATATGATCTTGCATCTTCTATCGTGTTGAGTACAATTGGAATAATTGGCTCGAGATTAATATCTCCGATAGGCAAGATAAAAGTAATCACAAACATCTTCGTCTCATCGTTTGTGATTCCACAATATCTTGTTTCGCTAGTCGATTAAGATTATTGTGAGGTGATTGATAATACTAGGCTGTTCTTCGGGAATATAAGACCGGTTTATCAATTGGTTCATGTTCACCTTGATTTATCAAAAGACGGAACAAAACTCATAGATATTTCTGTGGGAGACAAATTTATCTATACCAATAGACTTTTCTGTGTGAAACAGATTTGTTTATCAAGTCTTCGAATTTGGGTCGTAGTAACTCTTGGTTGTGGGTGAGATCAGCTAAGGGAATCAAGTGCGTAGTATCCTGCTGGGATCAGAGACGTAAGGAACACAACTGTACCTTGAATCAGTGTGAGATTGATTAGGGTTCAACTACAGTCCAGTCCGAAGTTCATTGGTAGTAGGCTAGTGTCTGTAGCGGCTTAATACAGTGTGGTGTTCAAATCTGGACTAGGTCCCGGGGGTTTTCTGCATTTGCGGTTTTCTCGTTAACAAAACTTATGGTGTCTGTGTTATTTCTTTTCCGTATTATATTTTCTATATAATTGAAATATCACAGGTTGTGCGTAGTTCAATCAATTAGATAATCCAACCTTTGGTTGTTGATTTAAATTGATTGACACTTGAACATTGGTCTTTGGTACCGTTCAAGTTGTTTCACATAATAATCAGGCTCATGGATTTCTATCTGTTTGATTTGCTGATTACATTGTGAAATAGAGATATTAAACTCTCGTATATACTTTTCTCTAGATTGAGTCTGACTGTCTAGTTGTTTCTCTAGAAAGTATATTGGAGTAAGTCCTCTCAGATTGCCAAACGAATTGTTGGGTGTGGTTTTTGTACCCCCCACATTTTCAATTGGTATCAGAGCAGGCAAACACATTAAAGACCTTATAAGTCTGTGTTTGTAGCGATCTGATATGGACAGAAGTACTATCTCTGATAAACGCATCGCCAGAAGTAATAGTCTTGTTTCTATAAAATCTGTTAAAGAGAAAGAATTGTCAATCTCGAATATAGATGAACCCAGTGTTCCCATGAAACAGACTTGCATTGATAAGTATCTCACCGACTACCTTACTGGCGAGTCTGACTTTGAAGTTGAAAGGAATGCAGACAAAGAGAGTGCAGTGATTCTTAAACTTGTGAGAATCCAGGCTGATAATGTCAATCGGTTGAAACACAAAGTAAATGTTCTTGTTGGTATAATAAATGAGCGTGACTCTTTTATAAAAATCCTTCGTGAGGAAAACGCCTCTGACTGTCCTTCACAGACCTTGCATGAGGAGAAACTCAAAAAGGATGCTTTGGAAACTGAACTTCTTTTGAGTAAACTCTCTATTCAAGAATGTTCCAAAGAGACCACTAAACTAACTGCTCCTGATTTAACTGGAAAATTTCTGGTTCAGAAGCATAATTGAAATCCCTTCATGTTGAAAAAGATGTGCATGTGTCTTCCTCTAACCAAGGAATATCCACATTGTTAAGTGCATATTTTGCATATATTTAGTGTCGAATCCATGCTAGTAATTTGCTTATATTCTTGCGAATTATTGTATATTACGTTTGGTTTTCTCTATTTGTGTTTTATTAGGTGAATCGTCCAAAAGAATTGAATTTGCACTTTATTTTGCAATAAAAGAAGCTAGCTACGACGATGGATTAATGGAATCTGTGGAACAGATATGGGTTGATGGCAGATAGGGACGTAAGGTCGAGAACATATGGGAGTTGGCTTTGCCAGTAATGGCAGCAGTGAGAGAACGATGTAGCTGTAGAGATGGTGGTGATGGTTTGCTGCCATTGACGAGCTCGAGAATGGAGAGAACAGGTTGCTACATATGGAATTGTTGGCTATGGGTTATCGAATGAGATGATGATGATTGAGTCTGTGATGCAGACGAAGTTGGAGTCCGACAAGAATATGTTGCTGCCAATTGATGGTAATGGACCTGAGAACAGAGTTAGCTTAGTTGTCGGAGTTTGCGATAATGGCAGTAGATAGAGATGACGGAGAAGAATGGTGATGCCAGGGATCGATGAAATGAGCTGTTTATGGTGCTAGGCAGAGATAAAAGATGGTTCGAGCTGTGATGGGATGATTAATGGCAGTGAAGGTCTGGTTGTCTGAGTTCGAGTTGGCAGTGGTGATATATAGTAGAAGTCGAGCTGATGCTCTGTTAGTGACTCGAGGAGATGGTGATGGTGGTTGGTGTTAGCATTTTGTGATATATATTAGAGGGGATAGCATAGTCATAAGAATGAAATTAAAATTTCATTCGGTTATGTTTCAGTTAATAACTGAATAGTTTCTTTTTGAAATGGAAAGACATAACTGTTTGCAAATGGACATGAATGGTTTCTCTTGGTCAAGAGTCACTTCTCTCTGGAGAGATATAAGTGAATCTATATATAGGTTCAGATGATTACTGTTTGTAATCAATTAATTCATAGTCTTCTCTTCTTAACAATCTCTTACACTTTGGTGTTTTCTTCTTCTACAAATCTGAAAGTTCAGGTTGTTTATAGGTAGTGCAAATCCTTAGAACAACAACAAGTGAGTTTGGGTCCATTGTATCCTGGGGACAAATTTCCATTAAATCTTTTTGCACTCGCAATCGTTACTGGAAGAGCGGCAAATTTGTCTTAAAGTTAGCGATACTAATCGTGCCTTGGTTCCAAAGTTGTCATTTGTTTGCTTATACTTCCAACAATTTTAAGACAAATTACTGCAACAATGGAGAACTTAGCAGCGACAGTAAAATCGATTCAAGTAATGAATCAAGACCTGGTGCGTTTGGATCGCTTTGACGGCAGATTTTTCGTTCAATGGCAGCAGAAAATCAAGTTCTTTTTAACTACACTGAAACTAGCATATATTCTTGAAGACAATCTTCCACCGATTCCGCCCGAAAAGAACGATGACTTGGATGAAATAAAACGGAAAAGGGTAAAAAGAATTGAAGATGATTTTCTATGCAAAGGCCACATTCTCAATGCTTTATCGACAAATCTTTACAACATATATCGGCAAACTGCTACAGCAAAGGAGTTATGGACCAAGTGGGAAAACAAATACAAAACAGAAGAGGTAAGTGCTCGTAAATTCTTGATAGATAATTATGTTCATTTCCGCATGAATGATGGAAAATCTGTCCTTCCCCAAGTGGATGAACTACAAGTCCTTTTAGATGAACTCACCATTGGAGGAGTTACTGTAGCCAAAGAATTTCAAGTTGGAGTGATAATTGCGAAATTACCTCCGTCTTGGAATGCTTATAAAAAGAAGCTTAAGCATCAGGAGAACAAATATTCTTTAGAGCAATTACTGCGACATCTCAGAATTGAAGAGGCATCTAGAAATCGAGATCGCAATGTTGATAAAATATCAAATGAATTGTCTAAAGACAACATTGTCGAAGGGGAGTCTAGTGATAATCCTAAGACAAAGAATACTTATCCTAAGTCTGATAGAGGCTCTAAGCGAAAAAGGAACGACACCAATGACAACTACAAGCAAGCCAAAAGGAAAGGTTGTTTCTTTTGCCTAAAACCCGGTCAAATAATGAAGAACTGTCGACTCCACAAGAAATTTCTTAAGTCGCAAGAAGTAAATATGACTGATGTCAAAACTGATTTTGCTATAATGATTTCCGAAGTAAACCATGTCGATATAGACGATGGTTGGTGGTTAGATACTGGAGCAACAATTCATGTTGCAAAATCTCGTGACAGTTTTGCAACATACGAGAGTATCTCTTCCGGAAAAGAAGTGAAAATAGGAGACAACCGTCCTGCTAAGGTTGCCGAAATTGGTTCCGTGGAACTTCAGTTCACTTAAGGAAAATCAATAACTTTGAGGAATGTTCGCCATGTTCCTGAGATAGCCAAAAAATCTTATTTCTAGTGATATATTGAACAAGGATGGTTTTAAACTGGTGTACGAGTCTGATAAGTTTATTCTATCTAAAAATGGTGTTTTTGTTGGGAAGGGATATTCATGTAATGGAATGATTAAGCTTAATATTAATAAATTTATTTCTTCTGTTTACATGATCGACTCTTTAAATTTGTGGCACAATAGACTAGGGCATGTAAATTATCATTTTATTAAACGTATGAGTAAATTAGGCTTAATTCCCAAGTGTACTGGTGATACATCAGTGTGCAAGTGTGAAATTTGCGCTCAAGCAAAAATAATTCGCAAACCATTTCATCCAGTACAACGTACTGCGGAACTGTTAGACCTTGTACATTCAGATGTGTGTGATCTTAAGAGTTTTGTTACTCGGGGAGGAAAGAAATATTTCGTAACCTTAATTGATCACTGTTCAAGGTATGCTTATGTATATTTGTTACATAACAAAGATGAAGTGTTCGAAAAATTCAAAATCTATAAAGCAGAAGTTGAAAATTAACTTGGAAAGAAAATTAAAGTGTTGAGAAATGATTGTGGAGGAGAGTATTTTCCAACTGAATTCAATGCTCATTGTGAGACTTATGGAATTCGACATGAAAAGTCTGCTCCTTATACCCCTCAACAAAATGGCATTACCGAGAGGAAAAATCGAACACTAACAAAAATGGTTAATTCTCTCTTAATAAGTTCGAAATTACCTAATAACTTATTGGGAGAAGCAATACTATCAGCATGTCATATTCTTAACAGGGTACCACATAAGAAAACCAATATAACACCGTATGAGTTATGGTTTAATAGGAAACCAAGTCTGGGATACTTTAAAATCGTGGGGTTGTCTTGCGTATGTAAGAATACCAGATATTAAGAGATCTAAGCTAGGACCTAAAACTTATAAGTGTGCTTTTATTGGATACTGTAAGGATAGTAAGGCTTATAGATTCTTAAATCTTGCAACAAATGAGATTATAGAATCAAGGGATGCTGAATTTTTTGAGCACATTTATGCTAAAGATAAACAAGAGTTATCTAATTCTGAATACAGTAGTACAAGTGATGGTATTACTGTTGGTGAGGAAACTCAGCATAGTAATGCAAACGATGGTACTACTAGTGAGGAAACTCAACATGTTGATCCCAATCCACGAGCTACTAAAAGATCTAGAACCACAAAATACTATTTCGGATCTGATTTCTATCTATTTCTCATCGAGGGAGATAGATACGAAATAAATAAAGAGGTTAAATTTGTGATGGTTATAGATGGAGATCCTAGTACCTATGAAGAGGCAATGAATTCTCCTAATGCAGTTCTATGGAAAGAAGCAATTCAAGATGAATTGGATTCTATCATTTCAAACTGAACATGGGAATTAGTTGAATGTCCTCCTGGATCAAAACCCATAGGTTGCAAGTGGGTTTTTAAAAGGAAGTTGAATACTGATGGTTCAATCAATAGGTTTAAGGCCAGGCTAGTAGCCAAGGGCTTTAGACAAAAAGAAGGCATTGATTTCTTTGATACGTATGCACCAGTAGCACGAATTAGTTCAATTCGTTTACTGATCTCTCTTCCATCAATTCACCGGTTAGTGGTTCATCAAATGGATGTCAAAACATCATTTTTGAATGGTGAATTAGTGGAAGAAATCTATATGGAACAACCTGAAGGGTTTATGAAATCAGTCCATGAAAGTAAAGTTTATAAACTTCACAAATCTCTATACGGCCTAAAGCAAGCCCCCAAGCAGTGGCACGAGAAATTTGACGAGATAATATTATCAAATGGTTTTTGTATAAACAATGCAGACAAATGCATCTACAACAAATTTGATACTAATGGTGGTGTTATCATTTTCCTATACGTAGATGATATGTTAATTTTCGGAACAAATCTGGAATATGTGAATGAAACTAAAAAGTTTCTTTCTGCCAAATTTGACATGAAGGATATGGGAGAAGCTGATGTGATCTTGGGTGTCAAGATAAAAAGGGATGGTGATAATATCGCACTGTCACAGTCACATTACGTAGACAACATCCTAAAGAAGTTTGGTCATTACAATCAAACACCTGTTTCAACTCCTTATGATCCTAATGTTAAATTAGTAAGAAATAATGGCAGATGCAAGTCGCAACTAGAATACTCAAGAGTAATTGGTAATTTAATGTATCTTACGCATTGTACCAGACCCGACATTGCATTTGCTATTGGCATGCTAAGTAGATTTACTAGTAACCCAAGTCAAGAACATTGGGATGGTATAACTCGAATACTTAAAAGGCACAGTTGATTACGGACTACATTATCAAGGTTACCCATCTGTTTTAGAAGGGTATAGTGATGCTAGCTGGAACACCGATATGGAGTCTAAATCAACTACTGGATGGATCTTCACTCTTGGTGGTGGTGCTATCTCATGGGGATCCAAGAAACAAACATGCATATCTCACTCGACGATGGAATCCGAGTTAATTGCTCTTGGTGCTACATGTAAGGAAGGAAAGTGGCTTCGATGCTTATTAATGGAGATTCCATTATGGAAAAAGCCTACTCCGTCGATTAACGTTTATTGTGATAGTGAAGCGACTCTTGCTCGTGCAACGAGTAAGATTTATAATGGAAAGTCAAGACACATTGGTCTTAGACACAATCACATTAAACAACTTTTAAGAGACGGGGTAATTAGTTTAACATATGTTAAATCTGTTGAAAACTTGGCGGATCCTTTGACGAAAGGACTTTGCCAAGAAAAGATAAAGAAAACATCAAAAGGAATGGGACTAAGGTCTATTACTAATCAATCACACTCGATGGAAACCCAATCTAGGTTTTGAAACATAGGCTAGATTCAATGGGACAAACAAGTCGAACATGTGATTACGGTTGAAATTGCTAGAACAGTGATTGTTCCATGCTTGGGTGTTTATGTCTAGCAATTTGAGTGCTTGTCAGTATTTTGGAGGTTGAGTATTATACTCTTAATAAGCTTATTGTGTTATGCAGAGATGTATAAGACAAGAACATCTTTGATAAACTTACCTATATGAGAAAGGAGGTTTGGCCGCTTCCGATGAGATACAGACCGTTCTCATAAACACTCATGAAACCGGGAATACGCACATGGCCATAAACGTGCAGACTTAAGAACATCAGATTTATTCTGGAAACATATATGTATAATGTGTCCGGCTAGTCACATAAATTTTGTGGTTCAAAACTACGGTTACCATATAATTGACAAAACCTTGACGCATTGGTGCTAACTGGAAGTTCAAGTCCAAAAGACACTTACCAGGTTATGTATCTGTTTCAGGAATCACCAAAAGTATATCTCAAAATGGGGGAGAATTGTTAGCATTTTGTGATATATATTAGAGGGGATAGCATAGTCATAAGAATGAAATTCAAATTTCATTCGGTTATGTTTCAGTTAACAACTGAATAGTTTCTTTTTGAAATGGAAAGACATGACTGTTTGCAAATGGACATGAATGGTTTATTTTGGTCAAGAGTCACATCTCTCTGGAGAGACATAAGTGAATCTATATATATGTTCAGATGATTACTGTTTGTAATCAATTAATTTATAGTCTTCTCTTCTTAACAATCTCTTACACTTTGGTGTTTTCTTTCTTCTACAAATCTGAAAGTTCAGGTTGTTCATAGGTAGTGCAAATCCTTAGAACAACAACAAGTGAGTTTGGGTCCATTGTATCCTGGGGACAAATTTCCATTAACTCTTTTTGCACTCGCAATCGTTACTGGAAGATCGGCAAATTTGTCTTAAAGATAGCGATACTAATCGTGCCTTGGTTCCAAAGTTCTCATTATTTGCTTATACTTCCAACAGTTGGGTCCGAGAAGATTTTTAAGAGTATGAGTATAGCAGTTGAGATTCGAGCAGTGATTTCACGATGGCATCGTGATGAGATGGAGGCTGTGGTGCCGGTTTGAGCTGCTACTGATAAGGAAGAAGAGTGGTTGCTGGCTGGAGTCGACTGGATATAAAGTGGAGGTCGAAGTTAAGAAAACTCAGGGAGTTTTATTTTTCAAAGAGCTGGGAGTTAAGAGTTTTGGTGGAGGGCCTGGTATACGCGAGAATTAGCTGCCAGGGATAAAAATCCAGAAGAAATCAAAACTCATAGAGTTGAGTATGTCCGTGAGCTTTTGGCCGAAAAAGAAAATCCAGATGTTTTATATTTTCACGACTAGTTGAGCGTCCGTGAATGTTACGGGAGGAAACTGAAAATCCAGGGAAAATAATTTTTCACGGAGGAAGAAGTGACCGTGGGAAGCTGGTAGAGGTATTGTAAATTTGCATTGTCAGTTCCACGGAACTGACAGGCTAATAAGGTTAAGCCAGGATTGTTGGGCTGGAATTCTGCCTCCCGCGTGAGCCCATGAAAACAGTTTGGACGTGGTTTGTTCTTTAACACAAGCTATACGTGATTTTGGTGCTAGTTTGGATAGTTTTGGCAACTGCTTTGACTGGGATTTGGCGCACGGGGACAACCATAATTTGGATACCTATATAAGAGATATTTCTATCTAAGATCTTTAATCTTTAATCAAGTTTTGGGAGAGAAGAACACAAGGAAGAAAAGCTAGGGTTTGGAGCTATTTTCATCACCGTAACTATTTCTTTACCATTTTATCATATAAAACTCATGGGTTTTGTTAGTACCATGAGTAGCTAAACTTCTTAGTGCTTGGGGATGAATTCTAGTTCTAATACATGATTCAATTTAGCATATAAATCTATTCAAAATTATTCATATGATTATTGTTTATTTTTACCTTAATAAATATATGATTGATTGATAAATTGTTTAGGTGGCCAACTAAGTCAGTTTGTTAGTAAATCTAATGCTAGTAATGAGTTAGGATATTCGTAATTGTTGAATAACTCTTACACAAGTAGAAATTGTGAAACCTCGCAGAGGGATTCTGTGGAGCAATCGCAAGTAAAAACAACCCTAGTAAGTGGATCGAGCGTACTGAGTTTAACTGCTAGGATCAAACCTAAGTTCACAAACCTTAAGGCATTCGACTGAATTGCATTTTGTAAGCGTACCTCAAGGTGGTTCAGACGGATAGAATTCGGAGACTAAGCGTACCTGTTTTCCATTGATATAAGGAATTTTGAGGATAGCTAAGCGTACCTGCTTTCCTACGGTGGGTAATAATCTGTGATTTACAAAGAATAGATGAATATGCTACTTTGATGACTGTTTAGTAACGAAGAAGGATTCCCTAATCATATTTCTCTCCATTGCTTGTAAACTTTATTACTTTCAATTGCTTTGTTATTTACTTTGTTCTAAAATCTAAAACAAACCCCCATTGTGACACTTTTTGCCCTGCTCTTCGTGGGAACGAACTTGACTTCCATTATATTATTTTTAATTGAGTGGAAATAAGATATTCATTTGATTGCACCTACGACACACATCACACATCACATGGAATGAAGAATCCTCCCAACGATGGTTTTAAGACTGTTCTGTCTAAGTGTGTCTCTTTTGTGATTCAAAATGGCTTGGTGAACAAAAAAGGAATTCTAGGTTGAATGACAATTCTATTATTCGTCTTCAATACACCTTAGATTTAATTCTCAAAGGTGTAACTGACATTCATATGTCTAAACCAATTGGTCTTAGTACTCACCCTGTGTACCCCACCAGGAAAGTCAGTTCAATGTGTTCCTCAAATGTTCAGATGCGAAACAGTCTTCCTAAACCAATTTGTCAAAGAATAAATCACGGATATTCTTCAATTAAGAAGGGAGATGGTGTTGTTCATGATGTGAAAAAGGTACCATAAGAAGAAAGCAAGGGAAATCTGGATGACAACCTAAAAAGGATAATTGACGAATATAAAGATATTATCAACAGGCTGTCGATTCCCTCTGGTCAAAATTCTTCAGGTAAGAATCAAAACTATGTGTCATATTTTTATGATAGTAAAATTCATGATAACTTTTCACATCATAGCGGTTTTCCTCCAAAGTTTAGGGGAAAGAGGTTTAACCAGAAACAACGTTAATTTAATGAGCTCAAGGCTCATACTTGTGCTAATTAATCACAAGGTTGAAACCTCACTCTCAATAAAAATCCTGACAAAGTGAGATTTATTCAGGTATACTTGGTGATGAAATGTTTCTCTGATTTTCTATGCTATTCTCTTATCGTTCTTAGCTGGAGGATCATTCACAATCATTTCTGCTTAAGTATTTGTACCTTGTTGTTTTACAAATCTTTGTTTTCTTAATCTTAAATATTTTTTGTCAAAATTGCTACTCTTGCTCTAAAATTGTTCTCCTGTTGGAATACAATGTTTTATTGAGCATTGATTTGTGAGTTTCCTCACATAGGCAAACATTGAGTCTTTCTCTTTTTGAGTCATCTATGATTAATGGGTCAAGTTTGTGTTCATACGGGTATCTCTATTACATGTCACGAACCGACTTTGGAAACCCTAATCTATGGGTTTCTGTGAAACCATTTATATACCAAACCCGTCTGTTAAAAAGTACGCATACTTCAGGCTACTTCTTGTGTCAAGAATGACATCTTCTTCGGGAACTTGTTATTTTCCAAGAGGTTTTCTTGATAAGGGTTTTTGTCTCTCACTCAAGGATGAGGAAGGAGGAACTCTCGTGGAAGTTGATGACACGTCTTCTCAATCTCCTAATAACTTGTCAGATATTGAGGATGATGAAGAGATTTCTAATGAAGTTGTTCAAAATTTTATCAATCAGTTTAATGATGCAAAGCTGCTGCTCGTTAACACTCTAAAAGATCTAGATGTGTTAAGAACTTATTTGATAAAAGTCAACTCCGATCTTACTCTAATGAAGACATGACTTAAGGATCATCTCAATGTTGTGCCTGAAGATACGGTTAATTCCGTCTGTCATAAGCTTGAAGGTCTTGGAACCAGTGAAGTCTCTGTACCGGAACTCTGATTATCGCTTGTGGTCTTTTCTTAGTTTTATTTTTTCTAGAAAAGATTCTTATGAGAATTGTATTCTTGTGTTTTTTTAAGAAGGATAACTCGGGTTTGGAATAACCATTATTATGAGTACACATAGCTATGTCCAACGTTTTCATCTTCTTGTTTTTAGATTTATTTATTTAAATTCTAAGTTATTTGGAAGATAATTTTTGCTGTATTAATCTTTATGGTTTTATATATTGCAAATTGTTATGGGATATGTTGTTTACGTCCGTGAACCTGTGACTATCCCATACTTGTTCAAAAGTTATCTCTATTATGTCGATATGAATGTATAGATAAAAGATAGAATGAAAAGCCTTTTATGTCATTTTTTGATGGAAGAAAGGATAAAACTTTTGTTTACAAAGATTAAATCTATTACATGTCATTGTGCAAATAGTGATGAAAAATAAAATGAATCTTTGTGTATTCCGCAGTATTGGTCTTTCCCTGATCCACAATTTTTGTGCATATATCGTGTTGCTCCGTAAGTTCTCTTATGTTGAGCATGGCCAATTGAATTGATCATTTTTGTGGCTAATTCAATTGTGATTTTTGGATACAAATTCATGTTCTCATGTGATTTGATTATGTCCAAAGAAATCCTTCTTTTCTTGTAAAAGTAAGGTCGCTATTGTTGTTCTTTCGGGAATGACATTTTATAGGGGAGAGTTCTTTTTGAACTTGTGTTTAAATGCCAAATCTTTATGGGGGAGTGCGGCTGTGGAATATTGTAGGGGTTATCTTGTATGTTTATAAACTCCTTGATGAATGCATTTAGCTTCGGCTATATGATTGCATCTAAATAAGTTGGTATGTTATTCTCTTTTGGTCATGAAGTATCTCTATGAAAATTTCATGAGGATCCCACTAGTTTTCGTACCTTTGCCAATTTATATTGACAAAAAGGGGGAGAATTAATGTGTAGTTATATACTACAAATACATATGGTTTACGGATCATTATGTAAGGGGGAGTGGTTTTCATGTTGAGATGAAGTATTAACTAAGGGGGAGTGATACATATCACCATAGTATTGTTGTCAAAGTTGTGATACAATTGAAATTTGATGCTGTATAATGATACTATGACACTGTATAACAATGATTGAGAGCATTTGTTTTCTTATTGTTATCGCTACGGATCTTCAACAACTATGATGCTGTGTTGAACACGTTTAGGATCATGGAGTACTTGGAAGTGACGAAGATTTCGAGTCGTGTTGAAGATGCAAAGGAGATCAAGCATTTGGATGAGAAGCTACAAAGTCTTATTTATTTTGTAATCCATATGTATTGATAGTTTTGTCACTAAAATTGACAAAGGGGAAGATTTTTAGAGCACTGCTCGGTCGAACTCGCATGCGTTGCTATCTCAAGCATGTTTGTCAATGTTAGTGATCAAAACTATAAGTCTTGATTTCTAATCTACTTATAGATGTCTCGGACTAGGACATAGATTGTGTAGTTGAGCCTTAGACTTCACGACGTTCATAATTTGAAGACGAAGAACTACTAAAGAGAGCTTGTGGAACTCCATCAACAAAAGGTATGTGAAGACTGAAACTCAACTATAACTTGGAAAGTCTATTTCTACTCTATCTCCTATATTGAGACATAAGTCGTGTTACAATATAGTTTCTATTATACACATTTGAGATTTCGAGCTGAGTTTTACTCGCTTCTCGGAATATGTGTTGGCAAGCTTTCGCTTCGACCAAGTTCATCTTATATTCTTGACGCAAGTCAAAAGATGATCATGTGAAAATTGCTGAGCAACATCTTACATGGTTTGTGTGATACAATCATGTGATGTAAACTTGGAATGTTTCGTTATGATTATTTCAATAACTTGAAAATTGCTTTGATGCTAATAGTGTGTGAAAACGGCTATTGTCATCCTCTAAGAAAGTTTCAATGATTGAAATAAGAGTTTAGAACACTTAACCATTATTGGATATGTCATGTTGTGTACTCTTGCACATATGTAATCCATGTCCGGGAACCATAGTATGCATACCCGTATGCATACCTGTTGGCTTGAGAAATCTGGGAACCTAAGTATGCGCACCCGTTTGCGTACTGGCGTAAGGTTTATGTCCGAATATTTATGCTGGAATTGGAAGTTTGCGTACCCGTTTGCGTACTGGCGAAAACCAATTTTGGTCCGGGTATTTCAAGTATGCGTACCCGTTTGCATACTTGAAGGTTAAAGTTCTAAAATCGGTTAACTATTATTGAACCAACATAGTGTACACGTTTAGGTACGGCTACATAAACCTAAATGAGGGTACATTTAATTTGTGTGTAACAAGCTAAGTTCGATCTAACGGTTGAGATATTAGCTTGAATCAAGTTTTTCATCTAATGGTGAATATTGAATGCTTTATTACCAAGCTAACTTAGATTGCAAACCCTGATTCGAAAACTATATAAAGGAGAACTCTAGCAACTGGGAAACATAATCCCCACACTTTTGTGTGTTACTAGTTGCATAACTAGAGTCGATTCTCCTTTAACCTTAGGTTTCTCTCGAGACCCCGTAGGTTAACGACTTGAAGACTTCATTGGGATTGTGAAGCCAGACCCAACTATTTTCTCCGTAGTTGCGTGATATGATCTTGCATCTTCTATCGTGTTGAGTACAATTGGAATAATTTGCTCGAGATTAATATCTCTGATAGGCAAGATAATTAAAAATAATCACAAACATATTCGTCTCATCATTTGTGATTCTACAATATCTTGTTTCGCTAGTCGATTAAGATTATTGTGAGGTGTTTGATAATACTAGGTTGTTCTTCGGGAATATAAGACCGGTTTATCAATTGGTTCATGTTCACCTTGATTTATCAAAAGACGGAACAAAACTCATAGGTATTTCTGTGGGAGACAAATTTATCTATACCAATAGATTTTTCTGTGTGAAACAGATTTTTTATCAAGTCTTCGACTTTGGGTCGTAGCAACTCTTGGTTTTGGGTGAGATCAGCTAAGGGAATCAAGTACGTAGTATCCTGCTGGGATCAGAGACGTAAGGAACATAACTGTACCTTTAATCAGTGTGAGATTGATTAGGGTTCAACTACAGTCCAGTCCGAAGTTCATTGGTAGTAGGCTAGTGTCTGTAGCGGATTAATACAATGTGGTGTTCAAATCTGGACTAGGTCCCGGGTTTTTTTTTTTTTGCATTTGCGGTTTCCTCGTTAACAAAACTTTTGGTGTCTGTGTTATTTCTTTTCCGCATTATATTTTGTTATATAATTGAAATATCACGGTTGTGCGTTAGGATCAATCAATTAGATAATCCAACCTTTGGTTTTTGATTTAAATTGATTGACACTTGAACATTGGTCTTTGTTAACGTTCAAGTTGTTTCACATAATAATTAGGCTCGCGGATTTCTATCTGTTTGATTTGCTGATTACATTATGAAACAGAGATATTAAACTCTCGTATATACTTTTCTCTAGATTGAGTCTGACTGTCTAGTTGATTCTCTAGAAAGTATATTGGAGTAAGTCCTCTCAGATTGCCAAACGAATAGTTGGGTGTTGTTGTTGTACCCCCCGTATTTTCAGTAATCACAACAGTTCTTCGTCTAAGACTCTTGTGATTCTGTAATAACTTCTTCTTTCAATCAGTTAGGTTATTGTGAGGTGACTAATATTTTTAGGCTTCTCTTTGGGAATATAAGACCGTATTATTAGTTGGTTCCTGTTCACCTTGATCTTTGTATCAAAAGACGGAACAAACAGAATAAAGGATAGACATATCTGTGGGAGACAGATTTGTTTATTAAGTCTTCGACTTTGGGTCGTAGCAACTCTCAGTTGTGGGTGAGATCAGCTAAGGGAATCAACTTCATAGAATCCGGCATGGTTCTAGAGGTGTAATGAACGTGACTGTACCTTAATCGGTGTGAGACTTGGTTAGGGCTCAACTACATTCCAATCCGAAGTTAACTTGTAGTAGGACAGAGTCTGTAGCGTCTTAATACAGTGTGGTGTTCAAATCTGGACTAGGTCCCGGGGTTTTTCTGCATTTGCGGTTTCCTCGTTAACAAAATTTATGGTGTCTGTGTAATTTCTTTTCCGCATTATATTTGTTTATATAATTGAAATATCATAGGTCTTGCATAGTTCAATCAGTTGATAAATCCGACCTTGATTATTGAATAAAACTTGATTGACTCTTGGGCATTGGTCATTGGTACCGTCCAAGTTATTCTCATATCAATCAGTTTCACGGATTTCTATCTAGTTGATTTACTAATTTTATTGAGAAAGAGATAAAGCTCTTTGATATATTTCTTGATTGAGTCTTACTTTTAAGTTGGTGCTCTCGGAATTATATTAGGGTTTAGTCCATAAAGAATTCCGAACGATCTATTGGGTGTGGTTGTTATACCCCTGCATTTTCACTGTGTACAACTGAAAGTCTCTTGATTTAATATATTAATGTGTTGTTTTACATATGAAGAAAGAATACATATATTAAAAGATACACAACATCTCTAAATTCGATAAAGCTTTAAGTTACGAAAACATATACCTTCCCACGCATTATTTTTTCTGATTACTAAAATAAAAGTAGAAAAGAGTGAGCACATCATCCCGAAGGGTGCTCACTGCTCAGTGCAAACATACATATTTCTCAAGTAATCACCAATATGCTACTAAAAGATAAATAATTAAAGTACAAAGGTAAAATAAAACAATAAACATCTTTTACACCCAACACTCTACACATATCACAATAACCGTCATAATGTGCACATGAGTAGTTCCCCCAATACCAGTATGTATATATAATATTGCCAATACCGTTAATAAATAGTATTTGTGAATACCGCTAATATAATATAGATAATATATTTCACTGCATCCCATTCTATTTAGTAATATTGCGAATCCCGCTAATAAGACTTAGCGAGAAGCTGCGGAGAAATCACAAACACTTCTCACGGGAAAAACTATACCACACACATTACACCATATACCAATCATGGTTATGAAATTACTATTAACACTGTACATTAATTGAGCAATCAAGTATAATATGCATAAGTCTAACTTTTCCCAATATATCAATATTGTATATAAATTACACGGCATCCCGTGCAAGTAGTAATATTTCCAATTCCTTTAATAAATACCATAAGATAATATTGCCAATCCTGCTAACGTAAAATTGCCAATCCTGCTAGTAATGACTTAGCAAGGAACTGTGACAGATATTCCTCGCGAGAAAATTTAGACAACACATATTACGCAATATACCCATTCAATAACATACAATATGCTTACAGATAGCAAAGATACATCATTTTCGCAGATAGCATCTCCAACTGCAGTTGCGGTATCAACTCCCACTAATGGCATTCTTATTCTATGTTTTGGTGTGAAGCTTGTACCTAATCTCTCAAACAGCATACAACCAGCATTTCTACATTAAACCGACATCACCTACAACTCACTACTCTTCTTCTCAGGTTCAAATAGGACTTCTGACTCATAATAAACAAACATCAAGCTTATAGCTCGGTCAATAGCACAAACACCAGCAAAGAAACTCAACTCCAATACCTTCTTATGAATTTCTAGCTCATGCCTTATTCCTTCGTTCAAATCCTCACCTCAATTTATCAATCTCATTGAAACAACAACAGACCATCATATACATACAAATCAGAACACATTCACCATCATCAGCTACACCAATAGTTTCACCTACATAATCAGTACAACGTCCAGTCTAAACTCCTTATCCTCACCGACCGTTCTGTAAAATGATCTTTAATAACTTATTCATTTTCCACATGTAACTTGAATTTCATCAACAACCATTCTCTGAATTTCCATTGTTCTTCCCCAGTTTAAAAAATCTCATTCAGAACCCTACTTTCCACTTCCTCCTTGCGAAATCCAAAATCAATAACTAAATTTCAATTATCCCTATTTATTTTATCTCTTTCATTTATAATTGTCCAACTCAAGAACCCTAATTTTCATCTTCATATTAAACCCTAACTCGAGGTTCGATTTTCCTAAAGAAAACTAAAATTGAACCATATACAACTATCTACACCTCTTTCAGAACAAATCCACCTATAATCTATCAAATCATAATGAAAAGACGAGGGTACCCAAATACACCACAATCTTTTTGTTTCAACTTATAAGTCCTCTTACCAAGTGTTATCGTCTATGGACTAAGTCGAGACAATACAATAACTTTGGTATTCACACTTTGTGTGATCGCCTATGGATACGATATCGAGACAATACGACAAACAAAGTGTGATTACTTGATAATAGGTTCAGACTTAACCAACTCTATAGGATCACTATCAGGAGATAACGTAAAGTGCAATTTACTTTAAACTATATAAACAAATATAATTGCGGAAAACAAAAGTAAATCACACAGCAAGATTTTGTTAATGAGGAAAACTGCAAATGCAGAAAAACCCCGGGACCTAGTCCACAATTGAATACTCTCAGAATTATTCCGCTATACAAAATATACACCAACTTCGTATAGTTGAGATCAAGAAACTACCCCTAGTTCACTCAGTTTCCTAAGTATCCATGCGCTTCCGACTTCGATGAGTCACGCACTGGTACAATTCCTTTGGATCGTATTCCAAACAACAAAGGAACAACGAATCTGTTTGGTAACAACTCTATTGATTCTTTTCAAGATAAAGATATCTCAAGTCATACGCAAAGGCTCTTCCGTTTAATCAAATAAACTCCTTTGCCTGGTTAGATCAATCTATCAAATAATTACCAAAGTAGTTAAGTTTAGATTTGCAATCAATCAGTATAGATCTCAAAGAGAAACTATAAAGCGATGCTGATCTCACGCAACTAATCGATCGAATAAATCCGATTCTAGTTGGATCCCAGATGATCAAGGTTTGTGCACACACAAAGATACGAAAACCAATAATAAATCTTCTACGTCTTCAAATCTTCTTTAATCTTCAATAATAACCTGCACAACACCACTTGAATCTCTTGTTGTAGATGGTGAAATCTGGATAAGGGGAAAAAGTGTCATTTCAAGACCATAGACATAATTCAACTTTCACGGGAGAGATTAAGCCGTTGGTCCTCAAGGCACTCATAGCCACGATTTCTAGTATACGTCCCTGCGAGACACTACCGGTCATGATGCCGTGATTCATAGCACACATCCCCGCGAGATACTGCTGGTTACGTAGGTTTTGTAGAGCGCAAAACGTCCCCGGCAGACTGATGAACCAGAACAATCACAATTCCAGCATGCCTTCGTGATACGCAGCTGATTGTGATGCCATGATTCCTAGTATACATCCTCGACGAGATACTTCTGGTCATGTAGGCTCTGTAGATGCGTAAAAACGTCCCCGGCGGACTTATGACCCAGAGTGGAGATATGCATGTCTCCTGTAAGCACAACTCACCCTATTTGAGATCAAGGACTGATTCCTAGTACATCATCGCGAGGTACACTGGTCATGTCTTCTCTAGGCTCTGACTCGACTTACTGAGGTTTCCGAATAATTCCTAGGACATCCCTGCATGATACGCTGGTTATTCTGCCTCCAGGACCTTTCGACAGACTCCTAGAACATCCTTTCCAGATACACTGGTCTTGTTGGACCCATCATATGGACACACAGTTGATTCCTAGCACATCCATGCAAGATACACTAGTCAAAGACAAGTGAGCCAAAGTCTCGCAAAGACATTAATCGGGAGTACAAAACCTTTTCTCTCTCCAGGTTGAGCCCCAGCTGACCACAGAGAGATTCTGATCCGTTAAGAAAATCTTCGTAGAGATTTTTATCCATCCTTAAAATCTCGGAGAGTTTCACATCTCTCTGCAAAATCTCAGAGAGATTCAAATCTCTCTGCATAATCTCGAAGAGATTCATATCTCTCTGCAACTGCAAAATCTCGGAGAAATTCAAATCTCTCTTCAAAATCTCGGAGAGATTCAAATCTCTCTGCAAAATCTCGGAGAGATTCAAATCCCTCTTCAAAATCTCGGAGAGACTCACATCTCTTCTCGGAATCCCAGAGAGATTCACATCTCTCCACAAACTCTAAGATACATTCAAATCTTTTGGGAAATCTCAGACAAGGCTGAATATTCCCCATGATAAGCACGAGCCTCATGTAGGAATCGAGTCTCCTTTTCAGACTCTCCACACGAATTCTGAGGAATCTCATGCCTTTTCACGTGACTCATCCTAGTCATTCTTACAGTTCGGAGAATATCTCTCTATCTTGGCCAACTCGGCTAAAGAGGATATTTCTCTCTCTCTACATATCATCACAAAGGCTGACTCAGCTTCACACAAATGGGGGATATCAATTAGGGTTTTGGTCTGGCGGTCTATGACATGTGTGTGAAATACCCGTCTTATTTCTTACCGCAGAAGAGAGTCAAGGCGGTGGAATAATGATATAAACTCAACTTAGTTTATATCTATCTATTCCTAAAGAGACCGGAGAATTGCTCCGCACGGCACGGAAAGCAATCCTTATCTTCACCGACCTGAGATTAGAGAATTCATCTATAAATAGGTCCTCTATTTTTTCAAAGCCAGGACGATCTTTCTCATAACCCTTCAAAGAAATTCTTCTTCAAACTATAGAATTCTCTGATCTCTCTCTTCATCTGCTTCCCTCCCAAAGACCAGCCCCAAACCTCTTCCATGTGACTGAAGCAGCATTTGAACGACCACTGTGCGTGGTTTAGATGAAGACTGTTCGTGCTCACCTCCCGTAACTCACTTTCAAAACCCTAGAATCCCACTTTTTGCCTCTCACCGATTTTAGGTAACTAAATTTTGGCGACCACGGTGGGAGGTTGTCCACTTAGTTACAGATGTCAATCATGGTCACCATTAGGAAGGAAGACGATTCCACTAATCCAAACACAAAAACTTTTCATTGATTCAGTCTCTGTAAATCCATTACAGACTTTGTAGAGAGAGTTATCCCTACCAGCACTTTTTCTCTCTTTTGAGTTTGACCTTAATGAATAGGTTAGTGTGTCCCAGATCACCTAGATCTCTTCCTGCATAATGAAACGTCCCATTAACCTACTTCCACAAAAACCAACTACCAACCCTAAAAACGTTGGCTAAAGACCTGAGAACTACTGGAGACCCAACAAAATCTTTAAAAATCTCAGATCGATATACAGACTTATCTGAAAATGCATTTAAAGTTACCAGTAGGGATAGATCCAATGAATCTACATCGAGTACATGTTCCCTAGAAAAGGAATACTAAAACAATTGGGAATAGCACGGACGGGATCCAGTCTGTCCGCAATCGGCTTCACCGGAGAAGATGTAGCACATTAAGAACACGACAGAGTAAAGGAGCAACCATCCAGCTGACCCCATCTCTCTCCAAGACCAGATGATGATCTAAACTTGGAGATTATGACGAATATTTGCTCCAAATTTTGTTTAGGTCAAGGGCCCTCAACCTGATCCCAGGTGACTCGGGAAGTTTACTTCACTTTACTATTTTACTTATAACTCTTTCATTCTGAATCAGATTGACCTAGTTCTTTTTTTGTCGGATTTGTCTTTTACTTATAACTCTTTCCAAAAAATTCATGACCTAGACAAAAGCGTTGCACAGCCACATAAGGTCATAAATCGCCAGCCGAGATGCATCTTGTCGTTTTCCTATTTCAGAGGATCATGACTAGAACGCGATAAAGTATAAGATGAGACTAGCTTCCAAGACATTGCTCGGCCAATGCTCATACTTATATGAAGATTCAAAGCCGTCGGTCGATATGTTATCTCAACACCCGTCCCTTCAGAAAGAAGAGGAATCCTAGCAATTGTACAACTAAGTCTTGATGAGCTTCCATATCGGCTACACCAACGATTATCCGGTATCATTTTCCGATGGGACCTCAGTTCACCCAAGAAGGAGAAGGAGAATATCTTCGCATCTGAACCTACCAAGGGAAAAGAAATCTGAAGTGAGGCCAATAATTCAGATAAAACTCCGTTACTCGACATACATCTACAACCAGCTACTGTCACTAAAGTAAAACAAGAAAAGGATCCGATACCATAGCTTCGGGATACACGTTACTCATTCATACGCATACTAGTAGTTCCCTCTGTCAAAGTTTCTTCTATATAGAAAATCCACTTGACAGGTTATTTCATGAGTCAGGCTCAGACGCGATGAGCGAAGGACAAGATATGACGATCACATACAATTTCCTCATGTCAAAACATGACTCCTCCACGTGAAGAATTACCTAGCAGATTCCCAAAGAACGCTTCCATCAATAAAACAAACAAAAATCGACTACGCAGTTGGACCTGAATGTTTCTATTACCCTACTGGTACCAGAAGGCATATACTACTCTCAAGTTCGGTTAAGCATCCTACCAAAATATGAATAAATCTCAACGGATAATTTTGCTACATAAGTTCACATTAATCCATGTCAAGACATCTTGTCCACAAAGACACATGTGGAAGTATCTCGACATGACTCTCCACAGACGTCTCTAACCCACAGATTATCACTTACCCGCCTTGAAGACTCAATCTTGTATGCTATAAGGGTCTTACTTCATTTTCCAAGCGTCCCGAGTCAATAGGAATCCCCAGTCTTATATCAAACTGGGGACTAACAAAGAATCGTGTGTCACACACCTGCATGGCCAACAGGAGGTGGCCTAAATATCCAGTTTTCATATAAAAGATTTAGAAACGATCAGCGCAAGAGTCTCAAAAGATCGGGACACAACAAGACCATTTAACTCCCCAAACCCACAACACAACATGCTATTACTTGGGATTAGGTGACTAGAGATCGGCCTTCAAAATTGTGAAGGGGACTTATCTATGACTCGAGAAATCTCGCATCTCTCTCCGGTCTCGTCGAATTCTCCTCCATCAGCATCTTCTATGTACTCAGCAATTATAATTATGTCCCGGATCCTGACTGTAGATAAGATGTTTTAGGGTTTCATACGCGTGTAACATGACTATATCAAGTAGAAGAAGCATTCAAATTATCCCTCGATAATAAACGCAAGCAAGAGACAAACTATGGTTCGCAATCGGTTTGAGGAGGACTCTATAGTTTCCACTCTACTCAGACGCGACTCATACTTTAGTCACATAACTCGACAAACTGAGACAAATGGGTAGAGAATTCAACCACACGCCCTTGATGAAAAATATCCGTCTACGTCTCTCCCACCATGTGTTAAAAAGGGAATGATGTTTCAAAACACGGTCCAAGAGATATCATCAAAACACTTGAAGGAATTGTTGTTAAATAGCTCTGGATTCCGAGTTCAACTTCATATGGACATCACCGGAAAAACAAGCTCCAAATCCTATGTTTTCTCCAATAGATGAAGTTTGGGTATTTTCTGTTCGATAGTTGGGGTCAACCACTGAAATTGGACGAAGTTTTTACAGCCTCCTGGATCAAGATCGCGCAAGGAAGAGCTTTTTATTACTAATTTAACTTCGGGTTTTCACCTACTCGCATACGCAACGGATCAAGCTAGGTTTTGCACAAATTAAAACTCATGATGGTCCCCTTCCTTTACCAAATGCATACATAAAAGGTCTAGAGGGGAAATTACCAACATTTAAGGAAATCATATGGCAGCAGTGGCCTCTACCTCTCAGGAAGAAAACTCTCTCTTCTTCTTTAAGGCCTCCATATCCTTTCCTCCACGTCTCCTCAGCTACCGGTATCTCTTACATAAGGGCCTCTATAAGAAACGAAGACCGGAGTTTAGCTTGTTCAAGACAGTACCAACAGAATCCAGCGACTCTCGCGACTACCTCACATTGAAAGCGAAGATTTTCACAGGTTTTCATACAATTTCCCATATTTACAAGATCCTTGGAAGCAAGGCCGTTCAGAGTTATCATTCTCATCACCCTCAGGTCGGTCGGTCATCTCTCTACACCATGAACCTCTTTCTGAAGGCCCTTTGAAATTGTTAAAGCCTGCCTCATCTTCATTCTACCAAAGTCAAACCCGTCGAACTCGCAAGCGTTGCTATCTCAAGCTTGTTTGTCAAGTTTAGTTGTCAAAACTATAAGTCTTGATTTATAGTCTACTTATAGCTATGTCTCGAATTAGGATAGAATATGTAGTTGAGCTTTAGACTTCACGGCGTTCATCGATTGAAGACGAAGAACTACTAAGGGGAGCTTGTGGAACTTCAACAACAAAAGGTATATGGAGACTTGAACTCATCTATCACTCAGAAGTCTATTCTATTCAATCTCCTATTGAGACAAAGTCGTATAGCTATATAGACTTTACATTATACACATTTGATATTTCGAGCTGAGTTTAACTCGCTTATATCTTTCTCAAAATATATGTTGGAAAGCTTTTTGCTTTAACTACGTTTATCATTATTCTTGAAGAAATTCAAAAGATGATCATGTGAAAATCACCTGGTAACATCTTACATGATTTGTGTGAGACAGTCATTTGATATAGATTCGGAATGTTTCGTATTGATCATTCGATCACTTGAAAATTGCTTATAAGCTAATAGTTTGTGTGAGACAGCTATTGTCGTCTTCTAAGAATGTTTCAATGATTGAAATGGGAGTTAAGAGCTAAAACCTATGTCTGGATACATTACGGTTTGTGTACTAAATGTGTGAACTGTATTGATAGAATTCAGGACCGGAAGTTAAGTTTGCATACCCGTTCGCAAACTTATTCAACTGTTTAAGTCAGGGTACTTAAGTTAGCATACCCGTTCGCTAACTGATTTAACTGTTGAAGTCCGGGAACCAAGTTTGCGTACCCATTCGCAAACGGTTTCAACTGAGTTCGGTCCGGAGCTAAAGTTTGCGTACCCGTTTGCAAACTGTCAGTTTGTGACCAATGTCCGGAACTTAAGTTTGCGTATCCGTTTGCAAACTTAAGTGGTTCAAGTTCTAAAATCGGTTAAGTATGATTTCATACTCATGAACAAATATATTTATATATTAAGGAATGCAATCTTTAAAAACCGTGGCTAAAATGTTCATGAACTGATTCTTTTGAATCAATCCGATTTTGCTTCAATTGTGTCTTGTATACTTTTATGAGAATATAAACAATTGAACAACTCTATGAGTAACACAATTACATTCATTTGATTATCAATTGATCTAGAAGTGTTAAGATGGACATGGTTAATACAAAAGTGTTCATATGGCTAACTTCGGTTAACTGTTATTGAGCCAACTCAATATACACGTTTAGTACGGTTACCCATATCTAAATGAAGGTATATTTCATTTGTGTGTAATAATCTAAGACCATCTAACGGTGGAAATATATTAGCTTGAATCTTGAATTAGGTTTCATCTAACGGTGAATATTGATTGCTTTGTTCCAAAGTTATCAAACCCTGATTTGGAGACTATATTAGGGGGAACTCTAGCAACTGGGAAACCTAATCCCCACACCTCTTGTGTGATACTAGTTGCGACTAGAGTCGATTCTCCTTTAACCTAGATTTTTCCTAAAACCATTATAGGTTAACGACTTAAAGACTTCATTGAGATTCTTAGGCCAGACCCAACTATTTTCTCTGTAGTTGCATGTTCTGATCTTTCTTGTTCTATCGTATTGAGTACTATCTTCTCTAATATTTGCTCGAGATTTATCTCCGATAGGTAAGATATAAAAAGTAATCACAAAGCTCTTCGTATCATTCTTTGTGATTCCACAATAACTTGTTCTACTACCATATAGTTAAGTTATTGTGAGGTGATTGATATTTGTAGGCTGTTCTTCGGGAATATAAGACCGGATTATCAAAAGACGGAACAAACTTCGTAGGTATTTCTGTGGGAGACTGATTTATCTATCAAAATAGACTTTTATGTGGGAGACAAATTTGTTTATCAAGTCTTCCACTTTGGTTCGTAGCAACTCTTAGTTATGGGTGAGATCAGCTAAGGGAATCAAGTGCTTAGAGTCCTTTTGGGATTCAGAGGCGTAAGGAACGCGACTGTACCTTAATCAGTGTGAGATTGGTTAGGGCTCAACTACATTCCAGTCCGAAGTTAACTTGTAGTATGCTAGAGTCTGTAGCGGCTTAATACAATGTGGTGTTCAAATATGGACTAGGTCCCGGGGTTTTTCCGCATTTGCGGTTTCCTCATTAACAAAACTTATGGTGTCTGTGTTATTTCTTTTCCGCATTATATTTGTTTATATAATTGAAATATCACAGGTTGTGCGTAGTTCAATCAATTGGTGAATCCAACCTTTGGTTGTTGATTGAAATGTATTGACACTTGAACATTGGTCTTTGATACCGTTCAAGTTTTTTCTCATAATAATCATGCTCGCGGATTTCTATCTGTTTGATTTACTGATTACATTGAGAAACAAAGATATAACTCTTGGATATATTCTCTTTGATTGAGTTTGACTGTCTAGTTGATTCTCTTGGAATTATATTTGAGTTAGTCCATACAGATTTCCCAAATGAAATATTGGGTGTGGTTGTTAGACCCCCTCTTTTTCAATTGGTATCAGAGTAGCAAAACACGTTTAAGACCTCATAAGTCTGTGTTTGTAGCAATCTGACTCTATGGACAGAAGTGTTATCTCTATAAACATTCCGCCAATCTTCGATGGCTCGAATTACTTATGGTGGAAGATTGTTATGCGTGCCTTTCTCCAAGCACGTGATTTTCAATCATGGGTTCGTGTAGTGAATGGCTATGATCCTCCGGTTGTTACAGAAGACGATGTAACTGTTCTAAAGGATATTGGTGCATATGATCCTGCCAAGATTCTTGCTGCAAATTTTTTTTTATGACGGATTAAATGTTATCATCCATGCCATTACCCCATATTTTCAACACCATGTGACTACGTGCACTAAGTCTATAGATGCTTGGGATATCTTAGAAACTGTATTCGAAGGAAATTCCTCTTAGAAAGAAGCTAGGCTTCAAAACCTAAATTATGATTGGGAAAACCTTCGTATGGCTGATGAAGATTCTTTTGATGAGTTTAATCACAAATTGTCTAAAATTGTTAATGCATCTTTTTCATTGGGTAAGACTATTCCTGAAAAGGACATTGTGATAAAAATTCTCAGATCGTTGCCAGCTAGATACGATTCTAAGAAACATGCCATCGTTGAAGGAAATAACCTTGATACACTTTCCAGAAATACTCTTGTTGGGAAGTTAAAGATCTTTGATCATGAGCATACATCCAAATATGGAAAGGATATTGCTTTCAAAGCACAAAAGAACACTAAATTGCTTTACAAAAGTAAAAGTGTTGGCACCTCTGTTGTTGACCCTATTGAGACTGATTCATCAGATGAAGATCTTGACAACTCAGTCTCACTGATCACAAGGCAGTTTAGAGATCTTCTTGTAAAGAGAAGTAAACAGTTCATCAGAGATAAACCTAGGTCATCAGTCAAACCTCATGACCGTGCTCCTCATAAAAATATCGACATCATCGATACTGATGATGAGGATATGCCACCGTTCTTTAAGTTTAAAGGTTTTGGTCATTTTGCTAATGGGTGTCCAAATCATAGAAAATACACTGGAAACAAAGGTCTTACTGCAACTCTTGATGAAATGTTTGATCACTATGATTCAAATGAAGAAGAAAAGTCAAGTGTTGCTGCGCTCCTTGGTGAAAATATTGATTTTGATAATTTAGCAATACGTACATCAATCTTGATATTCTTCCTGGAGAAACTTCTTAATCCACTTTGGAGGATAAAATGGATTTTTTCCTATCTACTGAAAAATCTATCTCACATGTTTCAGGTACCTCAATTTGTTTAGTAGCATGCTCAGCTATGGTGTCTGAACCATTCTCCACATTGACATGTTCTTATTGTACTCTTAAGGGTCATGAACTCTCTAAATGTTTCAAGTACAAACATAAAATAAGATATGTCAGCAAACTTCAACGAAGAGCAAATCGATTAGGAAAAAAGCTCAAACTTATTCAAATGTCAAATGCATCAGAGGTATGTAAACTCAACTCGTCTCCGAAGAAGTTAATTTCTAAAAAAAAAATTAGACCTCTACAGAAAAGAACAAGGTCTAAGAATTCTGTAAAAAAGGGTATTAAGAATTCTGTACAAGAAGTGTATGGTGGACAGATTATTGTTCACCCCAACACAGCTTAATTGTGTTGAAGGTGCATCTTTTCAATAAGATATTCTCTCACAATTCCATACTTGAATGGAGACTCCAAGCATCATATCTTCTGATGGAAAAGATGTTAATATGATTGTTAAGCCACCAATCATGAAGGAAAAAGATAAATCTCATTCTTCTACAACTTTAAAGAGAAAAAAAGAAGAATATGAAGAAACCATGGGCTATCCCCTCTAATCTTCAGAAGTTTTCTGGTGTTCTTGAAGAGTTGAAGGAAACAAGGAAGGAGATTCAACAAATAAAGGCTATTGTTCTAAGAACTCTTGAAATTCAGAAGGCCCTGGTTCGGCATCAGTCAAGAAGGTTTGTTGGAATTGACTCATTTCTTCATGAACCTTATGTTATAATGGATGTTGACGACAAGGAGTTCGGGGACGATAAATAATTTTTCAAAGGTCTTAATATCTAGGAAACTTATTATGAGAATTTATTCTTGTGTTTTAAGAAGGATAACCAGGGTTTGGAATAACATATATTGTGATTACACATTGCTATTGCCAACAATTTTCATCTTGCAATGTTTTTAGATTTATTTATTTAAATTCTAAGTTATTTGGAAGATGATTTTGCAGTATTAATCTTTATTGATTTCATATATTACAAATAATGTTATGGGATATGTGTGTTTACGACCGTGAACTATGATTGTCCCATATATGTCAAAAGTTAAGTCTATTATGTCATTATGCAAATATTGATAAAAGATAGAATGAACTTTTGAATATTCCGCAGTATAGATCTTTCCCTGATCCACTTCTATGTGAAAGTACTGTATGGATTTGTAAGTTTTCTTATGTTGAGCATTTCCGATTAAATTAATCATTAAGGTTCCTTTATGGTTAATTTAATTTAGTTTTCTGGATACAAATTCATGTTTCATGTGATTTGTAAATGTCCAAAGAAATCCTTCTTTTCTTGTAAAAGTAAGGTCGCTCTTGTTGTTCTTTTGGGAATGACATTTTATGGGGGAGAGTTCTTAATTGAACTTGTGCTTAATTGCCAAATCTTTGTGGGGAGTGCTGAAAAAGTGGGGGTCTAACAACCTCACCCAATATTTCGTTTAGACTATGCAATCAATACTTTGAATCACAAAGAATTGTATTGATGCCGATCTACGCAACTAATCAATCCAATCTATTAAAGGTTAAACTGATTATAATTGGATCCCCAGCCGATCAAGTTTTGTGCACACCACAGATTATGAACTCAAATAAGAAATCTTCTTTGTCTTCAAATCTTCTTAGATCTTCAATAAACACCTGCACACAAACAACTTGAATATCTTGTGACCAATCACACACATAACGGAGTATGTTAACGATGGATTATTACAAGACGTCTTTAGATCTACAAACAGTCTAAAGATCCCCATCGATACTTCGATCTAGTTTGAGTGAATCTTGAAAAAGAGGGGGTACACCAACCTCACCCAATAATTCGCTTAGCAATCTGTATGAACTAACTCCAATATACTTTTAAGAGAATCAACTAGACAGTCAGACTCAATCTTAATAAAAAGTATATCAAAGAGTTATATCTCAATTTCTCGATTCAATCCTTACTCAAGCAAATAGAAATCTGCGAGTCTAATTGAATACAAGAGAAATTAACTTGAACAGTACAAAAGACCAATGTTCAAGTATCAATCAATTTCAATCAACAACCAAAGGTCGGATTTCCCAATTGATTGATTCAACGCACAACCTGTGATATTTCAAATATATAAGCCGCTACAGACACTAGCCTACTACAAACTAACTTCGGTCTGGACTGTAGTTGAACCCCAATTAATCTAACACTGATCCATGGTATAGTTGCGCTCCTTACGTCTCTGATCCTATCAGGATACTACGCACTTCATTCCCTTAGCTGATCTCACCCACAACTAAGAGTTGCTACGACCCAAAGTCGAAGACTTTAATAAACAAATCTGTCTCACACAGAAAAGTCTACAAGAATAGATAAATCTGTCTCCCACAGAAATACCTACAAGTTTAGTTCCGTCTTTTGATAAATCAAGGTGAACAGGAACCAATCGATAACCCGGACTTATATTCCCGAAGAACACCCAAGAATTATCAATCACCTCACAATAATCTAAATCATATGATGGCAAAACTAGATATTTTAGAATCACAAACGATGAGACGAAAATGTTTGTGATTTCTTTTATCTTGCCTATCGGAGAAATTAATCTCGAGTCAATTATTTCAATTGTACTAAATACGATAGAATCGGGCAAGATCAGATCACGCAACTACAAAGAAAATAGTTGGGTCTGGCTTCACAATCCCAATGAAGTATTCAAGTCGTTAACCTACAGGGTCTCTGTAGAAACCTAAGGTTAAAGGAGAATCGACTCTAGCTTATACAACTAGTATCACACAGGAGGTGTGGGGATTAACTTTCCCAGTTGCTAGAGTTCTCCTTTATATAGTCTCCAAATCAGGGTTTGCAATCTAAGTTACCTTGGTAACAAAGCATTCAATATTCACCGTTAGATGAAAACTTGATTAGATTCAAGCTAATATCTTTTAACCGTTAGATCGAACTTAGCTTGTTATACACAAATGAAATATACGTCATTTAGGTTTGTGTAACCGTACCTAAACGTGTACAAGTCGTTGGTTTAACAGTAGTTAACCAAATGGTTAGCCATATGAGCACTTTCATATCAACCTTATTCATCTTCACCATAACTAGTTTAAATGACTCAAATGAACTAGTTCAAGAGTTTTCAACTGCTTAAATCTCATAGAAGTATACAAGACACAATTGAAGCAAAATTGGTTTTGATTCACTCGAATCGATTCATGAACTTTATAGCCACGGTTTGCAAATATGCATTCCTTAGTTTATATAAATTTAAGTTCACGAATAAACCAATTTTAGAAAGTAACACACTTAAGTATGCGTACGGGTATGCGTACTTAAGTAACCGGTTTTGAGTTTGATTTGGTTTTCAAACTCAGCAGAAATTCACGGACGTGAACTTTCCGCCAGTATGTGTACGACTATGCATACTTAACCAGTCTCCATCAACCATTTTGTATACACACAAGTATGCATACATTTGGTTCCCGGTTTTGGACTTATACACTAATGTGCGAACATACTATATATGCTTATATCCAAAGATGGTTACGTATTCTAAACTCTTTATTTCAATCATTGAAACATTCTTAGAGGATGTTATATATAGAGGTTAGTCACGCTCTATTTTTCATCAAAGCAATTTTCAAGAGATTGAAACAATCAACATGACTTTCGTCACTTGTAAAGATGAACTTTGCCAAAGCGAAAGCTTACCAACACATATTTCGAGAGCGAGATAAACTCGACTTGAAATAGCAAATGTATATAATCGAAGTCTATATAGTAATATGACTTTTGTCTCAAGATAGGAGATAGAGTAGAAAGACTTTTTGAGTGATAGATAAGTTCAAGTATCCACATACCTTTTAGTCGATGAAGTTCCACCAGTTCCTTGAGTAGTTCTTCGTCTTTGTATGATGAACGCCATGGAGTCTAGAGCTCAACTACACTTTCTATCCTAGTCCGAGACTTAGCTATAAGTAGACTAGAAATCAAGACTTATAGTTTTGGCAACTAAACTTGACAACAAGCTTGAGATAGCAACGCTTGCGAGTTCGACCGAGCAGTGCTTTAACAAATCTTATATCAGAAGAGAAGATTCTCAAGCATAAACAAACTAGGTGCAATCAAAGTTCAACAACCGTTAGTCAATCAAATCAATCGAAAACTAATAATAAACTGTAATTATCTAGTTTCCCACCAATGGTATTCGTAGAGCTTCCCAATCCCTTAGAAGTCTATAAAATGAGCGGTCGTAAGAGATTTCGCCTAATTAGGGTACTTTCCTCTCCGAACAGACGGCTCCACCAGTAACAACACAACTAGGTAGTTTTGCTGGCTCTGAGGATTAGTTTGCTCGAAATGCAAACTTCAATATTTATAGACCAAGGAAGTTTGGACACCAAGGAATTTCCAAAAACGAATATTATCAAAGATATACAATAAATGCGCAAATCGATTTTCATAAATCCTGGAAATGCTCTGTCCAAATATTGACCAAAATCTCAGTAGAAAATCTCCAATTAGTAAATGCACATTACCAATTTTTATTTTCTAAAGATATGCATTTAATTGCTGGAAATTAAAAGCATATAAAACTAAAAACCTTAATTAAAAGATTCTCAATTTATTTCAATCCGGGATTCTCCTTTAGTTATTAAGGAATATCTTTGAACAATAAAAGATAAGAATTACTGCACATGTTCAAAGTATGTCAACATCTTTACTTTGTAAATCCTTTTTCATATTTGCAATCTTGGAACCGATTTGCCACACTTCCAAACGAGTTTATAATTGGTTCATCTGATTTCCAACAACTATGTGATTGATCAAAAACATTAAATCACCATTCATGGGTTTAACGGTTCTACCAAACACAAGTTCAGTTCTACCTCCAAGTGGCTACTAGGATCGGTCACACTAGTTTCCAAAAAAATGGCTAACTAAGTACCAGGATCGGTTACCACTTATTTATGGTACTTACTTGTGATCGGTTGCACAAGTTATAGGATCGGTTGCACCAATAACTAAAACTTGTTAACCTACTACAAGGATCGATTACACATCTTGTGATTAGTCCTAACCAAGTTCTAGGATCGGTTACCCAATGACTAGGAATGGTCACACCAATTAAAAATATCGATCATACCATCTCAGGTGATTACTTAAGATTGATTTAACTAATAAAAGTCATACCAATACATAAGTCAGGCATTGTGAATAGTTTTACCAAGATACATAAACAAGTTATGAGCGGTTATACTAAACACACATATTGGTAATCCATAGATTTGCAATGAATAACAAGACCAATAAGCCTAACGATTTCCCTTTCGATTCACAAAACAAGTTTATGAATTGTATTTCCTTTAAACGAATGTAAAACATTGTTTCCTAGGACGAAATCTTCATCCATACCCATACACATAATCACAATAGCATTCTTACGATTATGTCGATGTCTTATATACGAAGTTCAAAAGATAGGCATTATACTTCGTATTATAATTCCTTAATACTATGTATAACTAGAGTATAATCATTCACAGCTTCGCAGTTATGTTTTCAATATAGCACGACTTGAAAGATACGTTAGGAATGAAACAGTTCAAGTATAAATATTACTAATCTCAAGAGGAAGGATGATGTCGTCGATGTAGTTCTTTACTTCTTCACATTCTTCAAGTCTTCGAGTAATACATGTATGTCTCATATCATAATAACTTTCTAGCTAACCTATACGAAATTGACTCTAGTAAATAATCAAGCGACTCTTTAAATGAGTTTTGGTTCACTAAAATATGACAACCAAACTTGACATACCAACGTTTGGTGGGTTCAACCGAGCTATGCTCTAAAAATCTCAATCAATGGAAATATATACAAGAGTTGTATCTCTGTTTCACAATGTAATCAGCGAATCAAACAGATAGAAATCTGCGAGCCTGATTATTATGTGAAACAACTTGAACGGTACCAAAGATCAATGTTCAAATGTCAATCAATTTATATCAACAACCAAAGATTGGATTATCTAATTGATTGAACTACACACAACCTGTGATATTTAAATTATATAGAAAATATAATGCGGAAAATAAATAACACAGACACCAGAAATTTTGTTAACGAGGAAACCGCAAATGCATAAAAACCCCGGGACCAAGTCCAAATTTGAAAACCACACTGTATTAAGCCGATACATACACTAGCCTACTCCAAGTTAACTTCAGACTGGAATGTAGTTGAGCCCTAACAAATCTCACATTGATCAAGGTATAATCGCGTTCCTTACGCCTCTAAATCCCAGTAGGACTCTACGCACTTGATTCCCTTAGCTGATCACACTCACAACTAAGAGTTGCTACGACCCAAAGTCAAAGACTTGATAAAAAAATCTTTCTCACACAGAAAAGTCTATTGAATAGATAAATCTGTCTCCCACAGAAATACCTATGAGTTTTGTTCAGTCTTTTGATAAATCAAGGTGAACATGAACCAATTGATACACCAGACTTATATTCCCAAAGAACAACCTAGTAATATTAATCACCTCAAAATAATCTTAATCGTATGGTAGCAAAACAAGATATTGTGGAATCACAAACGATGAGACAAATATGTTTGTGACTACTTTTTATCTTGCTTATCGGAGATTAAATCTCGAGCAAATCTTAAAGAAGATAGTACTCAATACGATAGAATACAGGAGGATCAGAACACGCAACTACAGAAAAAATAGTTGGGTCTTGTTTCAGAATCCCAATGAAGTCTTTAAGTCGTTAACCTATAATGGTTTTGGAAAAACCTAGGTTAAAGGAGAATCGACTCTAGTCGTAACTAGTATCACACGGGAGGTGTGGGGATTAAGTTTCCCAGTTGCTAGAGTTCTCCCTTATATAGTCTTCAAATCAGGGTTTGCAATCAATGTTACCTTGGTAACAAAGTATTCAATATTTACCGTTTGATGAAAACCTGATTAGACTCAAGCTAATATCTTTCAACCGTTAGATCAAACTTAGCTTGTTACACATAAATGAAAAGTGACTTCATTTAGATATGGGTAACCGTACCTAAACGTGTACACCTTGTTGGCTCAACAATAGTTAACCGGAGTTAGCCATATGAACACTTTCATATCAACCTTGTTCATCTTAACACAACTAGTTCAAATGACTCAAATGAAACTAGTTCTAGAGTTGTTCAATTGTTTATATTCTCATAGAAGTATACAAGACACAATTGAAGCAAGATCGATTTTGATTCACTCGAATCAATTCATGAACACTATAGCCACGGTTTGCAAAAGATTGCATTCCTTATTATATAAATATATTAGTTCCTGAAAAAACCGATTTTAGAAAATAACCTACTAAAGTATGCAAACGGGTACGCATACCTAAGTGGCCGGACTAAGTTTGGGTTCGCCAGTATGCGAACGGGTACGCATACCTTCCGAACTAAGTTGAATTTCTGGTCACTTACGCCAATACGCATACGGGTATGTATACTAAGTTCCCGTACTTTAATTAAACCAACCAGTACGCATACAGGTATGCATACCATGGTTCCCGGACTTGGAATAACTTGCAATAGTTATCATACAAGTACGCATACTGTGTTATATCCAATCATGGTTACTTGTTCTAGACTCCCATTTCAATCATTGAAACATTCTTGGAAGACGACAATAGCTATCTCACACAAATTATTAGCTTCGAAGCAATTTTCAAGTGATCGATAGATCAATACGAAACATTCTTAGTCTACATCAAATGACTGTCTCACACAAATTATGTAAGATGTTAACAGGCGATTTTTACATGATCATCTTTTGACTTTCGTCAAGAATATAAGATGAACTTGGCTAAAGCGAAAGCTTACCAACACATATTTCGATAAATATGTAATCGAGTTAAACTCCGCTCGAAATATCAAATGTGTATAATCGAAGTCTATATAGCTATACTTTTCTCTCAAATAGGAGATAGAGTAGATATACTTTTGAGTGACAGATGAGTTCAAGTCTCCACATACCTTTTGTTGATGAAGTTCCACAAGCTCCCCTTAGTAGTTCTTCGTCTTCAATCGATGAACACCGTGAAGTCTAAAGCTCAACTACACTTTCTATCCTAATCCGAGACTTAGCTATAAGTAGACTAGAAATCAAGACTTATAGTCTTGACAACTAAACTTGACAAACAAGCTTGAGATAGCAACGCTTGCGAGTTCGACCGAACAGTGCTCTAACAAGTGCGGATGTGGAATATTATAGGAGTTATCTCGTATCTTTATAAACTCCCTGATGAATACACTAATTTTCGATTATGGGAAATCATCTAAACAAAGTTGATATGTTCTCTTTTAGTCATGAAGTATCTTTTTGAGAATTTCATTATGATGCCGCTAGTTTTCGTACCTTTGCCAATTTATATTGACAAAACAGGAAAGAATTATTTTGTAGTTCACACGACATATACATATGGTTTACGGATCATTATGTAAGGGGGAATGGTTTTCGTTGTGAGATGAAATATTGACTAAGGGGGAGTGATACATATCCCGTAGTATTATTGTCAAAGTTGTGATACAATTGAACTTTGATGTTGTGTAATAATACTATGACGTTGTTTAACAATAATTGAGAACATTTGTTTTCTTATTATTATGGCTACGGATCTTCAACAACTATGATGCTGAGTTGAACACGTTCAGAATCACTGGAGTACTTGGAGTGGTGAAGAATTCAAGGAATGTTGAAGAACCAAGGAAATCAAGCATTTGGATGAGAAGCTACAAAGTTTGTTTATTTTGTAATCCATATGTATTGATAGTTTTGTCACTAAAATTTACAAAGGGGGAGATTGTTAGAGCATTGCTCGGTCGAACTCGCAAGCGTTGCTATCTCAAGCTTGTTTGTCAAGTTTAGTTGTCAAAACTATAAGTCTTGATTTCTAGTCTACTTATAGCTATGTCTCGGATTAGGATAGAATGTATAGTTGAGCTTTAGACTTCACGGCGTTCATCGATTGAATACGAAGAACTACTAAGGGGACCTTGTGGAACATCATCAACAAAAGGTATGTGGAGACTTGAACTCATCTATCACTCAGAATTATATTCTATTCTATCTCATATTGAGACAAAGTCGTATAGATATATAGACTTTACATGATACACATTCGAGCTGAGTTTTACTCGCTTACATATTTCTCGAAATATGTGTTGGAAAGCTTTTTGCTTTAACTACGTTCATCATTATTCTTGACGAAAGTCAAAAGATGATCATGTGAAAATCACCTGGTAACATCTTACATGATTTGTGTGAGACAGTCATTTGATGTAGACTTGAAATGTTTCGTATTGATCATTCGATCACTTGAAAATTGCTTATAAGCTAATAGTTTGTGTGAGATATCTATTATCGTCTTCTAAGAATGTTTCAATGATTGAAATGGGAGTTAAGAGCTAAAACCCATGTCTGGATACATTACGGTTTGTGTACTAAGTGTGCGAACTGTATTAATAGAATTCAGGACTGGGAGTTAAGTTTGCATACCCGTTCGCAAACTTATTCAACTGTTTAAGTCAAGGTACTTAAGTTTGCATACCCGTTCGCAAACTGATTTAACTGTTGAAGTCCGGGAAACAAGTTTGCGTACCCGTTCGTAAACGGTTTCAACTGATTTCGGTCCGGAGCTAAAGTATGATTACCCGTTTGCAAACTGTCGGCTTGTGACCAATGTCCGGAATTTAAGTTTGCGTACCCGTTTGCAAACTTAAGTGGTTCAAGTTCTAAAATCGGTTAAGTATGATTTCATACTCATGAACAAATACATTTATATATTAAGGAATGCAATCTTATAAACAATTGAACAACTCTATGAGTAACACAATTAGATTCATTTAATTATCAATTGATCTAGAAGTGTTAACATGAACATGGTTAATACAAAAGTGTTCATATGGCTAACTTCGGTTAACTGTTATTGATCCAACTCAATATACACGTTTAGGTACGGTTACTCATATCTAAATGAAGGTATATTTCATTTGTGTGTAACAATCTAAGACCATCTAACGGTGGAAAGATATTATCTTGAATCTTGAATCAGGTTTCATCTAACGGTGAATATTGATTGCTTTGTTCCAAAGTTATCAAACCCTGATTTGAAGACTGTATAAGGGAGAACTCTAGCAACCGGGAAACCTAATCCCCACACCTCATGTGTGATACTAGTTGCGACTAGAGTCGATTCTCCTTTAACCTAGTTTTTTCCTAAAATCATTATAGGTTAACGACTTAAATACTTCATTGGGATTCTGAAGCGAGACCCAACTTTTTTCTCTGTAGTTGTGTATTCTGATCTTACTTTTTCTATCGTATTGAGTATTATCTTCTCTAAGATTTTCTCGAGATTTATCTCTGATAGGTAAGATATAAAAAGTAATCACAAAGCTCTTCGTCTCATTCTTTGTAATTCCACAATAACATGTTCTACTACCATATATTTAAGTTATTGTGAGGTGATTGATATTTCTAGGCTGTTCTTCGGGAATAAAAGACCGGATTATCAATTGGTTCCTGTCCACCTTGATTTATAAAAAGGCAGAACAAACTTCGTATGTATTTCTGTGGGAGACAGATTTATCTATTAAAATAGACTTTTCTGTGGGAGACGGATTTGTTTATCAAGTCTTCAACTTTGGGTCGTAGCAACTCTTAGTTGTGGGTTAGATCAGCTAAGGGAATCAAGTGCGTAGAGTCCTGCTGGGATTCAGATGTGTAAGGAACGCAACTGTACCTTAATCAGTGTGAGATTGGTTAGGGCTCAAATACATTCCAGTACGAAGTTAACTTGTAGTAGGCTAGAGTCTATAGCGGCTTAATACAGTGTGGTGTTCAAATGTGGACTAGGTCCCGGGGGTTTTCTGCATTTGCAGTTTCCTCGTTAACAAAACTTCTTGTGTCTGTGTTATTTCTTTTCCGCATTATATTTGTTTATATAATTGAAATCCAACCTTTGGTTGTTGATTGAAATTGATTAACACTTGAACATTGGTCTTTGGTACCGTTTAAGTTGTTTCTCATAATAATCAGGCTCGCGGATTTCTATCTGTTTTATTTGCTGATTACATTGAGAAACAGGGATATAACTCTTGGATATATTCTCCTTGATTGAGTCTGGCTTTCTAGTTGATTCTCTTGGAATTATATTGGAGTTAGTCCATACAGATTGCCTAAACAAAATATTGGGTGTGGTTGTTAGACCCCCGCTTTTTCAAAACCCTTTCTCACCATGAGGAGTACTTGTCTCCATAAAAGTCTCATTTTCCATACAACTCTACAAGCGATAGAGAAATTAGAAGAAGTACACTAAGAGAGTGAAGACACATGGCATATACATAGGGTCTGTAATTAGGGTTTTTTTGTATTGTGAAGTTTCAAGCTTCATGAGAAAAAGCCGAAACTTTCTCTCATTCCTATATAACTATCCTTATTTCAATCTCAATAAACCAATTCCATATCTCCAAGGATACTCACGGATTCATTCGGGTCCATACTTTCATAAGGGATCAAGCAAGATACGTTTTATGGAAACCAAAGAGTAAAATCGTATAATCATACCACAGACGTATCTCTAGCCTAAGGATACAAAATTCACGACCTAAACCAAGATAAGGAAGGGTAGTGAATTCATAATACTCCAAGGGGTTGTGCTTGAAGCAAGAGAACGCTTTAAGAGTCCAACTGAAACAAGGATTCCTTTGGTAATTCGGATTAATGTACATTGCATCGCGAAGACTTGAAAACTGATGCCAAACCATAAGGAATTTCGGATCACATCCTGAAGAAAATATGTTCCTCTATGTCTTACCATAAATATACCAAAAGGGCGCCTCAAACGGACAAACGAGCTAGGAGATGTGGTCCCAACACCGAAGTAAGTGCAATCTGAAAACTCCTGAAATTTTTATACGGGATTTCTGAAGTCAAAAATATACACGGATATGATTGACCAAACGAACTCGGAATCAAGTCATTTTTTTTGCATTAGAAATCCTATCCTCTTTTCTTTCAAAGTGGGGGCCGGGGACTCAAATCGGAGTCCGTATGAAGATTTTACATCGATTTTCCCAAAGTGTCTCAAATCTGAAGTTTTATGACAAACACTTAAACGAAGATATCCCTTGACAAATACGACTACTACTATTTATTCGATGGTCGAAGAAGTATGCATCAGAGATGATTAAAGAGATAAACTTCAAGACTTACCAAGGATGCCTCAGTGAGGAAATAACGATGGGTATCTACATCAGCAAACGCAAGATCATTAACTATTAGCTTCTACATTATCAATTTGAAGATTAATATCGTTTTGAAAGAAGAACAAAGCTATCATCTAAGCAAGAGGAATATGTTCAGCACATTCATGCCATGATTATAATTCATGTGTCAAGAATTAAATTCAAACATTAAGTATACTAAAACGGTTTCCTGCAATACCAGTTATACTTCGAACAGAAATAGGAATTCTGCTCAAACAAGGAATTTCAGTGCAAGTACAATTCGTGGGAGGAGGAGGACCGGTTTCTATACATTACCACATGAAAAAAATACTTCTCTTTTCAATTTGATTTCAAAAAGGAAGCCTTGAACCAAAAGGAAAGGGAATTAGAGCAAAAAGAGAAAATTAAGGCAATTTGTGTCAAATAAGGAAACCGAGGCTTTTCCTTCTTCAAAAATTCCTCCAAACCGTGGCCAAGACCTTCCCCACTCGTGTAAAAACTTTCCAAGACCAATGGGACGTCATCCATTCCCACAGAATTTTTCAGAACAGAAATTTGAAAAGAGAATTAGGGTTTTGACAAAATAGCCCTAATTTCAAGAGTCCGACAAAGAAAGGGATTTCTTCAAAAAGTAAAAGAGCCAAGCCCCTCACACGAGCAAGGATGTTTCTATAGAGTATTGGGATGTCATATATTCTCTCAGAATTTTTTGGAAGAGAAAAATTAAAAGAGAATTAGCTAGGGTTTTGATGAAATAACCCTAATTCTGGAAAGATGGATGAAAATTGGATTTTTTTTCTTATAACAGGGAGCCGAGCCTCTCCCCATTTACTTGGCAGGTCACCTTCACCTCTATTAACCCATTTTTTCTCATCACTTTTCAACCAAAGCGATCTCAAAGGGATTTTCACCTAAATTCTCTTATGGTAGAGTTTTGATTATTTTTTCAAAGAATGCTACCCTGAAGTAACCAGCGACCGACCAAGTGCTCACACACTCATCTCAATGGATTTATGCACATGCATATTAAGTTCTTTAATCGATCAAAGAAGAACGGAATTGAAACAGAAAGCAGAAAGACAAAATTTCAGAGGAAGTTAAAGGGAATTTAACTTAAACAGGGAAGTTCGAGTTCATAATTTCCAAAAGCAGGACCACACACGTGCCTCTCTCTCTCTTGCAAGCCGTGATAATGCCTTGGGAATCTCATGGTCTCTCCCATGCCAAATAAAATCAATCTCATATTGGTTTTTGATGAAATACCCTTGGTTTCAAAGATATGCATTTTCTCTCAAAAAAGGAGTGTCTGATTGGTATAAGGGATTGAACGATCTATCGTCATACAAGGTGCTAACCCCTCAAGACATATGCATGCCTACCAAGCCTCTTCAAGCATCTCCAGAGTGTCTGAAGGAGTCAGACGCGGACAAAAAGAGAAATTAGGGTTTAGGTGCAATACAAGCCTGAATTCAGAATTTACATGGGACAGGGACTCAGTAACTTCAAAAGTAAGTGCCAATTTATTCTCATAGGATTTTTCCAACCTCACGAACATCCTGGAAGCCGCTCAAACCCCTCTCTTCCCCAAATACTCACTTGCACAAACTCGGAAGCTCAATGATGCACAAAGAGAGGAAATTAGGGTTTTGTCCAAGTAAACCCTAATTCGCAAGTCTAGTCTCTCAAGACCGAAATTTTACTTCATCAAGACTCAATTGTCACGCTAATAACGTCTCCTAACACAAAATCCCAGAAAGCTCCCAAGTCCAGAAGTTGATTTGAAGTCCAGAGCAAGCAAAGACTAAGCATCAATTCGGAAACTCTGCAAGTGGATTACAATTTCGCTCCTGAACGATTCGTAACCATCTATATACTTATAATTGAACAATCAAGGTTCTACTCTGAGTAGTGGACTTAATGTAGATGGTGAAATCTGGATAAGGGGTAAAAGTGTCATTTCAAGACCATAGACAGAATTCAACTCTCACGGGAGAGATTAAGCCCTTGGTCCTCAAGGCACTCATAGCCACAATTTCTAGTATACATCCCCGCGAGACACTACTGGTCGTGATGTCGTGATTCCTAGCACACATCCCCGCGAGATACTGTTGGTCACGTTGGTTCTGTAGAGCGTAAAACGTCCCCTGCAGACTTATGAACCATAAAAAACACAATTCCAACATGTCTTCGCGAGGCACAGCTAATTGTGATGCCATGATTCCTAGTATACATCTTCGACGAGATACTGCTGGTCATGTAGGCTCTGTAGATGCGTAAAAACGTCCCCGGCGGACTTATGACCTAGAGCGGAGATATGCATGTCTCCTGTAAGCACAACTCACCCTATTTGAGATCAAGGACTGATTCCTAGTACATCATCGCGAGATACACTGGTCATGTTGGTCGGTTGTCAGCCGACGCAAAAATAATTTAAGTTCTTTCTCTTCACAATTATAAATAAGAGTATAGTTATAAGAACAGATTCGTTCCACAGGGAGATATGGGCTATCAAATTGTTTTGATTACTTATAGAAACTGGGGGGTTTTGTTTGTGATTATAACTAAATAAGAATAAAGCAAATAGAATAATACGAATATCAGAAATATAAAGTACTGGTTAGAGTTTTCATCTTCCATCTTCCAACATGTTATCAACTGAATCAATCTCAACATTCATTTTCTATCAATATCAATAACCCTAGAGCGTCCTATCGCAGGCTTACTCCGGCAAAACTCCTATTATCATCAAAGACGCAAGAGCCACTCTTTGAATCCTTTCCACTAAATAACTTGGCGCAAGAGACACTCAAGTTTAACCCAATGAAAGCACTAATATTTATGAGTTGAGGTTATTCTAAGCAATCCGGCGCAAGAGCCACACAGATTTAACCTAGGTCTCGCTTCTACATATAATTGTATGGCAACATCCCGTCGTTAACAACTATATTATGCTACTTCTAACAAGGATTATTCGACAATTCCGGATCTCAAACCCTAGTTTAGCAATAGATATGAATGCATGCTCATTTAATTGCAACTTAAACAAACTAGCAATCAATCATACATGGAGTTATAAACGGTACAACACAAGCGATACTAAAAAATTATGAATGAATGAGAATGAGTATTTCAATTGAATAATATGTCTTCCAACTTAGGACTACATCTCTAACCAATAATAAAGGTTTAGTTACTCATGGATTTCTTAAAACCCATATAAAATAATAAAGAAGAAATTGAAAGCAAACCCTAGGTTGTAGAGAAATCTCTAACTCTAAAGCTCTCCTCTTTCTCCTTTTGTGTGAAAAAACGAATGAAAAAAATCCCCTAATAATATTGTCAAAATTCTCTTAAATAGGTATCCAAGTATAGCAGTGTTTGTGCATGAAATCCCGGTCGAATATAGAGCTCGCCACTTGCCAAAAACGTACCAAAATAAGCTCACTTTCATAAACTACCGTGCAAATAAACTTAGCCCCAGCTAATGGGCCCACGAACAAGCTGTTAAGGTCCAGCCCGTGACTGTTCTTGGCTTGCACTGTATAACTGTCAGATACAGAGAACCGACAGCACACCCTTTAGTCTCCCGCGGACAGATACCCACCGTGAGAAATAATTTCCCCTGGATTTTTATTTTCCACTCGTCAGAATCACGGACAGTAATATCTCCGTGAAATTTCAAAGTCCCGGGATTTTGTGTTTCTTGCCATTCTATTCACGGACATCTCTCCCTCTGTGAGTTTTAAAACTCCCTGGAAAGCTCTGCTCTCGGCTTGTATACTCCTCTGCCATCTTCGATAACAGCAGCAGTCCCCTTCTTTTCTTGATCTTCATCCTAAGACAATACCATTCTGACACCATCTTATATAACAACAAAACCATTACGAGCTTCTCTTCTTCACTGCCAAGCTCCAACTCCATACTCGTCACTACTGCCATTTCTTCTTAACTTCCCCCATTCAGTTCATTAAGATCCGAGAACCATTTTCATCTCGTAGTCAAAACTCTCACCACCATTCTTCACCATAACAGCGACCATATTGATGATGATCATCCTCTCATCTGCTCAGCTACCTCTTCTCGTCACCATTATCACTGCCAATTCCATCTTCTCATTCACCGGTGGCAACAACACCATTGATGCATCATCTCCATTCAACCATACCATGTCTACCATCATTCTTCCATCGCTGCCAATAACTTCCTTGCTTCTCGAGTTCCTTATCTCTGCCATGCTCGAACTGCCAGCAACACCTTTGATTCCTCGACTGACTTTGATCTCAGTCGAGCTATCTCTCCAACCTTCTTTATCGCAACCATCATAATACCCATCACCAATCTTCATTGTTGGTTACGTACATCACCATCTGTCTTCTTCAGTGGCAACAACGAGCTTTCCCTGAACTGCAAAGCTCTTTGACTTCATCACTACAGCGCTGCTTCTTCTTCTCATCCTCGATCAACATCAGCCAACACTCCCTAGTCATCCACAACACCATCAACCTCCCTCCATTCTACATTAGCTCCCTGTTTTCTCGAGCAACAAACATTCGACAGCGACAGCAGACCATCACAGATCCGAGTTCATCTCCATTACAGGCTTGGTCTCTATTCAATCCACCACAGTCTCGAGCTTCATTTAATACCAACTGTTATGCCCTAAGTCACCATCGTTCATGACAGCAACCTCTCTTCTCCCATACATTCCAGCACCAACGAGTCATCAATGGCATCAGCATCTTTCTCTTCTTCCCTTCTCGTCGTTAACTCGAACTCTACTGCGTCAGGCAAACTGGTAACAGCTTCACAGATTAACATCATCTCGAGCTCCATCAATACCATTATATCACAGCTGTGAATACAACTATTATGACTCTCTGTAACTTGAATGTATTCTACTGTCAGTCTCGCAGTTCAACTCTATTAACAACCTGTGCGGCTGCCCTGAGTAGAAACGCGCCTGCCTTTAACAGTTCCGGGCTTCGTCTTTTTGTCCGGAACTGCATACGATGTCGCCGTTGGCTTCGTCTTTTTGTCCTCTTCAAGGTGATGTAAAGAAATCCCGGATTTGAACAAATTCCACTTCCTTTTGGTTTAGATAGCCTCAAACACCTAACAAACTCAAAAGCAAACAAAATCAAAGCATAATGATACAAAAACTATCAAGAAAGCAAAGCATTTGAGTACCTAACTAGTGCAAATATTGCACCTATCACATGTCTGCTCTAGGCTCTGACTCGACTTACTGAGGTTTCCGAATAATTCCTAGGACATCCCCGCGAGATACGCTGGTTATTCTGCCTCCGGAACCTTTCGAAAGACTCCTAGAACATCCTTTCGAGATACACTGGTCTTGTTGGACCCATCATATGGACACACAGTTGATTCCTAGCACATCTCTGCAAGATACGCTGGTCAAAGACAAGTGAGCCAAAGTCTCGCAGAGACATTAATCGGGCGTACAAAGCCTTTTTTCTCTCTCCAAGACGAGTCCTAGCTGACCAAAGAGAGATTCAGATCCGTTAAGAAAATCTTCATAGAGATTTTGATCCGTCCTTGAAATCTCGGAGAGATTCACATCTCTCTGCAAAATCTCGGAGAGATTCATAATCTCTCTTCAAAATCTCGGAGAGATTTACATCTCTTCTCGAAATCCCAAAGAGATTCACATCTCTCAACAAACTCTCATAGAGATTCAAATCTCTCGGGAAATCTCAGACAAGGATGAATATTCCCCATGATAGGCACGAGCCTCATATAGGAATCGAGTCTCCTTTTCATACTCTCCACACGAATTCCAAGTCATCTCATGCCTTTTCACGTGACTCATCCTAGTCATTCTTACAGATCGGAGAATATCTCTCTATCTTGGCCAACTCGGCTAAAGAGGATATTTCTCTCTCTCTACATATCATCACAAAGGCTGACTCAGCTTCACACAAATGGGGGAATATCAATTAGGGTTTTGATCTGGCAGTCTACGGAACGTGTGTGAAATACCTGGCTTATTTCTCATCGCAGAAGATGGTTAAGGCGGTGCAATAATGAGATAAACTCAACCTAGTTTATCTTTATCTATTCCTGAAGAGACGGGAGAATCGCTCTGCACGGCACGGAAAGCAATCATTATCTTCACCGACATGAGATTAGAGAATTAAGCTATAAATAGGTCCTCTATTTTTTCAAGCTAGGACGATCTTTCTCATAACCTCTCAGAGCAATTCTTCTTCAAACCTTAGAATTCTATGATCTCTCTCTCTCTTCATCTGCTTCCCTCCCTAAGACCACCCCTAAACCTCTTCCCTGTGACTGAAGCAACCTTTGAAAGGCCACTATGCGTGGTTTAGGCGAAGACTGTTCGTGCTCAACCTCCCGTAACTCACTTTCAAAACCCTAGAATCCCACTTTTGTCCTCTCACCGATTTTAGGTAACTACACTTGTGATCAATCACACACAGAACGGAGTCTGTTAACAATGGATTATCATAAGATGTCCTTAGAACTAACAACAGTTCTAAAGATCCTAGCGATACTTCGATCTAGTTTGAGTGAATCTTATATCAGAAGAGAAGATTCTCAAGAATAAACAAATTAGGTGCAATCAAAGTTTCAACAATAGTTAGTCAATCAAATCAATCAAAAACTAATAACACTGCAATTATCTAGTTTCCCACCAACGGTACTCGTAGAGCTTGTTGATCCCACAGAAGTCTTTAAAAGAGCGGTCGTAAGGTATTTCTCCTAATTAGGATACTTTCCTCTTCGAATAGACGGCTCCACCAGAAACAAAAAGAAATAAAGTTTGCCTGGCTCTTAGGATGGTTTGCTAGAAATGTAAACTTAGGTATTTATAGGCCAAGGATGTTTGGACATTAAGGAATTTCCAAAACCGAAAATATTCTCAAGATTTGCAATAAATGGCAAAATTCGGTTTTCCTAATTCCAATAAATGCTTGTCCAATATTTCCGAAATCTCTCAATAGAAAATCTCCAATTAGTAAATGCACATTACTAATTTTTATTCTCTAGAGATATGCATTTAATTGCTGGTAATTAATGCATATAAAACCAAAAACCTTAATTAAAAGATTGTCAATTTATTTTGGCACAGGATCTCCTTGAGTACTAAGGAATATCTTTGAACAATAAATGATAAAAGTTATTGTACGTGTTCAAAGTTTGTTAATATATCTTCACTGTAAATCCTTATTCATATTTACATGGATTTACATTCTTGGAATCGGTTATACCACACTTCCAAACAAGTTTAGAATTGGTTGACCTGTATTCCAAGACAACTATGTGATTGATCAAATACCAAATCACATACATGGGTTCAATCGGTTCTACCAATCACTAGGATCGGTTATACCTTATTATGGAAATACTTGTGATCGGTCACACCAGTCAGTAGGATCGGTTACACCAATTACAAAGATCGGTTCCATATTCCCATGGTATTGCTTGTGATCGGTCACACCAGTTACCAGGACCAGTTACACTAGTTACCAGGACCGGTTACTGTTAGAGCACTGCTCGGTCGAACTCGTAAGCGTTACTATCTCAAGCTTGTTTTTCAGGTTTAGTTTCCAAAACTATAAGTCTTGATTTCTAGTCTACTTATACCTATGTCTTGGATTAGGATAAAATGTGTAGTTGAGCTTTAGACTTCACGGCGTTCATCGATTGAAGACGAAGAACTACTAAGGGGATCTTGTGGAACTTCATCAACAAAAGGTATATGGAGACTTGAACCCATCTATCACTCAGAAGTCTATTTCTGTTCTATCTCCTATTGAGACAAAAGTCGTATAGCTATATAGACTTTATATTATACACATTTGATATTTCAAGATGAGTTAAACTCGCTTACATATTTATCGAAATATGTATTGGTAAGCTTTCGCTTTAACCAAGTTCATCTTTATTCTTGACGAAAGTCAAAAGATGATCATGTGAAAATCGCCTGGTAACATCTTACATGATTTGTGTGAGGCAGTCATTTGATGTAGACTCGGAATGTTTCGTATTGATCTATTGATCACTTGAAAATTGGTTTGGAGCTAATAGTTTGTGTGAGACAGTTATTCTCGTCTTCTAAGAATGTTTCAATGATTAAAATGGAGTTTACAACGATTAACCATCGATTGGATATAGCACAGTATGCGTACTTGTATGTTAACTGTTGCAAGTTATTCCAAGTCCGGGAACCATAGTATGCATACCCGTATGCGTACTGATTTGACGGTTGAAGTCCGGGAACTTAGTATGCATACCCATACGCGTATTGGCGTAACAGTTCAGGTCCGGAAATTTCACTGAGTTTGGTCGTGAACGATAGTATGCGTACCTGTTTGCATACTGGCGAACCCTGACCAAGTCCGGCTACTTAGGTATGCGTACTCGTTTGCATACTTGAGTGGGTTAAGTTCTAAAATCAGTTTTGTTCATGAACAAATACATTTATATAATAAGGAATGCAATCTTTGGAAAACGTGGCTATAATGTTTATGAATTGATTCGAGTGAATCAAAATCGATTTTGCTTCAATTGTGTCTTGTTTACTTCTATGAGAATATAAACAATTGAACAACTCAATAACTAGTTTCATTTGAGTCATTTGAACTAGTTGTGATTAAGAAGGACAAGGTTGATATGAAAGTGTTCATATGGCTAACTTTGGTAAACTATTGTTGAGCCAACCATATGTACACGTTTACGTACGGTTACCCATATCTAAATGAAGTCACTTTTCATTTGTGTATAACAAGCTAAGTTTGATCTAACGGTTGAAATATATTAGCTTGAATCTAATCAGGTTTTCATCTAACGGTGAATATTAAATGCTTTGTTACCAAGGTAACATTGATTGCAAACCCTGATTTGAAGACTATGTAAGGGAAAACTCTAGCAACTGGGAAACCTAATCCCCACACCTCTTGTGTGATACTAGTTGCGACTAGAGTCGATTCTCCTTTAACCTAGGTTTTTCTAAAACCATTATAGGTTAACGACTTAAAGACTTCATTGGGATTCTGAAGACAGACCCAACTATTTTCTCTGTAGTTACGTGTTCTGATCTTACTTTGTTCTATCGTATTGAGTACTATCTTCTCAAAGATTTGCTCGAGATTCAATCTCCGATAGGTAAGATAAAAAATAGTCACAAACATCTTCGTCTCATCGTTTGTGATTCCACAATATCTTGTTACGCTTCCATACAGTTAAGATCATTGTGAGGTGTTTGATATTACTAGGCTGTTCTTCAGGAATATAAGTCCAATGTATCAATTAGATTTTGTTCACCTTGATTTATCAAAAGACGGAGCAAAAACTCATAGGTATTTATGTGGGAGATAGATTTATCTATTCAATAGACTTTTCTGTGTGAGACAGATTTGTTTATCAAGTCTTCGACTTTGGGTCGTAGCAACTCTTAGTTGTGGGTGAGATCAGCTAAGGGAATCAAGTGCGTAGAGTCCTGCTGGGATTCAGAGGCCTAAGAAACGTGAATGTACCTTAATCAGTGCGAGATTGGTTAGGGCTCAACTACATTCCAGTGCGAAGTTAACTTGTAATAGGCTAGAGTCTGTAGCGGCTTAATACAGTGTAGTGTTCAAATATGGACTAGGTTCTGGCGTTTTTCTGCATTTGCGGTTTTCTCGTTAACAAAATTTATGGTGTCTGTGTTATTTCTTTTCCGCATTATATTTTCTTTATAATTGAAATATAACAGGTTGTGCGTAGTTCAATCAATTAGATAATCCAACCTTTGGTTGTTGATATAAATTGATTGGCACTTTAACATTGGTCTTTGGTACCGTTCAAGTTGTTTCTCATAATAATAAGGATCGCATATTTCTATCTGTTTGATTTACTGATTATACTGAGAAACAGAGATATAACTCTTGGATGTATTTTCCTTGATTGAGCCTGACTGTCTAGTTGATTCTCTTGGAAGTATATTGGAGTTAGTCCATACAGATTGCCTAAATGAAATAGGTGGTTGTTAGACCCCCCGCTTTTTCAGTTACCAATTACAAGGATCGATTACACAACACTCTGTGATCGGTCACACCAATTACTAGGATCGGTCAAACCAATTACAAATATCGATCATACCATCACATGGTGATTACTTAAGATCGGTTACACCAATTAATAAAAAACAGTCATACCAAATCATAAGTCATACATTGTGATTACTTATACCAAGATACATAACCAAGATTAAGATCGGTTCTACCATCTCACACATATTGGTCATCCAAAGATTTGCAATGAATAACCGAACTGATAAGCCTAATGATTTCCCTCTTGATTCACCAAACAAGTTCATGAATGTACCTCCTTTAAACAAATGTAAAACATTGTTTCCTAGGATGAAATCTTCACCATAACCCATTCACATAATCATAACAGTATATACAAGATTATATCGATGTCATATGTATGAAGTTCAAAAGATAAGCGTTATAGTTCGTAGTCTAATTCCCAAATACTATGATCATAAAATTACGACCATCTCACATCACTAGAGTATTATACAATATGTACAGTATATACAGCTTCACAGTTATGTTTTCAATATAGCACGACTTGAAAGATACGTTAGGAATGAAATAGTTCAAGTCAATATTACTAACTGATAGACGCATTTATGTGTCTATTTTCATCTCTATTGTGCATATTGTTAGTACCCATTTTGTGTTAATTTTGGTATTTTATCCCTTTGTAGGTGTTTTTGGAGAAATAGGCTTTTGCGGCGAAATTGGCTCAAAAAGTTGTTAAAGACACCTGGAAGGGCATTTGCTATTCGGACTCTCACTTTGGATAAGGGGTAACCCATTTCCAAGCAGCTACTAAACACAGACCGGGACTGGATAGGGGGAGGTCACTTTCTTCTCAAAATTCAAATTCTGTTTTTGGCGGGAAAATATAAACACATTCTGGCAGTTTTGGTGGTAGTGATTTGGAGGAGTTTGAGGTCGATTAAACCTATGATTTTCATAGGGTAGACTCCTTATGGGTCTAGGAATATAACATGGGTGTTGAAATCGATTAAACTGGGCTCAATCGACGGATTTTTATCTCAACAGAAAAATATGGAAAGTCACGTGTGTGACCGATTTTAGGAAATTTTAGAAAGATTAAAGGCAAGATTTTCTTCCCAAAGCTTGATATCTATCTAAGGAAGAGTTTAGAATCAAAAGGAAAGCTCAGATACGCGTGGAAATTCTGAAACAAGAAATTGCTGCAACTTTGCCGTGAAGAGAAAGAAAGAGATTTCGGAAGATTTTGGAGAGATTTAATCGGTATTTTTGATATAAATAGATTGTTTGGGTCATATAGAAGGGGTGTCGAGAGTTTGGGGGGCTGAGAAGGGCTGAGGAGTGAGAAATCAAGACAAACAGAAAGCTACCTGCTGCTGTTTTCTGCTGGTGCGGAGCTGAAGAACACGAAGAACATAAGACGCACACGGAACAGTCGCGAAGAACACGAAGAACTTCGACCCACATCGAACCGTCGCAGAAGCAGTCTTATATTCAACTAAAGAAAGCTGTTATCGTTTTTCACTGTCATTGCTTAATACTTTCAGCGACCATTACTTTCCTTACAAAAAGCTTTCTGTAACTACAGCTCGTCCTTCTTAATAAAAACACCTTATTTGAGCAATGAAATCAACTTTTGAGCATATTTCTATTATGAGGAGCTAAACCCCTTAGCCGAGGCGACGGAGGAAGCCATTGTTCCATGAAAAGTGGTATAATTCTATTTTAATTATTTTTGCAATTTTTTATATGATTATTTGCATAGAACTAATATAGGAAAATTGATTTTTATTGAGTAGTTGTGAATTGTTTTGATGGGACATGCTAGGTTTTAAAACTTTTGATGTTTCATGCTTTGTGTTTACAACTATTACTTAAAAAATCTATTAGAGGCAAAATATTAGAATCACTTAAAAAAAAAGAATTGCATGAATATTGATTAGAGTTTATCACTTAATTGGTTAATGGTGGAATCCGGAGTCTCGGTGTTTTCTTTATATTTTTGATACAACTTTATTTAATTGTTGAGTTTAATTTGAGTCTAAAAAATCCTTCACAAGTCTTAGAGTTCGAATCCTATTTACCACTTTTTCTACAACACTTTAAAATCACATCACTAACCTCAAGTGGAAGGATGATGTCGTCGTTATAGTTCGTTACTTCTTCACATTCTTCTGGTCTTCAGAGTAATACTTGTATGTCTCAACATTCCTAGACTTTCTAGTCTAACCTAAACGAAGTTGACTCTAGTATATAATCAAGCGACTTTAGATGAGTTTTGACACACTAAAATATGATCACCAAACTTGAAAAACCAATGCTTGGTGAGTTCAACCGAGCTATGCTCTAACAATCTCCCCCTGGGTTAATTTTAGTGACAAAACTCTTATTACATATGGATAAACAAATTACAAAAGAATTCATTTTACATACGCTTGATTCCAAGTTTCAACAGCATAATAACCTGCATATATTTAATCAATAAATGTCGTTTTTGACATTTGAATAACAAAAGCTTTTACTCCCCCTAAAGGTAAGCTAGGTAAATATTCAATCCGAACATCTTTGTTATTCCCCTTTTTGTAGTCATAAATATTACAACATCAATTTGATATGTTTCTCCCTCTTAGTCAATGCTTTAGATATAACGTTTAAGCACAATTGTCCTTTCCTTAGTGATTGCAAATCACTTGTTTACTCCATATATTTCTCCCCCTTATTGTCACAAAATGACAAAGGTTCGAGCAAATAAAGGACAAACCAAAAGGATCTTACAAATCTAAAAGACTTGTAAACAACCTATAAGAGTTAAGCACGAAAGTTTCACATACCACTTTAGTAACCAATATTAAAACCGAAACTATAAGTAATTTAGTTGTAATATGTTATCAAGGAAACAATTGCCCGAATTTTTTTTACCTAATAGTTTAAAATCACTAAGAAACTTAATTACCTTGTTAAACCGATTGCGTATGTGCAATCGCTTATTTCGATAAGACCAAAATAAAGATCAGAATTAACTTTATTTCTCTTATGAGGCTTTAATTATTCAGACAATAACTTAGACCTTTCCCTTTAGAAGACAAACACTAGGTTAGTTAACTAGTTTTTCTTGTCAAGGTATTCGATTGGACTTAAATAACCGAATCCTCCAAATTGATAAGTCTAACTAAGATCAGAATTAACTTAGTTTCTCTTATCCAAAATCAATTTGGACTAAATAAATGATCCCGTATTTTCGTTAAGCTTAAACAATACATACAAACTGGAAATGCGGGAGTACAACAACCACACCCAACAATTCGTTTGGCAATCTGAGAGGACTTCAATATACTTTCTAGAGAATCAACTAGACACTCAGACTCAATCTAGAGAAAAGTATATACACGAGTTTATATCTCTATTTCTCAATTCAATCTGCAATCAGCAAATAGGAATTTGCGAGCCCGATTGAATATACGAGAAGTAACTTGAACGGTACCAAAGACCAATATTCAAGGATCAATCAATTTAAATCAACAACCAAAGGTTGGATTTCCTAAGTGATCGATACAACGCACAACCTGTGATATTTCAATTATATAACAAAATATAATACGGAAAAGAAATAACACAGACACCAGAAATTTGTTAACGAGGAAAACCGCAAATGCAGAAAAACCCCAGGACCTAGTCCATCTTTGAACACCACACTGTATTAAGCCGCTACAGACACTAGCCTACTACCAATGAACTTTGGAATGGACTGTAGTTGAACCCTAATCAATCTCACACTGATTCAAGGTACAGTTGCGCTCCTTACGTCTCTGATCCCAGCAGGATACTACGCACTTGATTCCCTTAGCTGATCTCACCCACAACCAAGAGTTTCTACGACCCAAATTCGAAGACTTGATAAACAAAACTGTCTTGGAATAGATAAATCTGTCTCCCACGGAAATACCTATGAGTTTTTGTTCCGTCTTTTGATAAATCAAGGTGAACATGAACCAATTGATAAACCGGTCTTATATTCCCGAAGAACAGCCTAGTATTACCAATCACCTCACAATAATCTTAATCGATTAACGAAACAAGATATTATGGAATCACAAACAATGAGACGAAGGTGTTTGTGATTACTTTTCTATCTTTCCTATCGGAGATATTAATCTCGAGTTAATTCTTACAATTGTACTCAACACGATAGAAACAGCAAGATCAAATCACGCAACTATAGAGAAAATAGTTGGGTCTGGCTTCACAATCCCAATGAAGTCTTTAAGTCGTTAACCTACGGGGTCTCGAGAGAAACCTAAGGTTAAAGGAGAATCGACTCTAGCTATGCAACTAGTAACACACAGAAGTGTGGGGATTAGGTTTCCCAATTGCTAGAGTTCTCCTTTATATAGTTTTCAAATCAGGGTTTGCAATCTAAGTTACCTTGGTAACAAAGCATTCAATATTCACCGTTTGATGAAAAACCTGATTCAACCAAGCTAATATCTTTCAACCGTTAGACCGAACTTAGCTTGTTACACACAAATGAAATGAACCCTCATTTAGGTTTATGTAACCGTACCTAAACATGTACACCATGTTGGCTCAACAATAGTTAACTGAGGTTAGCCATATGAACACTCTCATATCAACCTTGTTCATCTTAACCATAACTAGTTCAAATGACTCAAATGAAACTAGTTAAAGAGTTGTTCAATTGATATATTCTCATAAAAGTATACAAGAACACAATTGAAGAAAAATCTGTTTGATTCACTCGAATCAATTCATGAACATTAAAGCTTGCAAAGATTGCATTCCTTATTTTATAAATGTTTAAGTTCATGTACATAACCGATTTTAGAACTTTAACCTTCAAGTATGCAAACAGGTACGCATACTTGAAATACCCAGACCAAGATTGGGTTTCGCTAGTACACAAACGGGTACGCGTACTTCCAATCCCAACAGAAATATTCGGACATGAACCTTACGCCAGTACGCAAATGGGTGCGCATACTTAGGTTCCTGGATTTCTCAAGCCAACCGGTACGCGTACGGGTACGCATACTATGGTTCCCGGATATGGATTACATATGTGCAAGAGTACACAACATGTCATATCCAATAATGGTTAAGTGTTCTAAACTCTTATTTCAATCATTGAAAATTTCTTAGAGGATGACAATAGCCGTTTTCACACACTATTAGCATCAAAGCATTTTTCAAGTTATTATTGAAATAATCATAACGAAACATTCCAAGTCTACACCAAATGATTGTATCACACAAACCATGTAAGATGTTACTCGGCAATTTTCACATGATCATCTTTTGACTTGCGTCAAGAATATAAGATGAACTTGGTCGAAGTAAAAGCTTGCCAACACATATTCCGAGAAATATGTAAGCGAGTTAAACTCAGCTCGAAATCTCAAATGTGTATAATAGAAAACTATATCGTAACACGACTTATGTCTCAATATAGGAGATAGAGTAGAAATAGACTTTCCAAGTGATAGATGAGTTTCAGTCTCCATATACCTTTTGTTGATGAAGTTCCATAAGCTCTCCTTAGTAGTTCTTCGTCTTCAAATGATGAACGCCGTGAAGTCTAAGGCTCAACTCCACAATCTATGTCCTAGTCCGAGACATCTATAAGTAGACTAGAAATCAAGACTTATAGTTTTGATCCCTAACATTGACAAACATTCTTGAGATAACAACGCATGCGAGTTCGACCGAGCGGTGCTCTAACAATCTCCCCTTTTGTCAATTTTAGTGACAAAACTATCAATACATATGGATTACAAAATAAATAAAACTTTGTAGCTTCTCATCCAAATGCTTGATCTCCTTGGCATCTTCAACACGACTCGAAATCTTCGTCACTTCCAAGTACTCCATGATTCTAAACGTGTTCAACTCAGCGTCATAGTTGTTGAAGATCCGTAGCGATAACAATGAGAAAACAAATGCTCTCAATCATTGTTATACAGTGTCATAGTATCATTACACAGCATCAAAGTTCAATTGTATCACAACTTTGACAACAATACTATGGTGATATGTATCACTCCCCCTTAGTCAATACTTCATCTCGACATGAAAACCACTCCCCCTTACATAATGATCCAAAAACCATATGTATTTGTAGTATTAAACTACACATTAATTCTCCCCCTTTTTGTCAATATAAATTGGCAAAGGTATGAAAATTAGTGGGATCCTCATGAAATTTTCATAGAGATACTTCATGACCAAAAGAGAATAACATACCAACTTATTTAGATGCAATCATATAGCTGAAGCTAAATGCATTCATCAAGGAGTTTATAAAGATACAAGATAACTCCTGCAATATTCCACAGCCGCACTCCCCACAAAGATTTGGCAATTAAGCACAAGTTCAAAAAGAACTCTCCCCCGTAAAATGTCATTCCCGAAAGAACAACAAGAGCGACCTTACTTTTACGAGAAAAGAAGGATTTCTTGGGACATAATCAAATCACATGAAAACATGAATTTGTATCCAAAAATCACAATTGAATTAGCCATAAAAATGATAAATTCAATTGGCCATGCTCAACATAAGAGAACTTACGGAGCAACACAGTATGTGCACAAAAATGTGGATCAGTGAAGGACCAATACTGCGGAATAAACAAAGATTCTATTTTTCATCACTATTTGCACAATGACATATAATAGACTTAATCTTTGTAAACAAAAGTTCATCCTTTCTTCCATCAATATTTGCATAATGACATGAAAGGCTTAACTTTTGTGTTCAACAGTTCATTCTATCTTTTATCAATACTTTCATACAGACATAATAGAGATAACTTTTGAACAAGTATGGGACAGTCAAGGTTCACGGACGTAAACAACATATCTCATAACAATTTGTAATATATGAAACCATACAGATTAATATTGCAAAAATCATCTTCCAAATAACTTAGAATTTAAATAAATAAATCTAAAAACATTGAAGATGAAAACGTTGGACATAGCAATGTGTACTCACAATAATGGCTATTCCAAACCCCAGTTATCCTTCTTAAAAAACACAAGAATAAAATTCTCATAAGAAGTTTTATAGACATTGAGACCTCTGAAAAATTCTTTATCGTCCCCGAACTCCTTGTCGTCAACAGCCATGGGAACATATGGTTTGTGAAGAAAGGAGTCAATTCCAACAAACCTTCTAGGATGATGATGTCGAACCAGGGCCTTTTGAATTTCAAGAGTTCTCATATCAAAGCCTTTATTTGTTAAATCTCCTTCCTTGTTTCCTTCAACTCTTCAAGAACATCAGAAAACTTCTGAGAGTTTGAAGGAACGGCTCTTGGCTTCCTCACATTCCTTCTCTTTCTTTTCAAAGTTGGAGGTCAGAAGAGAAGATTCTCAAGAATAAACAAACTAGGTGCATTCAAAGTTTCAATAACCGTTAATCAATCAAATCAATCGAAAACTAATAACACTGCAATTATCTAGTTTCCCACCAACGGTACTCGTAGAGCTTCTTGATCCCACAGAAGTCTTTAAACGAGCAGATGGCTCTACCAGAAACAACAAGAAATGAAGTTTGCTTGGCTCTTAGGATAGTTTGCTAGAAATGCAAACTTAGGTATTTATAGACCAAGGATGTTTGGACATTAAGGAATTCCCAAAACCGAAAATATTCTCAAGTTATGCAATGAATAGCAAAATTCGGTTTTCCTAATTCCAATAAATGCTTGTCAATTATTTCCGAAATCTCTCAATAGAAAATCTCCAATTAGTAAATGCACATTACTATTTTTTATTCTCTAGAGATATGCATTTAATTGCTGGTAATTAAAGTATATAAAACCAAAAACCTTAATTAAAAGATTCTCAATTTATTTCGGCACAGGATCTCCTTGAGTACTAAGGAATATCTTTGAACAATAAATGATAAGAGTTAATGTACGTGTTCAAAGTATGTTGACATCTCTTCACTGTAAATCCATATTCATATTTACATGGATTTACATTCTTGGAATCGGTTATACCACACTTCCAAACAAGTTTAGAATTGGTTGACTTGTATTCCAAGACAACTATGTGATTGATCAAATACCAAATCACATACATGGGTTCAATCGGTTCTACCAATCACTAGGATCGGTTATACCTTAGTATGGAAATACTTGTGATGGGTCATACCAGTCACTAGGATCGGTTACACCAATTACAAAGATCGGTTCCATATTCCCATGGTATTGCTTGTGATCGGTCACACCAGTTACCAGGACCGGTTACCAATTACAAGGATCGATTACACAACATTCTGTGATCGGTCACACCAATTACTAGGATCAGTCACATCAATTACAAATATCGATCATACCATCACATGATGATTACTTAGGATCGGTTACACCAATTAATAAAAACCAGTCATACCAAATCATAAGTTAGGCATTGTGATTAGCTATACCAAGATACATTTATTTAAATGAAGTACATTCATCGATTGAAGATGAAGAACTACTAAGGGGAGGTTGTGGAACTTCATCAACAAAAGGTATGTGGAGACTTGAACTCATCTATCACTCAAAAGTCTATTTCTACTCTATCTCCTATTTGAGACGAAAGTCGTATAGCTATATAGACTTCGATTATACATATTTGATATTTCGAGCTGAGTTTAACTCGCTTACATATTTCTCGAAATATGTGTTTGTAAGCTTTCGCTTTAACCAAGTTCATCTTATATTCTTGACGAAAGTCAAAAGATGATCATGTGAAAATCGCCTGGTAACATCTTACATGATTTGTGTGAGACAATCATTTGATGTAGACTCGGAATGTTTCGTATTGATCTATCAATCACTTGAAAATTGCTTTGAAGCTAATAGTTTGTGTGAGACAGCTATTGTCGTCTTCTAATAATGTTTCAATGATTGAAATGAGAGTTTAGAACAATTAACCATGATTGGATATAACACGGTATGCGTACTTGTATGCTAACTGTAGCAAGTTATTCCAAGTCTGGGAACCATAGTATGCATACCCGTATGCGTACTGGATGGTTAGTTGAAAGTCCGGAAACTTAATATGCATACCCGTATTCGTACCGGCGTAAGTTCAAGTCAAGGAATTCAACTGAGTTTGGTGGTGTACGACAGTATGTGTACCCGTTCGCATACTGGTGAACCCAGACCAAGTACGACCACTTAGGTATGCGTACCCATTTGCATACTTAAGTAGGTTATGTTCTAAAATCGGTTTGTTCATGAACTAATGCAATCTTTTGCAAACCATGGCTATAATGTTCATGAATTGATTCGAGTGAATCAAAATCAATTTTGCTTCAATTGTGTCTTGTATACTTCTATGAGAATATAAACAATTGAACAACTATATAATTAGTTTCATTTGAGTCATTTGAATTAGTTGTGTTAAGATGAACAAGGTTGATATGAAAGTGTTCATATGGATAACTTTGGTTAACTATTGTTGAGCCAACAAGGTATACACGTTTAGGTACGGTTACCCATATCTAAATGAAGTCACTTTTCATTTGTGTATAACAAGCTAAGTTTGATCTAATGGTCTAAAGATATTATCTTGAGTCTAATTAGGTTTTCATCTAACGGTGAATATTGAATGCTTTGTTACCAAGGTAACATTGATTGCAAACCATGATTTGAAGACTATATAAGGGAGAACTCTAGCAACTGGGAAACCTAATCTCTACACCTCCTGTGTGATACTAGTTGTGATTAGAGTCGATTCTCCTTTAACCTAGGTTTTTCTAAAACCATTATAGGTTAACGAATTAAAGACTTCATTGGGATTGTGAAGCCAGACCCAACTATTTTCTCTGTAGTTGCGTGTTCTGATCTTGATTTATTCTATCGTATTGAGTACTATCTTCTCTAAGATTTGCTCGAGATTTAATCTTCGATAGGCAAGATAAAAAGTAGTCACAAACATCTTCGTCTCATCGTTTGTTATTCCACAATATCTTGTTTTGCTACCATACGATTAGGATTATTGTGAGGTGATTGATATTATTAGGCTGTTATTCGGGAATATAAGTCCGGTGTATCAATTGGTTCTTGTTCACCTTGATTTATCAAAAGACGGAACAAAACTCATAGGTATTTTTGTGGGATACAGATTTGTCTATTCAATTGACTTTTCTGTGTGAGACAGATTGGTTTATCAAGTCTTCGACTTTGGGTCGTAGCAACTCTTAGTTGTGGGTGAGATCAGCTAAGAGAATCAAGTGCGTAGAGTCCTGATGGAATTCAGAGGCGTAAGGAATGTGACTGTACCTTAATCAATGTAAGATTGGTTAGGGCTCAACTACATTCCAGTCCGAAGTTAACTTGTAGTAGGCTAGTGTCTGTAGCGGATTAATACAGTGTGGTATTCAAATCTGGACTAGGTCCCGGGGTTTTTCTGCATTTGCGGTTTCCTCGTTAACAAAATTTCTGGTGTCTGTGTTATTTCTTTTCCGCATTATATTTTCTATATAATTTAAATATCACTGGTTGTGCGTAGTTCAATCAATTAGATAATCTAACCTTTGGTTGTTGATATAAATTGATTGACACTTGAACAATTGTCTTATGTATCGTTCAAGTTGTTTCACATAATAATCAGGCTTGCGGATTTCTATCTGTTTGATTTGCTGATTACATTGTGAAACATAGATACAACTCTTGGATATATTTCCATGGATTGAGTCTGACTGTCTAGTTGATTCTCTTGGAATTATATTGGAGTTTGTTCATACAGATTGCCTAAAGGAAATATTGGGTGAGGTTGTTAGACCCCCGCTTTTTCAATTGGTATCAGAGCAGGCAAACACGTTTAAGACCTTATAAGTCTGTGTTTATAGAGATCTGACTCTATGGACGACAGAAGTGTTATCTCAGTAAACGTACCACCAGTCTTCGATGGCTCAAATTACTTATGGTGGAAAATTGTTATGCGTGGCTTTCTTTAAGCGCGTGATTTTCAATCATGGGTTTATGTTGTTAACGGCTAAGATCCTCCAATGGTTACAGTAGACGGTGTCTCTATTGCAAAGGATATTGGTAGATATGAGCCTAATGAGATTCTCTCTGCAAAGAAAAATTATGACGGTTTAAATGCTATCATTCATGCCATTACCCCATATTTTCAGCACCATGTGACTACGTGCACTCGGTTTAAAGATGTGTGGGATATCTTAGAAACTGTATTCGAAGGGAATACCTCTGAAAAGGGAATTAGGCTTCAAAACCTAAATTATGATTAGGAAAACCTTCGTATGGCTGACGAAGATTCTTTTGATGAGTTTAATCACAAAGTGTCTGAAATTGATAATGCATCTTTTGCGTTGGGTAAGACTATTCCTGAAAAGGACATTGTGATGTAAAATTCTCAGATCGTTGCCAGCCAAGTACGATTCTAAGAAACATGCCATCGTTGAAGGAAATAACCTTAATACGTTTTCCAGAAATACTCTTGTTGGAAAGTTAAAAATACTTGATCCTGATCAGAACACAGTCAGAACATCTGCGTTCAATGCTGTGACCAACACAAGCGAATCTTCTAACTTGTCTTGGGCTGATGATTGTTGTTCCAATCATGCTGATTTTGATAAATCACTGATTACACAAAAGATCAAGGATATTGTAACAAGAAGCAAAAGATGTGAGAAACTTCCCTCACTTGTTAATGCTTCAGATGATTCAATACAAGAAAAATCATCCCTAGTTGTCAATATCTTGCATGCTTCCGATGTGTGCAATGAATTTTCAGCTCTCGCAGCAGAAACTTCTTTCTACTCAAATTCTGATTCAGAGTTTGAGTCTGACACTGAGATTTTTGAATTCTTGGATAAGTGTGAAGAAATTCACCAAGAAAATCTCCAACTAAAGGGTTCGTTGGACAAACTTGAATCATCGCTTCGGGTGAAAAATCTTGAGATGGATTGTCTTAATGATGAATTCACCAAGACCCTATCTCTGGAGGAAAAAGAGATTAATACTCTCAAGTGTGACCTGCAAAGGTTGTCTGGAAGTTCTAAAAAAATCTCAGCAATGTTATTCGGTCAGAAGTCTTTTGGGAACACAAATGGTTTAGGGTTCAAAAGCAAAATTGTGAGCCCAAACAACTCCTTTGTTCCAGCAGGTTTTGGAATAATTGATGATGAATGTTGTGATAAACAGGAGGCAAATAAGCAAGACAATAAATCTTCTTTGATTTGTTCGTTTTGTGGAAAAGCAAATCATGTCCAAAATAAGTGTTGGAAATTCAAGAGGAACAACAAAAGGATTGCCAAACTTCAAAATGACATGCAAAAGATGAATCTGTCCTTGGGTAATCAACAGAGTAACTCTTGAAGACAAGAAGAAACCTAAGAGAACCAGATTCAGATTAGGTAAGAAGTCTGTTTATACAACAAACCTTGATAAGTCACTATGTGATAAAAGATGTGAGCATTCGGCTCACTCCGTCACTATCTAATACTAGTGATGTCTGCATCCTCATCTTTAACTTAAGAAAATGGGGATTGCATCAAGGTTGCTCAAGTTTTGTGTAATTGTTAAAAAAAAAATATATGTTAAGAAAATATCTTCTTAGTTAAATTGATAATGGATCATGAACCGAAAAAGACTTTTTCAAAGTTATTCTAGGGTTTGGCTGTCCATTGGTCTATTTATATTCATTTGTGATCAAATTTCCCTTCACTTCTTTTATCTTTGAAAGATACAATTTCGGGAATATAAGTCTGGTGTATTAATTGGTTCTTGTTCACCTTGATTTATCAAAAGACGGAACAAAACTATTAGGTATTTCTGTGGAAGACAGATTTATCTACTCAATAGACTTTTCTGTGTGAGACAGATTGGTTTATCAAGTCTTCGACTTTGGGTCGTAACAACTCTTAGTTGTCGGTGAGATCAGCTAAGGGAATCAAGTGCGTAGAGTCCTGATGGGATTCAGAGGCGCAAGGAACGCGACTATACCTTAATCAGTGTGAGATTGGTTAGGGCTTAACTACGTTCCAGTCTGAAGTTAACTTGTAGTAGGCTAGTGTCTGTAGCGTCTTAATACAGTGTGGTGTTCAAATCTGGACTAGGTCCCGGGGGTTTTCTGCATTTGCGGTTTCCTCGTTAATAAAATTTATGGTGTATGTGTTATTTCTTTTCCGCATTATATTTTCTATATAATTGAAATATCACTGGTTGTGCGTAGTTCAATCAATTAGATAATCCAACCTTTGGTTGTTGATATAAATTGAATGACACTTGAACATTGGTCTTTTGTACCGTTCAAGTTGTTTCACATAAAAATCAGGCTCGCGGATTTCTATCTGCTTTATTTGCTGATTACATTGTGAAACAGAGATACAACTCTTGGATATATTTCCATGGATTGAGTCTGACTGTCTAGTTGATTCTCTTGTTATATTGGAGTTTGTCCGTACAGATTTCCTAAACGAAATATTGGGTGAGGTTGTTAGACCCCCGCTTTTTCAACTACAACACCCATAAGATTGCATATAGGCAGCCGGGTGCCCAGAGAAAATAACTTGACTTCCTTGATAACATTTTTACAGAGAAATGATTATTTTACCGTTTATGTACAAATCAAATGATTTCTTATTCGTCTGGTATCCGAATGACGCGTTCAAGTAGTCCATTTCGCGTAACTTTTCGAGATCTATCCAATGATGTTGATTTCGTCTCTAAATTATTGTTTAATTAATTTTTATTAATTAAAATTCATATTTAATAAGGTCATTAACTGTTAAAGTCTCTTGACCGGTCAAATAGCGTTGACGAACTTATAGATCCCTACAAATAACTAATTATTGTAGAAACTACCATATGGTCCTAGAAATAATATATTAAAGCTAGTTTTGACCTAATCAACTGTCTGTTTGGTCCGTTTATAAAAATATATATTGTTGTTTGATCCTACAAATTATTGTTTGGTCCTAGGGTGGACAATACCCACGCTGGAAGACGTCATGGATGATGTAATTGTCTTTTGGTAGTGGCGGAAATAGCCTTTTGGGACCATATATATACTCAATTATTAAGAGAGAAGGGAATGATATTCAGATCTCTCCTCATTTTTTTCTTCTTTTCTTCAAATCTACTTTTTTTTTCTTATTCTTTTTGCTTATGAAGATTATGAAGACGACGACGATGTTGATGATGATGATGAAGACGATGATGAAAATAATTCTTCTTTTTCCGTTTTTTCTAGGTTTTTGACGATGAAGATTTTTTGTGTTCTTCTTCTCTGCTACTGTTGTTGTTGTTGAAGATGATGAAGATTTAAAGAATAAACTCTATTTTTAGATCTTTTTATTAGGTGTTCATTCGGAAAAAATTAACTCTGATTTTTTTTGTGTGTTCATGTTAAAGAATGAACTCTATTTTAGATCTTGAATTATTAGGTGTTCATTCGAAAGAATGAACTCTGTTTTAGATCTTGTATTATAAGGTGTTCATTCGAAAGAATGAACTCTGTTTTAGATCTTGTATTATAAGGTGTTCATTCGAAATAATGAAATCTGTTTTTTTATGATTTTTTGTTGTGTGTTCATGTTAAAGAATGAACTCTGTTTTAGATCTTGAATTATTAGGTGTTCATTTGAAAGAATGATTTATTTATTTTTTGTTCATTTTAAAGAATGAACTCTGTTCTAGGTATGAATTAGTTTGTCTTTGATAGGTGTTCATTTTTACGAATGAACTCTGATTTTTGTTAATAATAATGAACAAAGATTGGGTGTTCATTTGAAAGAATGAATTCTGTTCTAGGTTTGAATTAGTTTTTCTTTGATAGGTGTTCATTTTTACGAATAAACTATGATTTTTGTTCATAATAATGAGTTTTTTTTTTTTGAATAGGAAAGAAGATACAAGAACTTAAACTTTAATTTACATAAGAGGAGTATTTCATGAGATCTCCAAACTCTTGAGCAGAGACTCGATCCGCTGACCTCCTATTTGAGAGTCGGGCTCTTGGCCAACTGGGCTATCCCCTGATAGTTCATAATAATGAACTTTGATTGGTTGTTCATTTGAAAGAATGATGTAAGGACACAAACTTTTTCTCGGGTTAATCATACCCGTTTAGGAAAATTCTACACTTAGAATGCCTATAACTCAAACATTGAAGTGTCTCTAACACTTTTAGATTGGCTGAACAATAATTGGTAGTGCTTAAATAGAGAAGTATGCCTTATATCAAACCTTTGGGTGCTTTAATAGTGACCATTCAGCTGGACACGTTTCATCACATCAAGTTCACTTTTATTTTCTCGTTTTTATACGCGTGCTGGTTGTTGGGAGGAGAAAACAATGAAAAGTGGGAGAGAACACAATTTTAATCTTCGGTTTATTCTTCTTCTTCTGTTCTCCTCCTCTTTCTTTCTCAACTGGAAATGGGAAGATGCCTTTGTTCGATCTCATTTGATATGAGTGTTGATTTCAAATTCTGGTCTCCAATTGATAAGAAAGGGGTTGAAATTTAGGCTTCGTACAAAAAGGAGGCTTCTACTACTTTCTCTTTTCCTCTTTTCTTACTTTTCTTTAAATTAGGAATTTGATCTGAGATGATCGGTTAGAACTCAACTGACCAGGGTAGTTCTTATTACTTTCATTGAAAGAATGGTGAAAAGAATGGAAAAAACATCTTTGCAAAAAAACAGGAATGAAAAGGGGGAAGGTCACTGCAGCTAGCATTTCTTATTTTAAAACAATTTTGGAAATTTTCACTCAGGGGTTTTTAACCATTTCTCTTGCATGTATAAATTAAGAGTTTAAGAAGGTTTGGGGGAAAGATCAGTGATATTCATTTTAGTAGCAGCTCTTTGTAAAAGTAATTATTAGCTTCTTCCAAATCTTTTGGCCAATTATTTTTGTTAAAAAGGGCGATGATGTTGTTTTTTTTAAGCCAAAGATTAAAGAGACAGATTTCAGTTATTTAAACTTGCGAGGCTTATCTCAATTCCCAGGTTAGATTAATAATCATCCTTGTTTATTCTTTGCAGTCTTTTTATTTATGTAATTCAATTGGGAACCCTATATTTTTGCTGAAGTTGAGATAAGCTGGGTTGAGCTCATGGTGTTTGATAAATTGTCTCAACCAAACCATCTGTGATTTTAGGAAACTAATACTTGGGTATTGTATGTTTGATTGAATGAAAATCTATAGATCTCGCAAAACTGTAAATCCTTGCACGACCATATGATGTATAATGAGTGTTGTTAAGATATGGGTGTATGTTTAAAACTACTGGCCTTAACTCGTTTGTAGATGTAGTTAAGCACATGGACAGTTCTATTAGACATCTAGACATATCAAACTTAATCCATGCAGATGTTAGATGATAGTTAGATCATACATCTTGATGATTTATTCATGTTCCTTTTTGGAAATTGGCTAGCTATTGGTCATGGGGCATCACTAAGATATATATTTTTACCATTGTGAAGTGGTAGTGACTACCATCTTAATGGATATTTTAGGCTAGATTGAATTTTACTAAGGGTATTGTGATCTATTGATTAATATAATAGTAAACAGGCCATGAAGCCAAGAAATTGAGATGGTGATCTTGATCTACCGGTGTGTTGTAGCTAAGAAATTGATGTTGGAATGTTAGTCTAAATATACCCGGTGCGATGGGTGAAGTTTATATGTCTTAAAACTGAGACCATAATCCCCTTGTGAATGTGTTGTTCATTTTATTTCTGTTTGGGTATTCTTCTTTAGCTTATAAGTTTCCGGTATAGGGAATGGAGTATACTCATTTTACAATGCTCCCAAAAGTTTCAAGACTAATAGGTCGAGTGTAATGGAGAAAACAGAATTGTTACCGCCGCATATTATTAATCTTAATTTATGACTACTACTAGCTTATATGTTTTCTAAACATTTTTGACAGTAAAGCCGGCATATTTGTTACTGGCAAGTCGACACAAATGAGAAATACAATTGTAAGTTTATTAATTTCGGATGATTTACTAATGGACAAGATTCATGGATTTCCTTAATAATGGATTATGCTTTTAGTACAAAAGTCTATTCGATCTAAGGGTTATTAGTCTTCTATTAGTAAATATAGACATTTAGCATTTGTATGTCTCTACCTTACTTAGTGTGAGCTGAATCAAATGAGAATTGGATTCTCTAAAGTGAATGTTTGTGAAACAGAGCATGTGTTAAATTTCATTTTTGTAAATGAGTTTCCATGTGCAAGATTCTTGTATACCCTTAAATCTAGCCTCACGATTTACTTTGAATGGCCTATGCTAACACCTCAAAATGATCTATGTTTGTCTGTACTTGTCCATGTCTTGGGTATCATTTTATTTGGGTGACTAGTTACTCATGGGTGTGAATGTATTGGAACTTAATCATTGTTTTAAAGGCAAGGCCTTAAGTGAGTACAAGTATACAGGCTATACTGCATTAATAACTAGATTTGTAATTTATTTGTAATTGGTGATTGGTAGAGATTAGTGAGTCGGTGCATTGTACAGGCACTTATCTATTATAATCCATGAGCTGATTTTGGACAAACAAGTCCATGGTGCTGATTTCATATTTATAAAATGGTTGGATTAATATCTATGGACCTGGTACTAATTGCCTTGATCTGACATTAAGGCTACGGGTATGGGAACCGGGCATATCCAGCTAAATAATAGGTAGTTTTGTTTCCTTTTTCTATGGTCGTCTATGTGTAGTTAAGCACCAAAGATCAATATTGCAGACCTTGCAGTTTGGATATTTACTGCGATTTGTTTTGTAACACAAAATCTATACCCTGTTTGTATGCGTGGACTTGCATAAGGATGAATGATGGTTGTATATAAAACTTAAAGTTTTTAGTTACTTTGTTGGTCTTTAGTTCACCGGGACCTTTATCTAAAAGGTTAACTATCCAGAGGTCATACCGGAGGTACTCATCGCATTCTCGTTCGATACATTTTACGTTCAATTAGCATGTGCTATTTATTCTTCAGTGACAACTGACATAGTATACAAGTTAGCGATAATTAGGTATAGGGTGGAAATTACTGAGTATTGGATGTATTTTTATAATGTTCTATAAGTCTTCCGGTTATAGATTGTTCTTGATTTTGAGTGGCAGGTACAGGTATATGTTAACCTCTTTCCAATAATAGGTAACAACTAAGATGCTTGTTGGTGATGCAGTGTGTCGTGTGCTAGGGATAGTTGTTGCTTTGCAACTCATACTATCTAAAGCTAAGATAGTTACTGCTACGGCTAAAGATGGTTACTGCCACGGCAAGCAGTTCATACTATCTAAACCAAAAATGACGAACTACAGTCGTGCTTGATCCCTTCGAGCAACGGAGAGGGTACGTAGGCAGCCGCTATGCGGTTCAGCATAAATCCACAAGGTTGTTCATATCATCTGAAAAGGGTTGGTTGTTGTTTCGCAGTTCACACCACCTATTCGAAGATGATTACAACTTTGACATAATATATCGTTGGTATTATTAGATGTTCATACTACCTAGTGAGAGATGATTGTTACCATCTCTCATGTTAGGCAACTGGCCGTGTAAATTATTAGAGTTGGCAACCAGCCATCTCCCATTTTTGGCAATTGGCCATATAAATCGGTGGAATCGGCAACTGACCGTTTCTTATTTTTCGGCAATTGGCCATCTGTTATTTTGGGCAATTGGCCCTCTATTATTTTGGCAATTGGCCCTCTGTTATTTTCGGCAATTGGTCGTCTGTCATTTCGGGCAATTGGCCCTCTGTTATCTTCGGCAAATGGCCGCCTGTTATCATTGGCAACTGGCCGTCTCTGATTTTAGCAACTGACTATATTTTATTTTCGGCAATTCGCCGTCTCTTATTTTGGCAACTGGCCACTCTTATTTTTGGTAATTTGAATCCTTATGGAATTCTATGAGTATTATGGTATGGGACATATGCTCATAGAATTCTAACCTTGAGACTAATGAAATTTCTACCGTGTGCGGGATTGTAAATAAACAAATTTTTTACTTGAGTGGCATACCAGAGAATCGGAGCTTTCCAAGCGGGTCGTAACCCGACCCGTTGGGAGCAAAAAAAATCTCTGGTCCGTCACAAATGAACTCTGATTTTTGTTCACAATAATGAATTTTTTGTTGTCTGTTCATTTTAAGAATGAACTCGAATCTATAAAAAGCATTACCAAACACATGATAGTTCATCAAAAAGAATGAACTCCTACAAGAAAATAAGTAGGAAGTTCAGAGTTCATCAGAGAGCATGAACTCAAATAATTATGGAAGTAGAAAAGTTAAGGAAATTAATGCTAAATAGTATGGAAGAGTATTTTTATCCATTTTATATTGTAGGAAATACCATTTAGTCCTAATAATAATATATTATAGTTAGTTTGGTCCAGTTGACCCAGTCAACTGTCTGTATGGTCATTTTTTAAAATATATATTATTGTTTGGTCCTGGGTGACGTCATCATTGATGTCATAATCTTTTATTAGTGGCAGAAATGTCATTTTTTTTCTTCTTTTTCTCTCTTTTAATAAAAATAAATAAATAAATACTTAAAACTGAAATATTTTTTGAACCAAATGTTCAAAAATGATAAATTTTATATATTCGGAAATCCCTCGACGAAAGCTTTCCAACTAGTACCATTGTTGCTATGTTTCGGAGCTTTTAATTTTTACCTTATCCTTAGGCTAGAAAATAACTATAAAATGAACTATATACGAGTTCATTATACAAAATGAACTAATTTAATGAACTACCATACTAGCTAGTTCATTCTACAGAATGAACTGTCATGATTAAGTAACATACGAGTTCATTCTACAATATGAACACCTATCACGAGTTCATTCTACAATATGGACTTATCATTTACGAGTTCATTTTATAATATGAACTACCATAATGAACACCTATTTAGAGTTCATTGTACAATTATGAACTACCATACTTGATTATCATTACGAGTTCATTTTACAATATGAATTATCAATTCTACGATAAACAACCATTATGAGTTCATTCGACAATAAGAACATCTATCACAAGTTCATTCTACAATGTGAATTATAATAATGAACTACTATTGTGACTTCATTCTTAATAATGAAGTACTTTTATGAGTTCATTTTACGAAACAAATTGCTAGCATATACGACTGTTAAAGTAGAATGAACTACCATGTTCTAAAATAGTGTTCATTCTTGGATATGAACTACTGTGATACCGAAAAAATTAAAATTTCGAAACATAGTATAATGGGTACTCGTTGTGTAGACCTCGACGAGACCTTTTCGAATATATAAAATTTATTAATTTTCGACTTATATATGGAGATATATTTCATTTTTAAGTTTTTTTATTTATTAATGATAAGAAGAGAGAGAAAAAGAAAAAAAAAAGATTTCAAAAAAGAAAAAAACACAGGACCAAACAATTATTTCCCCTTTTTTTATATTAATTTGGTGATGTGGTGGTAACTCGGATTAAGATTAGGACGAGATGAAAATACGATATATTTAAGTGGATCCCAATTTTCAGATCACATTTCTTCTTCTTTGTTAAAATCCCTCCCCATTAATTATCATCAATCAATTTCCACTTTTCCTTTGGATTCCGAAATCAACAAAAAGAGAGAACCATGAGAGGCATTACATATTCAACATCACAAAACTGGATTACCAACGACAACAACAGAACCCAACAGCAATCCACTAAGAAAGCCCTAAACACAAATACAAATTACCTGAATACAACAAAATCAGCAACAAAAACAAAACAATGTCCACCCTTCTCAATCAATTCCTCCAAAACCTTAACACCCAAAACTGATAACCCACCATTAGTTGTTGTTGGTTCAGCTAATGCTGATATTTATGTTGAAATTGATAGACTTCCTAAAGAAGGTGAAACTATATCAGCTAAAACAGGTCAGACCTTAGCTGGTGGTAAAGGTGCTAATCAAGCTGTTTGCAGTGGTAAACTATCTTATCCAACATACTTTTTAGGTCAAGTTGGTGAAGATGCACACGGGAATTTGATTACTGAGGCGTTAAGAGATAGTGGTGTTTATATTGATCATCTTAATACTGTTTCATCTGCTCCTACTGGACATGCTGTTGTTATGCTACAAGCTGATGGTCAAAATTCTATTATTATTGTTGGTGGTGCTAATATGTCTTGTTGGCCTCATACATTACCGAATCAAGATTTAGATATTATTAAAAATGCTGGGATTGTTTTGCTTCAGAGAGAAATACCTGATTCTGTCAATATTCAAGTGGCTAAGGTCAGGATTCTTTACTTGTTCTACTTTTTTTTATTGTAGTAATGGCTTTTTGTTGAGATTGGGTTTTCGGCTACCATTTGGATTCCATGTTTGGAGCATGTGTGTTATTGTCTAGTATAAATGCTTGTGGAATGTGGTGTTTGTATGTATAATTTTATTCACAATTTGATTTGAAACTTGGAATTTCGCTCAGGCTGCAAGGAGTGCAGGTGTTCCAGTGATTCTAGATACTGGCGGAATGGAAGGACCAATTCCTGTGGAGTTACTAACTCATGTGGATATTTTGAGCCCAAATGAAACTGAATTGGCGCGTTTGACAGGAATGTCGACTGAAAGTTTTGAACAAATTAGCCAAGCTGTAGCAAAATGTCATGAATTGGTGAGTTTCAATCTAGTAGTATTGAGTAAGTGCTGACTAGCAAATGTTGTTGGCCTAAAGTTTTTTTTTTCTTTTTCTTTTTCTTTTGACCAAGTGGAGTTACCTCTGTTCAAATTTTGAAAACAATTTTGTGCTTAGTTTGGGTGAAATACGGTGAGTATATTACTAAAGAAATCAAGGGTGTCGCTGTTGTTCTATAGTATTGAATTTGTTCATTGGACTTCAATATTTCAGATGTACAACGCCAGTAAATCATATGTATGGGTCTTATTGTTCTGCGCTGCTCTGGTTAATTAGGTGTAGAAATATGTACTTCCCAAGAAACAGATTTAGGATACCAACCGTACATCTGATCTTTATTGTGAAAGAACCAAATTACGAACTCTAATGCATTCCTTTGGAGCACTACAAGAGCTTGTCCAGGTTTTGAAAGATTAAAATTAGCACTTATGTTGATTTCAATTTGATTCTGTTCAACTTTGATTTTCTTGAGAAAACAAAAAGTTTCCACCCAATGGTTCCAAATTCTGACTGTCATGCTTGTGATGAAACTGGTTTTGTTGACCCAAGAAAACTGTGACTCGTCAAGTACTCATATCACATTTGCACCTACTTGCCTAGCTGATTGGTAACCTAAGAGGATTTCTGTTATGTTATGTACTATGTAAGAGGCGGAATGCCAGCACTACTCCAGCTCATTCACGAAGGGAGTAGACCTGAGCATGTGTAACACACTTCTCTTTTCGACTAATGAAAATATCACCAACACTACTTCACTCATTCACACTTTTGCAGGGTGCCAAACAAGTCCTAGTAAAACTTGGCACAAAAGGATCAGCTCTATTTGTAGAGGGAGAGGAACCAATTGAACAGCCCATGATTGCGGCCAAAAAAGTCCTCGACACAACTGGGGCTGGTGATACTTTTACTGCTGCTTTCTCTGTGGCGCTCGTCGAGGGCAAGTCCGTAAGGGAATGCTTGAGGTTTGCTGGTATGGACAACGTCAACTTGTTTTGCAACTTTGTCGCTTCTTTTTCATTTTCATAAATAGAACAAGTGTCATAGTCGCAATGTTTTGTGGTGTTGCAGCTGCAGCAGCTTCTCTCTGTGTTCAAGTTAAAGGGGCAATCCCAAGCATGCCAGACAGAGAAGCTGTTTTCAATCTTCTTCAATCTCCTTGACTGATGTTTTTACTTTTCGTAGTTCTAGATCAGGTTTTTTCTTTTGCATTTTAGTTGCCGTGAGTTTTCTATTGAAAAGCTAATAATATGCTACATACAACTAGAGGTGGTAACATTCGTCTGAAGAATAAATAAAATGTTTTTCCCTTATGTCAGGTCCCTTAATTGTTCTTTTGTAGTGCATTAAAATATTTTCATGGTTATGTTTGGAATTTTTTCTTCCAAATAAGACATTGTACAATGTTTAGTTCCGACTTCAGACTGTTCAATCATTTACTTTAAAGATGACCAATCATTGTGCAGTGCATTTGGATTTTGGCGAAGTTAGGTTTAAACTCTGCCTGCAAGTTTAGTAAAAGAAAAATGGAAAAACGTGTGAGTCAGAAAAACATTGAACCTTGTTTCTAACATATGGAGCACCTTAAAACGGGATGAAAATATTTCTGAAGGGCATTGAACTTATGGGGGTTTTGGTAGCTTGGCGGTTGATATACTGCCATTACAGTTCCACCATGACCATCCAGTTTTTTCATCATACTGCTCTCTTTTTTCTACCGCAGCTTTAACTACCAGTTCGATTCATAGAAAACATAATGATTTTATCATATTATGCGGACGGACAAGACCGTACAGTACAAAAAGAAAATAATAAGCACACGGGATCAGAGAAAGGGAGAAGGGTTTATCTCGGGGTTTTGAAGAAGCCTTCTAAGTGGTGACGCTATTTTCAATGCCTGCTTTATAGTTATTGCTTTTACACTTTTGTAGTCGGTGAAAAAAAAAAACTGGTTTCTTTTCTTTGTCTTGGTTCTTCTGGGTACCCAGATTCAGACAACACAGATTTTCGTTTTATTAACATAGTCTACTCTACATAAATAAATACTACACAGTTTTCAGTAATACTCATTTCACACTCTTATTAAATAATCTCATCTTCTTCCTGGTTCAAGTTTCATCCTCTCTTTCTCCTCTTGTAGGTTCAGAATTTAGTTTTTGATTTAGTTAATTACAGATATGTACAGATAGAAAACAACATCCTGAAGAAATCCACCTGAACAGAAAATGGATTCAAATAGCAGGGGAACCGAAACAAAGAAGAATTCTCCTTCTACATCATCAACAAACAATAAGAAGAACAAAGCAAAGGATCAGTATAACGAAGATGCTAATCTTCTTGCTGATTTTGAAACAAGTAGTAAATCAGGTACATCTTTTAACTATCCAGAATTAATTCATTCTGCTAAAATACCAGTACCTGAACAGCAAATTTCTGCTTATCTTACTAAAATTCAAAGAGGTGGTTTTATTCAGTCTTTTGGTTGTATGATTACCATTGAGGAACCTTCTTTTAGAATTGTTGCTTACAGTGAAAACACCTTCCGGCTTTTGAATATTTTAAACGATTGTACCGATAACTCAGAATATCAACATCTTCTAGGCTTAGATGCTCGAACCTTTTTCACACATTCCTCCGCAGACTCTCTCACAAAAGCTACAGCTTCTTTAGATAAGTCTTTGTTGAACCCTGTATTAGTCCATTCAGTAAGCACCCAGTTACCTTTTTATGCCATATTACACAGAAATGATGTTGGAACTGTTATTGATTTCGAACCGGTTCTATCCGATGATCCTGCATTTTCTGTTGCTGGTTCCATGCAGTCACAGAGATTCGCTGTTCAAGCAATTTCCAGGTTACAATCAGTTCCTGGTGGAGATATTGGTGTGGTTTGTGATACCTTAGTTGAAGATGTTCGGGAGCTCACTGGATATGATAGGGTGATGGTTTACAAGTTCTATGAAGATGAACATGGTGAGGTTATTTCGGAGATAAGGAGGTCTGATTTAGAGCCTTATTTAGGATTGCATTATCCTGCAACAGATATCCCTCAAGCTGCTCGATTTTTGTTCCAACAAAACCGAGTTAGGATGATTTATGATTGTCATTCAGATCCTGTTCCAATTATTCAAAGCCAAGAGCTAAAGCAACCATTGTTGTTAGTGAATTCAACCCTTCGATCGCCTCATGCTTGTCATACACAATATATGGCCAATATGGGTTCAATTGCTTCCCTTGTTATGGCAATTCTCATTAACGAAAATGGATCATTAAAGCTTTGGGGTTTAGTTGCTTGTCATCATTGTTCACCCCGTTACGTTCCTTTTCCCCTGCGATACGCTTGTGAATTCCTTATTCGGGCATTTGGTTTACATTTGCATAGAGAACTTAAATTGGTGTCACAACTGGAGGAGAAACAAACTCTCAAAACACAAACCTTGTTGTGTGATATGCTCCTTAGGGATGTCCCGTTTGGGATTGTGACTCAGTCTCCAAATATTATGGACCTGGTGAAGTGTGATGGAGCTGCATTGTATTATGAAGGAAAATGCCAATTGTTGGGTGTTACTCCAAATGAAAAACAGATACAAGATATTGCAGATTGGTTGCTTACTTATGATAGTGAATCAACAGGATTTACTACCGATAGTTTAGTTGATGCTGGGTACCCTGGTGCAGAGTTGCTCCTTGATGTGGTTTGTGGGATGGCCACTGTAAGAATCAATTCGAAGGATTTCTTGTTCTGGTTTCGATCTCGCACTAAAAAGGTAGTTGAATGGGGAGGAGCTAAGCATCATCTTGAGGATAAAGATAATGATGGAAAGATGCACCCTAGGTCGTCGTTTAAGGCTTTCCTTGAGGAAGTAAAATATAAAAGTTTGCCATGGGAACTTTTGGAAATGAATGCTATCCATTCTTTACAACTGATAATGCGAGGTCAAAGTGGTACTGGTATATCAATTGAGCGGCAACTGATAACTGAAGGGGTGGATGAACTCAGATCTGTGGCATCCAAGATGGTCAACCTGATCGAGACAGCAATTGTCCCAGTTATTGCTGTAGATTCTCATGGTAACGTCAATGGTTGGAACACCAAAGTTGCTGAATTGACAGGGTTATCAGATACTGGAGCTTTGGGTAAATCCCTAATTAATGAGCTTGTCTGTGAAGAATCCCGTGAGACTGTTGATAATCATCTCTCTCGAGCTCTGCAAGGTAAGCACTCTTTACAAGATTCCAAAATGGCAACAGTAGTTCATAATGGTTCGAACTTCCAACTCGTGCTCATGTTTCGGCATGATTTTTACCCATTTCGATATATCAATTATGTGTCACTAGTTCTCATTGCGTTGTCAAAAGTAAGAAATTAGGGGTTTCCTTCTAAAGAAAAATTGTATTTAGTATTCAACTGATTCTCATATTCAGATTAATCCACGCTCAACATATTTCATATATGTTTTCTACGTTTCTCTCTAGCTCTAGAATTTCTAAACATCATTTTTCCTTGATTTTATTTCTCCAGGAGAGGAGAGTAAAAATATTCAGATAAAACTAAGAACTTTTGGGTCGCAGCAGCAAAATGAGGCTGTATATATAGTTGCAAATGCATGTACCACTAAGAACTGCTCGGACAATGTTGTTGGTGTATCCTTCATGGGTCAAGATGTCACGAAAGAGAAAGCTCTCATGGATAAATTTATTCGATTGCAGGGAGATTACAAAGCTATCATACAAAGTCTTGATCCGTTGATTCCACCAATATTTGCTTCAGATGAGAATGCATGTTGCTGTGAGTGGAACACAGCAATGGAAAAGCTAACAGGTTGGACAAAGGGAGAAGTTACTGGTAAAATACTTCCTGGTGAAATATTTGGGAAGTTGTGCCAGCTGAAAGATCAAGGTGCTATCACTGAGTTTATGATCTTCTTGTATCAGGCAATTTGCAGTCAGGTTACCTTGAAATTTCCATTTGCTTTTTTTGATAAAAAAGGGGAATATTATAAGTTTGTGCTAACAGCGAATAAGAGGGTTGATATGGAAGGGAATACAATTGGATGTTTCTGCTTCTTGCAAATGGCAGTACCGGACCTAATACAAGATGTGCAAAACCAGCAAGAGAGAAAGTGTCTTGCGAGACTTAAGGAGTTGGCGTACATTCAAGAAGAGACAAAAGCGCCTTTGGGTGGAATTCGTTTTGCCCACAAACTCCTGGACTCTAGTTCTCTATCAGATCAAATGAAGCGGCTTTTGAAGACCAGTGATGCATGTGAAAGGCAGATGGTAAAGATCATTGAGGATTGCAGTTTAGAAAGTATTGAGAAGGGGTAAGTCTTTTTCGAGATTTTGTATCTGGTCAACATTTGTAGGGGATCTCATTGTTTAAATTTTGGTTTACCTTTTTGCAACACTAAATCCAAAATTCTCCTTACTTGTACTAGCAGGTCTATGGAGCTCCATATGGATTGGTTTCCCCTTGGAATTGCTATGGATGCAATTGTTAGTCAAGTAATGATTTTGTTGACAGAAAAGAGATTGGAGCTCAATTATGAAATCTCAGAGAAAACCAAAACACTATCCATATACGGTGATCAAATTAGGCTCCAACAACTTCTAACAGCTTTTCTGCTACATATAGTACTCCATGCACCATCCCCTGAAGGTTGGGTAAATATTGAAGTTGAACCCAGCTCTGTTTTATATCAGGATTCAGGACCGGTTTTGCAGTTGCAATTCAGGTATATGATTGTTACAAACTTTATTCTGTATATGCGAGCAATGGTAATCATTTACATGTGGCTGTGTGGCAACAATGATTTTCTAACATTTCTTCTAAATGTCTTTCTAAAGATTAACCACTTCTCCGACTACTGATTTCTGTGTACCTTCTTTGTTGAGATTTGTGCGTATAAGAGAAAATGAAGTGAAATGACAACTTAATTTTAGCATCCGATATTTCTTGTTGTTCGTTAAAATATCACAAACCATTGTGTATGTAGATTGGCTCATCCTGGACAAGGACTACCTCCAGAACTCGTACAAGATGTGGTCAGTGGAGGAACGCTGTGGTCTTCACCGGAAGGTGTAGGGTTAAGCTTATCAAGGAAGCTTCTGAGGATGATGGATGGTCAAATTCGTTATATCAGGGAACCGACGAAATGTTTCTTCCTCATTCATATCAAGTTTCCAACTACTTGGAACACATGTTTGCAATCAAATGATGTGTGGGCATCTTAACAAGTCCAGCTAGCTTAGTGCAACATGCCCAATTTTGACAGGCAATGGTTTAATTTTGCAATAAGATTTGTAGTTTTGTGTAGTTTTTCTTTCTTTTTGTTGTTGGCCAAAACATGACTGGTGACCCAAGGAATGAAGTCGCAGATTTTATAAGATGTAGAAACAAAAGGTTTTCCAGTATAAACACTGGTCAGATGCATCCCCAATGTTAAGTGTAATAGATACTGACCAGTGTTTTCCAGTATAAACACTGGTCAGTCAGGCTACCAACAGTCTGTACATTTACTTCACAGCAAGATAAAACAAAAAAGGTACGGAGTCATATATATACTCTTTTCGTTCATGAAAAAGGATGAAATTACAAAAGCATCGTCAGTTACGTTCACTCTATACAATTTTTTGGTAAGCCAACTTTTGAATCATCCTGTAAGATTTTAGACTACCCATACATACATATGCATCATCCCCATATATAAACATGTATTTGTATTTGCAGTAACCAGTTCAACCCCTCCTTTTTCCAAAAACCAAAAAGGATAACTTGAGACAGAAATCATGCAGATGACAACTGTACTTACACCAGCATCAGCAATGACATATTTGCTTCCCTTCTTTCTCTATTTCCAAGTTCCCATTTCTGCACATCAACAAAAAACAAAAAAATCCTCCTTTTCGCTTGCCGAGGACAGGACAACTTATAATACAGACTTCTCACACTTCTTTTTTCTTCTTTTTCTTTTTGGATTCTCTCTACCCAATTTGCACAGTTGTATTTACGAAACAATTAGCGATAAATAAGTTATTTGTATCAAAACTTCGCCATGTTTTGACGACGATGTTTTGACAAACGGTTAACTCTTCTAGTTCTCGCCCAAAGTAGGGCTATCCAGAGAATCTCCAGAGTATGAGCCATCTGGTTGGCGCACGCATATATTCAAATTGTTGGAAGGGAACCCTTCTGGTATGATCTGTAAGTGTCAAAAAGATCAATCAGTTCTATAGTTTGGCTAGCATCGAACATAAGAAAAGGGAAAGACTTTCGTGAAACTCTTAGCAATCATCTCGCCAAAAGCATAAATGGTTCATAAATCGGTTAGAGAAACAAGATAGTACCAATATCTTTAACATTAAGGGGACAAATGAATCCAAAATGGCCCAAAAAACACTTTAATCCCTGTATTCCAATTGTACCTTTCTAGGCAAAGAAGCTTTAAAACACACATTAAAAGAACAAGTATGCAGTGCATAGAGCTCAAGAATTATAAACAGATTCTTCTAATGGCACAGCATGTCAACAGGAACTTTCCATCCTTTTATGTATAAGCTAGAGCATTCCCATGATAGAAAAAAATGAATAATCAATGATGTTACTTACTTGATCACCACTTCTGGTACCCTCGGAGTGAAACAGAATTGGACGGCATCGCTTATCTTCATTCATCAAACTAGAGTTCTGGAAGTGGGTAACCAGGGCTGCCTTCCCCTGAATTCGAGCATATGCCAAAGAAGCAACTTTTTCACTATTGAACTTCTCCCATTTCTTCCCATTGAATGCCTGCAGAAAGTAAAGTACACGGTAAAGAAATGGCATGTGGAATTGAGAATCTTTTGCTTTGGTAGTAAACAATAAAACTTTATTCAAGGTGCTGCGACTGACCTGATAGAAAGGAATAATGTGTGACGGAGAACCCATGTTAATGAACGCATAACCCACGTTGCATTTGTTCTACAATCAGATACAGCCATGACCATAAATAACAATTCGAATAGAGGAAAATGCTGATAACCCTTCAAAAAATGCCAAAGGTATTACCTTAAAGTCAATTGGCAAGTACAGAAAATCGTAAGTACCCTTATGATATTCATCAATGGCAGAAAGCAACATCTTCGAAGTGTACCTGAAAAGAAAGAAAAATTAAGCAACCAAAATTAGTAACTTAAGCTTTACCTCTGACTGCAAAAGCTAAAAGGATCAAAATCCATAACTAAAACAACTAAACATTAGACGTACTTATTTGGTATATTTTTTATCATTAGTGTAGTACGTTTATCCTCCCCGCTAATAATCTTATCCAGGTCAAGCTGGTATAGTCTCTTGCTGTCAATCTGAGTGCCACTGCTTTCAACTCTTCGACTACGTCCACGGTCTGCCAGACCCTCGAAGCTGCTGGCTCCCAACCCAGGATAAGGATTTACACCAAGGAACATAGGACTTGGCCTCGGGGAGGACATCATTCTCAAATTTGGCGAGCCATTTTCAGACATATTTCTAGATAGAGCACCAACATTCATCATGAAGTGCCCTTCGTTGTGGCTTAATCCCATGCCCCCATAAGATAATTGGTTCATGAAGGATGTATCAGGTGACTCCGGAAGAAACCCTAAGCGCCTCTCAAAAGGAACACCAGTTGGGGCAGATCCAACATGGTGGTGGTGCTGCGACGAACCAAGCAAAGACGTATGCCGGTTGGAGTAAGGAAATCCTTGTCCCTGTACACTGGATGTAAATGGACGGCCAGAAGGCTGAGCCTGCCACGCAGAGGATTTAGGGGGTTGTTCTGAGTAGGGAGTTGGACTTCCCCAGAGAAATTGAGGTCCGGATAAAGTCCCAACGCCTGAAGTATTTGAAGTAGATGGACCGACAGAAGAAACTGTTCTTGGACTCGCACTCAAATTTTGATCTGGGAATGAATGAGAATTATGATAACTAGCAGCATGCGGTGAACTTGTGTTAGAAAATATGCTATTACTCCTTCCGTGATCCTTGCCTATTGGTGCAATCTTCACAGAGTTCGATACATGGTGAGGCAGAAGTGAAGCTAATCCAGGCAAATGGTTCCCATTTATAGGACTCATATTCCCCAAACCAGGAGACTGACTTAGAGATTGTAAGGGACTGTGATCCACAGGGCTACCAATTTGTGCCCAATTCCCTGTGACAAAATTCCAAACCAGGCGGAGCAAGTGAGAGAAATTGCATTTACAACAGTTCGACGACTAAATAAAATAAGAAACCGAGCATAGAAGGCTACAAATTGGTTACCCGGAGGAGAACTAGCTACCGGCGAACCCACTCGAAAACTCCTGGTTTCATCTTGTTCCAGCTCTTGAGTCAGTTGCTGCAGCAAGCTACAATAAAAGGAATAGCTAATCAACATCATAACAAATTGTTCAAAGAAAAAAATTCAAGAACATGAATGGCTAGTCATTACACAATCAAGAGAATCACTCAGATGTACGTGAGCCAAAACAATTTTAATCTATCTAAGCATTTGTAATATGCACTTCAAGATAACGCTGGAAAGCTATGCACGTCACTCTTTCAAAATATTAGAACCATGAATAAACATAGGAGCTTTCAGTATACACATAAGAGAAACTCAAACTTTACCCAGTTGCACTGAGCACACAGCATAAATTAACAAATATAAAAAGAAACTAAGGAAGACCCCGCAAAACTGCCAGTCTATGGGCGTCGAATCGTAGTGCATAAGATACCAAATACAAGCCTTCTATAACTGCAGAAGGGAAGAAGTAAAGAGTTAATACACACTTTCTACGAGCTCCACCAGGACGGCTAGGTTCAAGTTTAATGCGTTTTCCGGCAATATCGCTCCTATTTAATGACCTAAGAGCTGCTTCTGCGGCTCTTACATCATAAAACTCAATGAATTTATGGTGCCTCTTATGCGGTGTCTCCCTGATCTGGATTTTGCTCAATAAACGATTGTCAGAAAGTACAAATGTTCACCGTGATCATAAAAGAGAAACTGTTAAAAAAATATATTTAAGGAAGCAAATAGAGTTTGCACCTCTTTGACTTCCCCATACGCCCCAAATATTTGTCTGAGGTCATCATTTGAAACAGAGGGATCCAAGTTAAAGACTACAAGAGTTCCTTGATTCATATCCTTATCCGAAGGGTTATCCTGGGTAGAGGAAAAAACAAAACAAAGCATATAAGACAGGCTTGATGTTAAACTAACAGCACATAACACAATGTCAAAGTTAATCTTTAACCTTCGGAATTGAAAAGTGAATGTCGAGTTTTCTTCGCCTTAGAGGTTTGTTCTGTAATGCACGCATAGCTGTTCGAGCAGCCCTGATGTCATAGTAAGATATCATCACAAAGCCCCTATGTTTGCAAGCAGTGTAAAGAGTCCTAATGTCACCGTATTGCTGCACAAGAAAACATTCACCAAATGAGCAAGTCTGACAATAACATAACATAATATAATTACAGGTTCTCATGTTTCCTTTTAAATAATAAAGCATGACAAGATTATAAAGATGATGAAGACTCATCAATGATAGAATCACTAATAACACATGCACCTTCGAAAAGAATCGGCGTCCATATCAATATTGGTCGAAGACTGTAAGAATGTAAGAATAAGAATGTGAACATGATTTGAGAGACAAAATAGTCCATTAGACACCAGGGGGATCTATAGAATCTAGCAACCACTACATTCAAAATGGAACTTATGGATCATCATTCGGCAGAGTGAAACAACAGAGAGAGTTCTGAATATGCATAAATAAACTTTTTCAGGCTATCCAAATTGTTCCAACACATCTGCAGTTAGCATCAGACAAACCAGGGTTGTATTGCTTTTTTCTTAAGATAAAGGATGAGGAGAAATTAAAAGAAGTAGATAATTGTAAAATATGCCCGCTAGAAAGATTCAAGGTCATAACCGCACTAGAATTGCAATTAACCAATCACAATACAGATCGAGTAAAATCTCAAGCAAGAAAGCTAGAAGAAAAATAAGAGTGATTAGAACATAAAGAAATTTTACCTGTTCATGATAGACATTGTTTCAGTGATTTTGAAAAATGAAATGAAGGGTGTAGGCTATCTCATATTCAAATCTTAATTAAATTCATTGTGCTTGTGGCAATAAGTGTAAAGGAGGTGGGGGGTAAAATAACTTCACTCTTTTGTACTTGTTGGCTTATAATATAAAAATCTGGTAAGCAATGAAAAATGGCAGTCTCCATTCTTGACATCCATGGTAGTTGACAAGAGTAAGTTAGCAGTAAGAGGCTGGACACAAAGGAAAAACTATCAGAATAAATGAGAAATGAGGTATCATTTTACCTCAAAGAGAGTTCGCAGCTCCGAGTCCTCAACATTACTATTAATGTTACGCACAAATAATGTTCTAGATGGATGCTCCCCAAATGGATGTTCCCCAGCAACTGCTCCCACACCATTTGCAAACCCATATTGGGTGGCCCCATTTCCACCAGTGCCGTCACCTATGTTAACATTTGACATACCGATGCTCAAGCCATCTGTAGGATCAAAGTCCAATTCCATACCCCCTCCACTTCCGAAAAAGTCGGACTCATCCAGATCCTCCAATTGATTAGACAAACCAGTTAGGTCAAAATCATCCATTATACCAGCTAAAAGATCATCCTCGTCATCAGGAAGCAAACTACCAATCGCATGCAAGGCTAGATCATCAAGCGAATCATTAGCCTCTACATCTTGATGGAGTTTATCTAAACTAGGTGATGCATCATCAACAGATTGACCATCATATGCCGAAACCCCAAAGTTCACTGTTGGTTAAAAAATAAGAAACAAGTTGGTAAAAATCAGTCCCATTGAGAGGAACAGGCAATGTAAATTATAGGATGAACAACTGATGCATACACTTCTCATGGGGAAGAACAGGCAATGAGCTCGAAAACAGGCTTGCGTCACTGGATGCATGATATGCATCTGACACCAATGGAATCCTCCATGCACCATTTCCCTCTTGCTTACGAGTATTTGTAGACGGAATTTTGCCTATACCTATCAACAGGTGATAAGCATGATCGTCAATGTATGTCTGGGAACCAATTTATGCACAAGGCCCCGAATTATTAGAGCATAAAAAGGAATACCTTCAAAGCGACTTGAAAATGAACCATTTGAAAACTGCTCCATGGTATCTATTGGGAAGCGAACAAAGAAGAACCAAGGATCATGAAGTTCTCAAATCTGTGGCAATCTTAGAATACCTGCAAAGGTTAAACACGCCAATTTCAGCATAATTGGCAATTGTAATGGAAGTATGGAACTGGTTCCAAACTAAATTATGATGCAGTACAACAACCTTTGTAAAAGCATAAAATAGACTATCCTGGTAAACTTGGTAAAAGCACAAACAAGCTAATTACAAGGACATCATTTCAAAGAGAATTTCTAGATCAATCCCAGAAGAATGAAATTAAGGATTAATATGAACTTAAAACTTCTTCTTACCAACTATTAGAACTCTTATAAATATAGCTTAATTTCTGGTCTCAATTGCAAGAAAATTGGAACGCTAGAAAAAGAGTGATATTGATTTTCTTGTTCCCTAAAAAGAAAACAGTAGAAGCCTACAAGTATTGGCAGCAATCAAATAAGTCTAGGAAATTATGATCATACTCGAAAAGGTCAACCTACTTAAAATAACTTAGCAATCCACATAACTGAGTGTGAACCATACTCAATTTGGGGAATCATACTTCATATTACAGAGCACGGAGTTGGACTAAATTCTGTAGCTTTCACACACAAGAATCTTAACTAGGATCAAAATAAGTTGAAGTTGTTTAGAGGCTAGAAATCCCCAATCCCCGATCATCATCATCATCAATTTCTCAAAGTCAACTATAAAATTAAGGTGCATGCAATCAACAAAATCAAACTACTCAAATTGCAGCAAACTCAAACATTTTATTATATCAAAAAAATAAAAAAGATCACTTTTTTACATGCTAAAAAACAAAAACAATCAAACCCACACACAAAAAAAAAACTAAAATAAACAAAAATCCCCTTTACAAAAAAACAAAGAAGAACAAGAAGATGCATAGATGATCACATCATCTTTTCTTTTTACTCACCCTCACAAATAGTTTCAGCAACAGTACTGAAGATGAAGAAGAAGAAGATCAAAAAAAGAAAAGAAACCTAAAAAAAAGAAAGTGAATAGAGAAAAGCCCTAATAAATAAAAACAGTTGAATGAAGTCCTTGTTTACAGGTGGAGGAGTAGGTAGGTGTAGAGAATGAAGGGGAAGAAGAAAGGATCTATAAAAAGATTCCTAAAACTACTAAATAAAAGAGGGAGAATGAGTTACGTAATAAGATAGATTTTGGTTTCTTCTACTCCTCTACTTCCTTTTCTGTCGCCGAAAATAGAGAGAATTTTCTGATTGGATGAGAGAGAGTTAAGTTAAAAAGAGCAGAAAATGATTGTGTGTATGTGCAGACACTCTCTCTGTACTGTACAGACAAACTCAAAGCAGCTTATAGAAAACAGAAGACATTAAGCTCCACTTTTGAGGAAGATTCTGCTCTATTTCAATCTTATTTGGCGTCCGTTTTGGTCGCAGCTCCATATCTCTCTATCTATATGGCTGACAAGTCAATACAAATGGATAGAGCTGAGGAGTAAGTATTTGCCACTAATTATAGAGGTGATGATTATTTTAGTGGATGAATGGATAATTACCTTTAAGCAGACGCAGGATATAATTGGAAATGGATTAAAAAAACTCACAGATATGGTAAGTAAATCCTATTCCTATTTTTTTGTTGAGTACATCTACAATAATTTGTGTCCGATTGTTAGGAATTAGGACCCCACATACACAATTGTCTGTTCGAGTATTTATCCTACGGAACCTATCAACTGGAATCTAAGTTGCACGGCTCTGAGTTACTAGATGATAAAGATTACAACAATTCTAGCCAGATTCCCTCAAAACTATAATAGTGTGTTTGGTTGCATAATTCACGGTTAACTGGAATCTATATAATCCAATGGGCTTACAAATCCCAGAATTCATGCACATACTTTATGTGTTTGGTAACTCGGTTAAAATTCTTTGGATTCATAGATTTCCATTGTTTTAAAGTCCATGAAATGTTTGACATTACCCTCAGAATCTTAAATTTGTATATGTGGATTTGGGATTTCAGGATTAAAGAAAGTGGGTCCACAAATCCTTTCATAAGTTTCTCAGCAAATCTTAGGGGAGAGGGATCAGACTCCATATGAAGGATTTGCTGGAAAAGTGATTCCCGTAGGAAACGTGATTCCAGGGGATTCAGGCCACCAAACGTACTGAGGGAAACGTAATTCCATCAAATCCCCTGGACCCATATGTAAAGACTTGTAAGCCCGTCAACGCTATTTGACAAGTCAAAAGACTAATTGACTACGAATATTAATTAATAAAACTTAAGCAAGCAATAACTTGGTCATGAAACTAGTACCATTGATTAGACATCGAAAAGCTATGCAAAATGAACTATTTGAACGCGTCATTCTGATATCGGACGAAGAAGAAAACAACCAATTAGTATGAACGGTAAAATAGTCTTTCACAAACAAACATTATCAAGGCAGCCAATTATTTTACTCAGAGCACCCCGATTACAAAGAATAAATTTAATTTTTTTTGGTATCCCGTAACCAATTGAATGGGTGCCGTAGTGGAACTTTTCCATTATCCATCTGAGTCGAAAAGAACTCGACTTAATTTTCTTTTTTCTTATGTTTTTCTTTTCTCTATCTTCTTCGGCGATTCAGAGAGTAAAATCTCCGTTGAAAATTTTCTATAGAAACTTATACCTTGTTTGTTTTCTCCAAATATCCAAGTGTCTAGAGGCAAGAGAAGTGGAAGAAGTGTGACAAAATGAAGCAAAAAATGCTCAAAAACATGAGAAGAGCCAATCATCAAGTTCAACTCACTCAAATCCATAATTTTTTAATACCATCTTAAAGAGGACTAAAATACGAAGTGATCGGCGAAAGAATGAGGTTATTCCGAATTCGGATGAAGAAGTTAAGGGCAAAACAACCGAAGCGAAAGAAAAACAATCTACAACACAACCATGCCGGAACAGTTATCAACCTTACCGGAAGTAACACTATTTCGGACAGTTTTTTTGTATGTTAGAATCGACACGGTTCACTAGATCCTCGACCATGCCGGAACTCACACTTTTTCAGATAGAAAACTAGGATTTTTATGGTCCAAAGTCGGCATGGTTCATAAGGAATCGACCATATGCCGGCACAAGCAAGTTTTGGGATAGAACTTTGACGCGTTTTGATTCCTAAATCAAGGAAACTTGGTCCTTGATGGATTTTAAGACCTAAATCTCGTGAATACTATATAAGAGGACTTCCATAACAATAAGAAGATACCTTGGATATTACTTTGCAAGCTTGGAGAAGAGAAAGAAACAATACAACGGCAAAAGCTAGGGTTTTAGGGCGGTTCTCATCAACTATAACAATATCTTTTTACTTTTCTTATATGTATATCATGGGTGCTTCTACATCCATGAGTAGCTAAAAATCCAATTGATAGTGTCTTAAATAGTGTCTTGAGAGGCGATTTTTCTAGGTCTTTGACTTTAGTCAAAATCAATTTTTTCCCCTTTGAGGTTTGAACCTTTCTCTGTGAGGTGAGTTTTTTGTTCGTGGCTTGGGTAGAGATCTTTCTCCTTGATTGTTGAAGTGTATAATCATCATCTTATTCAGGTAAGTTTCTCAAGAACAAAAATTTATTTTATTTCTCCCTTACCGGTTAGGTAGAGTGGTTGGTTATGTGTTATGCAGGAATGATTTGAAGTTTCATTGAAGATATTTTTGGGTTATCCAGTCTTTCTTCTTTCCTTTGTTTTCTCCTATTTTAATCCTGTTTTGATCTCTGTGATCTTGTTTTTAGTTTCATTTTCGTTTCTCTGGTTTCTTCTTCCTTTATCCTTCTCTCTCTGTCTTTGTGTCTAGTTCTATTCCAACTTGATTCCTTTTTCCGGGGCATCTTTGTCTTTCTTTTATTCCTTCTCTCCTTGTTATCCTTTTCTGATTTCCTCCATGGTGCTCCATACCTCCTCTGATTTGAACTCCTTCAAAATATTCCACCGAATCCTGATGCTTACCCAATGGGTCTCTTTGAACTTGGTAGGTATTCTAATAGTTTGGGTTACTAAATATTTCAAGTATAAATTTAGATACAAGCCACAACAAATTTTAAAAGAAAGTTATATGCTTATGGCTTCTTCCTCCAACACAAATTACAAAAACTCTGAAAACCCTTATGAGATAGTGAATAATTTAGCTGTTAACATGAAGAACAACCTAAATATTGAAGGTGCCATTGAACCAGTTGTGTACTTATATAAACACATGGTGCTTGAAAAAGAAAAAGAAGATTACTCTCTGTGTATGTTGGGGAGAATTGTGGGAAGTCCTATATCAATTTCTACAAGAAGGATTAGAAAGTTGGTTAAGGATTCTTGGCCAATGTTTAGAGAAGTACTTATCAAGAAGTTTGAGGCAAGAATTAATGTGCATATGTATAAGTTTGGATCTGAAATAGATGTGATGAGGATTAAGGATGATGGGTCGTGGGTTCTAGATGGATATCTGGTGGTTTTAATCAATATACCAAACCATGGTTTTCAGTTTGGGGCTGCGATAAACATGGACTATGAATTGTTCATTGTGTTCTTATGTAGGATTCCAACTCAATTCCTTACTCCAGATGCTTTAGGGGCTGCGATAAACAGGGGGAGTAGGAAGAGTGAATAAACATGACATAGATGGGTCTGCCCAGACAGTTAATCAAGCAGGTCTTATTGACTTAGGGTTTTCAGGTTATGCGTTTACTTGGTCGAATCATAGAAATGATAATGAACTGATTGAAAAGAGGTTAGACAGGAGTATGGCGAATAGTGATTGGATTTCCATGTTTCCTAATGCTAGAGTTTCTCACCTAAGTCCTATAGCCTCTGATCATAGTCCAATAATTCTGCATACTAAACATGATACTAATTATGGGGCTAAGCCTTTTAATTGTTTTTGTACTTGGCTTGATATTGAATCATGTATTAATGTCATAGATAATTCTTGGTTAACTCCTCTTGATGGTTCTCCTGCTTTCCAGTTTGTTAAAAGATTACACTTAACTAAGGAAAACATCAAGCTTTGGAACAGAAACAAATTTGGTAACATTCACATTAAACTGGAATAGGCTAAATCCGATCTCGAAAATTTTAACAGTAATCAATCCGCCACTAATAAATCGGAAACATTGAAACAGTTGAATTGGGAAGTTGAAAAATGGTACAACATCAAAGAATCTTTTTTGAAAATCAAAAGTGGAGATAAATTTTTAGAGTTAGGAGATAAAAACACTAGCTACTTTCATAGTTTGGTGAGAACTAGGGCTCTTAGGAATCGGATTTGTAGCATTAAAAATGATAATAGTGTTTGGGTGGAAAGTAGAGCTCAAATTAATGAGGTGTTGTTCAGTCACTTCTCTAAGATGGCTACTACTACCAATCCTAATATAAATGATATGATTATATCCAATATTCCTTCTCTGGTATCTCATGAGGATAATTGTATGCTCATGAAATTGCCAGAGTACACTGAAATAAAAGACATTGTTTTTAAAATGGCTCCTTCTTCGTCCCCTGGGCCGGATGGGTTCCCAGCTATCTTTTTCCAAAAAAATTGGGAAATTGTTTCCCATGATATTGTTGCTATGGTCCAAAGATTTTTCAAAAGTAGGTTTCTCCTTAGAGAATTGAACAACACTTTCATTTCTCTTATTCCTAAAAACAAGTTCCCTGATGAAGCTAGTCACTTTAGACCAATTATTCTTTGTAGCACGTCTTATAAAATCATTTCAAAACTGTTGGCTAATAGGATAAAACCTCTTCTGGACAAGATTATTTCTCCTTTTCAATCTGCCTATGTTCCAAACAGGCAAATATCGGATAACATAATAGTTGCTCATGAATTAATTCACACTTTGAAGAAAAAAAGAGGTAGAAAAGGTTATATGGGAATGAAAATCGACATGTCGAAAGCCTTTGATAGGGTCGAGTGGAGTTTTCTCCTAGCCGTGCTTAAGAAATTGGGTTTTAGTAAGGATTGGTGTAATCTTATTCATTAATGCATCAGTACCACAAGTACTGATGTTCTGTTGAACGGATCGCCAGGAAAACACTTCTTTCCGTCTAGAGGCATTAGGCAAGGGGGCCCCTTATCCCCTTACCTATTCATACTGTGTATGGAGGCCCTCTCTAGATACCTAATGTTAGCTCAAAAGAAAGGGCTGATTCATGGTATAAAAGTTACTAAGGATAGTCTCCTAATCAATCACCTCCTTTTTGCCGACGACTGCCTCATCTTTGTTAATGCTAACCTTGTAGAAAGTAAAAACATTTTGAATTTTTTTAAATATTTTAGTGATGGGTCAGGTCAATTGATAAACTTTCAGAAGTCCGTCATCTTCTTTAGTCCTAAGGTTCCAAACAAGTTTCAGCGAATAATTATTAAGATCTTAAAAGTCCAAAAGATCAAAATGAACGACAAATACCTAGGCTCTCCTTTGTTTACAAATAGATTAAAAATTGCCTGTTTTGAACCTATTATTGAGAAAATTGCTTGAAGGCTTCCAGGTAGGATAAGTCAGAACCTATCGCTAGCAGGCAGAGGAGTTTTGGTTAAAAATGTTATCGAAACAATGCCTAATTATCAGATGAATTGTTTTCGAATCCCACAACACACTTTAAATAAAGTAACTTCCCTACAAAGAAATTTCTTTTGGGGAAAAAAAGAAACTAACTCTAAAGGTTTATATATCAAAGCTTGGGCTGGGGTATGTAAATCTATCGAGGATGGTGGGTTAGGGTTAAGAATTCTAAAAACCATGAATGAAGCAATGATAACTAAAATTGGTTGGAGGCTCATAGCGTATCCTAAGTCTCTATGGGCTTCTATTCTTAAGCTCAAATACTTTCCAAAAGGTGACATTTTGAATAAAAAATTTAAAACAAAAGCCTCGAATTCTTGGCTTTGGAAAGGAATTGCTAAAAATTTTGAACATCTTAGAAATGGTAGTGTCTGGAAAGTCAACAATGGGGAGGATGTTGATATCTGGAACCATAAGTGGATTATAGGGGAAGCCAACCTCCTTGCTCCGGTGAATACCGAAGTGATGTCCTCTTTTAAGAAAGTTAAGGATCTTTTCAACAGTCAGCCAAATGACTGGGACCTTAACAGTCTTAAAAGTTGTTTCGATGACACCACTACTCAGAAAATTTTACAAATCAGGGTGAATGCTAACATGAAAGACAAACTGTTGTGGATTTATACTCCACATTCTGAATTCAGTGTAAGTTCTCTCTACAAGAACTTGACCAAAAACAATTGTACCAACTCTCCTAGAATGACCAGAATCTTTCCTTGGAAAAGAATTTGGAAGATGAAAATCTTACCAAGGATCAAAATATTTCTTTGGAAGTGTCTGCATGACATCCTCCCTGTGGGGGATAGAATAGGTAAAATCATCAACAACATAAACAATAATTGTCACCTATGTAATTCTGGTATTGAAACACTGGATCACTTGTTTATGAATTGCGACTTTGTTAAAAATATTTGGAAATGTCTGCCCTACAAAACAAATAGAGTAAAAACCAAAGGAAATAACTTAAACATTTGGATAAGGAACTGGATTAAAAACAAAAAAAACTTTTATCATAAGGATGTAAACTGGGATAACCTATGTGCTATTATTATGTGGTTTGTTTGGAAAGCTAGGTGCGAGAAGGTTTTTAAGAATGATAAACAGTGTGCCCGGTCAACAACCAATAAGATTCTGAACCACATTGCTGCAGAAAAGAAACTAAAAGATTCTAGAGAAGCTAAACATCTGAGAAGAGAAGACATTGACAATGTTTTGGTTTACTTCACTATGGTTAGAAACATAGATGACTCTAATAATTATCTCATTATGTTTGTTAATGGTTCGACAGGGAGTTTCAAAGGGGTCAGGTGCATTTGTGCACCACCAGGAGTAAGCAGCGAAAATCAAGGACAAACCATATTGATTGTAATGAAATGGATGAGGGATATGAAATATCAAAATGTTACGGTTATATGGCAGGGATTGGGGTCCTCTGGAAACTCAACTTTTTTGGAAGAAAACATAAAACTTACCAGTTACATGAAGGACGTGGAATTCAGTCAAGTTGCGAATGAATTTACATCAATTCAGGTCAAGATTTTTAAAAATGTAATATTGAAGTCAGAACTTTTGAATATGTATAAGCTTAGAATCTATTTTGGTAAGGATTGGCCTTGGAAAGCTACTGAAGTTAGAAATATGCGGAACTGGTTTGAAGTTTTGGGTAAGTCTTATCAAAAAGCTAAGACAAAAACTAGTTATACTACTGATTTCTTATAGATCAATGAAGACAAGGCAGGAGACAATAATAGAGATGATGATATCAGGGATAATGGTGGGGAAAGGGACGGAGGGGAAGAAACAGTTCAAGGATATCTCGATAATGTCGACACCAACAATGAAGACGAAAGAAATAACAATGATCTGATTCAGTGGAGAAGCAATACGGGTGGAACCAGGAGTATCTTAAAGAATGACGCGAAAAGGGGATTTTTCAAAAATTGAAACTATGAAGAAGGAAGCACGAGCTTAGTACCTGGGATTTTGAATAGATTGAATACCAACAATGTTAATACTTGGTATGATCCTCAAGTTAATAGTCAGTTTGAGTATGTAACTGATAAATCAGACTCTGTTATAAATAATAAATAAGTTCTTCTTTTGCCAAAAAAAAAAAAGGATGAATTTTAAGTTCTAAATATGATTTGATTTAGTATATGAGTTTTTCTTTTTAATTTTTTCATATGATTAACGTTTATGTTTATTATTAAAAATGATTATGATTGATTGATATATTATTCAGGTGGACAACTGAATTAATTTTCTAATTTAATCTAATGCTAGCAAGGCTTATAAATTTCCATAATTGATGAATAATTCCCTACACAAAGTTTATCTTATATTCTTGACGAAAGTCAAAAGATGATCATGTGAAAATCGCCTAGTAACATCTTACATGATTTGTGTGAGACAGTCATTTGATGTAGACTCAGAATGTTTCGTATTGATCATTCGATCACTTGAAAATTGCTTTGAAGCTAATAGCTTGTGTGAGACATCTATTGTCGTCTTCCGAGAACGTTTCAATGATTGAAATAAGAGTTTAGAACAATTGGATATAAGCATAGTATGCGTACTTGCATATATGTAATCCAAGTCCGGGAACCATGGTATGCATACCCGTATGCGTACTGCTTGGTTTGGTGAAAGTCTGGGAACCTTGTACGCATACCGGTACGCGTACTGGCATGAGGTTCAGATATGGAAATTTCTGCTGAGTTTGGAAGGTATGCGTACCAGTTCGCATACTGGCGAACCCAAACTTAGTCCATCCATTTAGGTATGCGTACCCGTTTGCATACCTGAGTGGATAATATTCTAAAATCGGTTTGTTCATGAACTAATACATTTATATAATAAGGAATGCAATCTTTTGCAAACCGTGGCTATAATGTTCATGTCTTGATTCGAGTGAATCAAAATCGATTTTGCTTCAATTGTGTCTTGTATACTTCTATGAGAATATAAACAATTGAAAAACTCTAGAACTAGTTTCATTTGAGTCATTTGAACTAGTTATGGTTAAGATGAATAAGGTTGATATGCAAGTATTCATATGGCTAACTTCGGTTAACTATTATTGAACCAACCGTGTGCACACGTTTAGGTACGGTTAACCATATATAAATGAAGTCACTTTTCATTTGTGTGTAAAAAGCTAAGTTCGATCTAACGGTTGAAAGACATTAGCTTGAATCTAATCAGGTTTTCATCTAACGGTGAATATTGAATGCTTTGTTACCAAGGTAACATTGATTGCAAACCATGATTTGAAGACTATATAAGCGAGAACTCTAGCAACTGGGAAACCTAATCCCCACACCTCTTGTGTGATATTAGTTACGATTAGAGTTGATTCTCCTTTAATCTTAGGTTTTTTTCCAAAACCCTGTAGGTTAACGACTTAAAGACTTCATTGGGATTGTGAAGCCAGACCCAACTATTTTCTCTGTAGTTGCGTGTTCTGATCTTACTTGTTCTATCGTATTGAGTACTATCTTCTCTAAGATTTGCTCGAGTTTTATCTCCGATAGGTAAGATATAAAAAGTAATCACAAAGTTTTTCGTATCATTCTTTGTGATTCCACAATAACTTGTTCTACTACCATATAGTTAAGTTATTGTGAGGTTCATTTAACACCACGTGTATGATTTTAATTACCTAACTTGATTTGTGTTGAAATTCTTAAGTGTAACAGGTTAGAAGAAATAATCAAAGTCAATGGCTTTTGGTTTTAATTGTCAAAGAAACTTTTCTTACACTTATTATGGTAACCAATCTTGGTGTAAATCCTTGTGGAAAAGGTTGTTCTTCCTTCTAAGTATATCAATTCTTGTGTATATACAAGTTTGTATCTTAGAAAAGATGATCACAATACTTGATTCTCATGATTACATATTGTGTATTGTTTACCATGAGATATTTCTAATTTTTTAGTAACACAATCTCATGAGAGACTTTCAATGATTGGTCCTTAGCTCGTATCTCCTTGTGGGATTTCTAAAATCCAATATATAAATCCTTCTCCCTGGAGAAAGGTCACTCTTGTTGTTCTTTCGGGAATGCCATTTTATGGGGGAGAGTTCTTAATTGAACTTGTGCTTAATTGCCAAATATTTGTGGGGAGTGCGGCTGTGGAATATTATAGGAGTTTTCTTGTATCTTTATTAACTCCTTGATGAATGCATTTAGTTTCGACTATATGATTGCATCTAAACAAAGTTGATATGTTTCTTTTAGTCATGAAGAATCTCTATGAGAATTTCATTATGATCCCACTAGTTTTCGTACCTTTGCCAATTTATATTGACAAAAAGGGGGAGAATTAATGTGTAGTTCACACTACAAATACATATGGTTTACGGATCATTATGTAAGGGAGAGTGGTTTTCATGAGAGATGAAGTATTGACTAAGGGGAAGTGATACATATCACTGTAGTATTATTGTCAAAGTTGTGATACAACTGAACTTTGATGCTATGTAATAATACTATGATGGATCTTCAACAAGTACAGGATGAACACACACATAGTTGAAGAACCAAGGAAATAAAGCATAATGGGTTTTGGAGCTGTAATGCTTTTATTTGTTTAAATCCATATGTAAAATGGTTTTGTCACTAAAGTTGACAAAGGGGAGATTGTTAGAGCATTGCTCGGTTGAACCCACTAGCGTTGGTAGGTCAAGCTATTTGTCAAATTTAGTTGCCAAAACGCATTCTTGATTTAATATACTAAACTTAGTTTCGGACTAGATTAGGTCTAAGAAGAGCTATCCTTGAAGGATGAAGATTGAAGACTACAAGAAGACATCAATGAGGACTTCATCAACAAAGGTATGTTGTAATTGATTTCATTTGGATTCTTTTTCAATTCTACCTTTCTAATCTATCGAAACAAATGCTCACTCTATGAAACAATTCCTATGACGGTAAATGTACATTTATGTATATATACTCAACGTTATTTGAGCCACGACTTTTGTGACAATAACCTTTATCCCTGTAAAGGTTCTCATGTTATAGTGAATGAGCTTAAGAATTCAACAAACCAAGAATCACTCAATTCCGAGTTATAACGATGAAGTTATGAGTGATTTATTAAAGTAACAGTTATAAGTGTTGCTGTAACTGTTACAGTTCGTTAGTAGGAATCAATCCATGAAGTGTTTGTAACGGTTCACGGACTTGAGCCCAATTACCTACGTGACTAGAAGCCTTTTTTAGGAACACCAAATTGGGGGATACATAAACTAATTGGGCGATATTTTTACTGTAGCTGCCGGTATGGTTTTTCAATGATGCCGGCATGGTCGATGGATTTCCGGCATTGAAAAACCATGCCGGCAGCTACAGTGAAATATCCCCCAATTAGTTTATGTATCCCACAATTAACTGTTCTTTTTTAGTCAAGTTTCTTATGTTTCCTTATCTAGGCAAGATGGCTATTAATCCAAACATATTTGATTACCATATTAAAGTGTTTGTGATATCTTTTATTTCCTGCCTAAGTTAAAATGTAATTTATTCACATAAATACAATACTATTTATTTAATTATTTATGCAAGATATTTGTAACTTAGGAAAGATTTCCATAATTAGGAGAGTCTTGAAAAAGGAAAATAGCCTAAACCCTAGCTTAGCTTTCAAGCTAACTTATTCACTATAAATAAAGAGTTCGTGAATGCTAAACCTTTTCATCCCTTTGGAAAATTGGCGTAAGCTTCACAGGTTGTTTTCCATGTCTTCTGTTCTTCGTGAACAAGAGTGAGATAAAAGTCTTTGTATTGGGGATCACAAAGCCAAGTTGATAATAATCTTCGTGATTGTTTTTACAACTTGTAATCTAGGTTTTTCACCTCTTGTCTATTCTAAGGTTTTCTCTTCTGATATAAAACCATTCAAGAGTTGTTGATCATAAACCCTAGGTTTTGATTGATTTCAGTTTTCGATCATATACCAACACTTGTTAGTCGAAATCGGAAGCTAGAAAGAAAACTTCGATTAAGGTATCTCATAAAAAATCCTTAAGAAGTTTTAAACAAGATATCTCTAGATTTATTCTAGTTGTTCTTGTTGTAGAATCATTAGGTTTCTCTTCCTATTTTTGAAGAGTATAATAAACCCTAATCTACAAGTTTGTTTTGATATTACTTTTACCTAGTAATTGTTTTTCTCAAAACAAACACAAGATTTCCAAAACCTTGATTCACATCTAAAGGGAAATCAAATCGGTATTTTTGTGAAAACAAAAAAATCGAAAAGTATCAACATGTTGTTGCTTCTTCTAAAGAGAACTAACGTTCTGCTAGAAGATTTTTGAGAGTGCTTCTGAAGAAAACCTTGTTCTGCCAGAAGATTTTTGAGAATAACTTCTAGATGAGAATTTGTGTTCTGCTAGAAGTTTTACGAAAAGAATTCCTAAAGCGAATCGGTGTTCTGCTAGGAGTTCTACAAGTGCTTGAATACGCCTGAAGCGTGTATTACATCTAGTTCGAATAGGTAGTAGGAAATTGGTGTAACAGCTTATAATCAGTGTGTGCTTATTCTGGACTAGGTCCCGGGGTTTTTCTGCATTTACGGTTTCCTCGTTAACAAAATTTCTGGTGTCTATGTTATTTCTTTTCCGCATTATATTGTTTATCTTTATAATTGAAATATCACAGGTTGTGCGTTAATCAATCATTATTGATAAATCCGACCTTGTTTGTTGGATAGGGTTTTGATTGACCTTGGATATTGGTCTTTGGTACCGTCCAAGTATTTCTCACATCAATCAGGCTCATAGATTTCTATCTGTTTGATTTGAGAAAAAGAGATAAACTCTTTAGTATTATTCTTTGATTGAGTTTTTACTCTCGGAATATTATTAAGGTTTAGTCCATACAGATTTCCAAACGAAATATTGGGTGTGGTGTAGTACCCCCGTTTTTTCATAAGTGTACATGTTATCTTACGACCGGTGATAATCTATGATTAGTGACGAACTGATGAATATTTAATAACGAAGAAGGATTCCTCGATCACCTCTCTCTCTCTATTGCTTACAACTTAATCTCTTTTACCTTTAAAATCTAAAACAAACCCCACTTTGTGACATTTTCGACAACTAAAACTCACCGCTCTTTGTGGGAACGAACTTGACTTCTGTTATATTATTTATAATTGAGTGGAAATAAGATCACTAATTTGATTGCACCTACGACAACCATCAAATTTTGGCGCCGCTACCAGGGAGCAGTCGGTAGCTTTAGTTGTTTTTTTCTTATTTATTTTTTTTAAAATTTTATTTTTAGTTTTAACTTTGTTTTCAAGATTTTTGTTTTAGGTACTTAATCCTTGGCCCAAAAACAGCGGGATTACCTGAGGTACGAAATTCAAACTCGCAAGGGAACGGTATTGAAAAGACGAGGGTCCCCAAATATACCTCAATCTAAGACTTTTCCACCTATAAGTCCTTTCTCCAAAAGTGATTGTCTATGGACTGAGTCGAGACAATACAACTAATCGGTTCACACTTCGTGTGATCGTCTATGGATACGAGATCGATACAATACGAAAACAAGATAACTTGTGTGATTGACTATGGATACAAGATCGAGACAATACAACAACGAAGTATGTTTACTTGATAACTTGTATCCTATTTACCATTATTTATTCCGATTGGTCTTGAAATTATGATTTGCTATCCAAGTGTTATTTATTTCCAAGGTAGATTCTCAAAACATTGATTGTAAATCCTAAGCATGATGTATCAAAACACCTAAGCTAAGCATACATCATCAAATTAAATGACAACCAATTAATTCAAATCATAATTTCAATTAAAATTAATGCAAAAGTCTTAAAAAGAATTAATAAAATTACCCCAAGTATGATATTCGTCTTCCTCCGTCATCCCAGTGTTGGGGTTTAGCTCCTCATATTAGAAATATGCTCAAAAGTTGATTTCATTGATCAAATAAGGTGTTTTTATTAAAAAGGACGAGCTGTAGTTACAAAAAGCTTTTTGTAAGGAAAGTAATGGTCGCTGAAGGTTTAAAGCGATTACAGTCAGAAACGATAACAACTTTCTGTAGTTGAATATAAGACTGCTTCTGCGACGGTTCGGTGTGGGTCGAAGTTCTTCATGTTCTTCAGCAGCAGCAGGTTTTCTTCAACTTTGATTTCTCGGCTCTGTGGTGTTCTAAACTTCCCCTAACTTTCGACACCTCTTCTATATGACCAAACCAACCTATTTATATCAAAAAGACCGATTAAATCACTGCAAAATCTTCCAAAATCTCTTCCTTTTTCTTCACGGCCAAGTTGCGGCAATTTGTTGTTTTAGGATTTCTACGCGTATCTGAGCTTTCCTTTTGATTCTAAACTCTTCCTTAGATAGATATCAAGCTTTAGGAAGAAAATCTTGCCTTTAGTCTCCCTGAAATTCCTAAAATAATTCATCAAAGACCCAAACCTTCCATCACCTCTGTTTTGCTCTAATTCGATCTCTAACAAATTTGGGTTCAATCCAAAGACTTTACCAGGCCTGTATAGTCCTAAGGAGTAAACCCAATCAATTTCAGCCCTTTAATCTCCATAAAAATCGATCAAAACTCCAACCCTAAAATCCGTCTGTGAAAACCATTTTTCCCGCCAAAACATTCCTTTTAAACCGTGAAGAAGGTGTCCCCCTATCCAATCCAGATTTGTGCTTAGCAGCTGCTTGGAAATGGGTTACCCCTCATCCAAAATGAGAGTCCGAATAGCAAATGTCCTCCAATGTGCCTTTAAAAACTTTTCGAGCCAATTTCGCCGCAAAAGCCTATTTCTCCAAAAACACCTACAAAGGGATAAAATACCAAATTTAGTACAAAAATGGGTACTAACAATATACACAATAGAGATGAAAATAGACACATAAATGCGTCTATCATAGGTTCGGACTTAACCAAACACTATAGGATTGCTATCAAGTAAATAGGAATTAACGTTTGTGTATTTTACTTCTAATTATAATAAAACAATTATAATTGCGGAAATAGAAAAGTAAAAGACACAACAAGATTTTGTTAACGAGGAAACCGCAAATGCAGAAAAACCCCGGGACCTAATCCAGAATTGAATACTCTCAGAATTAAGCCGCTATACAAAATCAAACCAACTTCGTATAGTTGAGACCAAACAACTAAACCTATAGTTCACCTAGTTCCCTCGGTATCCCTGCGACTCCAACTTGCAATAAGTCACGCACTTGGAACAATTTCTTTGGTTCGTATTCCAAACAGTAAAGGAACAACAAATCTGTTCGTGACTAATGGTTGACTAATGGTTGTTGAACTTTGATTGCACCTAGTTTGTTTATTCTTGGGAATCTTCTCTTCTGATATAAGATTCACTCAAACTATGTCGAAGTGTCGACGAGATCTTTAGAACTGTTTGTAGATCTAAAGACGTCTTGTGATAATCCATTGTTAACAGACTCCGTTCTGTGCGTGATTGATCACAATAGATTCAAGTGGTGTTGTGCAGGTTTTATTGAAGATTAAAGAAGATTTGAAGACGAAGAAGATTTCTTATTGGTTTCTCATATCTTTGTGTAGCACAAACCTTGATCGGCTGGGATCCAACTAGAATCGGATTTATTCGATTGATTAGTTGCGTGAGATCGGTAACACCTAATAGTTCTCTTGAGAGATATTTTGATTGTTACAAATACGAATCTTATTACTTATGTAATAGAGATTGGATTGGCCTATCCAGGAAAATGAGTTTATTAGTTTAAACGGAAGAGCCTTTGAATATGATTGAGATATCTTTATCTGGAAAGAATCAAGTGAGTTATTACCAAACAGATTTGTTGTTCCTTTACTGTTTGGAATACGATCCAAAGGAATTGTTCCAGTGCGTGCACTTATTGAATATCGGAAGCGCAGAGATACTGAAGAAACTAAGTGAACTAGGGTTAGTTGCTTGGTTTCAACTATTCAAAGTTGGTTTATATTTTATATATCGGCTTAATTCTGAGAGTATTCAATTCTGGACTAGGTCCCGGGGGGTTTCTGCATTTGCGGTTTCCTCGTTAACAAAATCTTGCTGTGTCTTTTTACTTTTCTATTTCAGCAATTATAATTATTTATTATAATCATAAGGAAAATACACAAACGTTAACTCCGCTTTACTTGATAGTTATCCTATAGAGTTTGGTTTAGTCCGAACCTATTATCAAGTAATCACACTTTGATTGTTGTATTGTCTCGATCTCGTATCCATAGACGATCACACAAAGTGTGAATACCGATTTGTTGTATTGTCTTGACTTTGTCCATAGAAAATCACTTTCGATAAGAGGACTTATAGGTGGATAATTTAAAGATTGTGGTATATTTGGGTATCGTCGTCTTTTCAATTGGTATCAGAGCAGGCAAACACGAAAAGATCTAACAATATGTGTTTTGTGCGATCCAACCTATAAGAATTGAATCAAATAATGGTTACAGTCGAACCTGTAAATGATTCAGTTAACGTGAGACAAGATATAAAATCATCATCTAATAATGTCATCTCTTTTGAATCTACTGAACAAGTTGATCCATACAATGCAGATGTAGATGACTGGCAAACTTGCCTAGAAAAACAACTTGATGAAATTTCTAAAGATGGTGACTCAGAAATAGATCAAGATGCTGAAGAAGATGTGTCTGTGTTTTTTCACTACTGGGTGCAGTTTCTACAATAAGGTTGTCTACCTCAGATGTGGTTGGGATTCTTGCTCCTCTTTGCAGAAAAAATAGGAAACTCGAAAAAATCTTCTCTGGTTTCTATTATGGATATCAGAATACCAGATATCTTCTCAAGGACTACAAGAAAAGCCTGAATTCAAAGACTCTTGAGTATGAAAATCTTAACAGGAAATATTATCTGTTGAATAAGAAACTTGTTGAAACCGAAGCAAGAATTAATTCTCAACATTTAATGTGTGAAGAAAAAGTAGAGCCTACTTATTCCAAAGAGAACCCTCTTAAGGTTGATCTTATCAAAGCTCTTGAAAAAGTTAAGCTTTTGGAAGAATAAGTTGCAAAACTAAAAAGGCTCAATACTAGTACAACCAACTTATCTTCCTTGTTAGAAACAGAGAGAAGTCATGGTGATATGCGCGGCTTGGGATATCAAGGAATCGGTACTTTCTCCGTCGACAAGGAAATAAAATTTGTAAAAGCCGCATGTTCTTCCGCAACAGATGATCTACCTAAACCAACTGATACTCCTGGATCTCCAAAGAACTCAAACGAGACTGTAAAAGAAAATAACTTCAGAAGCAATCATGCTAAGTCTCAGATCAAAAGATCAGCATAAAGGAAATACATCGATAAAAGGTATTCCTAAAAACTACACCCCTTTTAGTAAGCATTGTTGTTATTGTGGGAATAAAGGTCATATGCAAGGGAGTTGTAAAATCCGAAAGATGCAGGATGCTCTATCCTTTGTTTCAAAAGAATTTAGTAAATTTACTTTTAAAAAGTCTTCAGATCACCATTGTCCTATTTTGAGACAAAAGAATTATTCTTGTAATTTGAATTCCTATCCTAAAAGGAGTATTCCTAAAAGGAACAATGATAGAAAGGCTAATGCCTTTGTCAACAGGAATATGAGATCTGATGTTTCATCTTGGAAAAATGCAATGTTGCAAGAGATGAAAGACCTTCATTCAAAGTCCACCTACAAGTGGATGCCAAAGTCTGAAGTGAAAGCTAAAAAGGGGTCATCTAAAACAAATACTAAGCAAAACAACCCAGTTGTAATCTTAGATAAAGATGACTATGAACGTCTAATTTTTAGACTCAAAGAGGATTTGAAAACATCCAGTGATATTGATACACTGGTATCCTTCAAAAATCTGCTACAAAGCAAGAAACGGAAAAAGGATGTCCGAAACCATCAAGATAGATTGTGTTCCATAATCAAAGATGAGCCATCAAGTGCTCACTTCAACAACTAAGATTGTTGATCGAAATTTCCCAACTTGTGCTCAATTTAAATAAATGGGAAATTCTTAAAAGAGCACTGGAATATGAGAAAAGTATAATAATATACTCAATCTATCTATATCATGAACATATAAAGTATTTTTCTAATCTTGGAATACTTTTTCTATTTTTAGAAGAATACGTTCGATCTTGGGAAAGTTCATGACAAAATTGGGAAAGATTTTTTTTCAGACTCTCTTGACAATAATATTTCGGAAAATCCTTCCTGATTCTATTTCCGAAAGTGTATATTTTCGAATTTTATCAAATAAAAATACCTTGATTAAGTGTTTCAAAAACTTGGAAATCAAGTTTTATTTGATATATAAAAACATCTTAAGAACCGATTCTTTCCTCCACGTTTAGTCTGCGGTTCGAGATGGGTGAAAATACTATTTATATTGATTCTCAATTACGGACGCTTGAAACTTGCCTTCCTGCTGAGATTACATGCTATTTCGCAAAGGAATATAAGGAGAATCAAATATCTTTGGAGCTAATGCTCTTCCTAATGCGAGACTTTGAAATTGCTCGTGAACAACTGGAAGCATCTGTAAAGAATGAGAAGTGGCTCAAGTCGAATCTTCTGAAGTTGATTGTGGAGGTGAATCTTTTGAAGAGGAGACTCAATCATCTTAAAGAAAAGAGAAGACTCAAGAATTTGAACAATGAAGAAACCTCAGTGAACAATCAGAGCACTTCTAGGGATTCAGTTATATGTTGTAATATTTAATCCAAGAAAAATAGACAACAGTTTTTGATTTATTTCGATTATTGTATAAGGTCTGTTTTTGAATAAAACTATCAATCATTTATGAATAAAATTATTATTTTATAATTTTTCTTGTGATAGTTTCTGATTACATAGCATGTGCTCGAATGTCTATATTTTTTTATGTGTTTTCGGTTTATGGGATGTCTGATTTCGGTTTTCATAACCTTAATATTCAATCTCATAAGATGTGAACCCTTATGGTTTGTTTGGTTTTTCGATTTAACGGGAGTTCTAGCCCATGTTGGTAGGCTTTATCAAAGGATCATAAGGAGTTCCGATTGAAACTCATATGTAAAAAGTCACAATGTGTTGAATCAATTTGTGTTTACATGAGTTGTGTTTAGCATAAACATATGTGCTTCGGGTTTTCAACCTTTGCTATTGGCACGCATTAGTTAAAACCGTTTTAACCTTTCTCTGGTAAAGGTTGCTCTTTGTTGTTGTTCTTTTGTTCTTGCGACAGGATGACAACATAATGGGGGAGAGTTCTAACTTGAACTTGCGCTTAATGATATATCTTTCTGGGGAGAAGAGGATGCGGAATCTGAGGTAACGAATTTGTTAGTTAATCGTTTTCCTGTTTAAGAAAAGCCTGCTTATATTGCATATATTTTGCTTTTGCTTAACAAAATTTCGGTACAATTGATATATATTCCATTATGATGTGTATGGATGTGTGTGTGATTCAACTGTTTCCGGTTAAGAAAAAATGTGTCAATTTATTTGGCTTATTGTTTGGTATCTTCTTTATTGTTTGGTATCAAGTGTTTTTTGCTTAATGAAATTTCGGTGCAATTGCGGTGCTATAATGTCTATGTTTGCTTCAATTGCTTCCGTTTAATAAAATAATTGTGCAAGTCAATTTATTTTGGTTTGTATGTATTGTTTATGGCTTAACAAAATACGGGATCATTTGTTTAGTCCAATTCGATTCCGGATAAGAGAAACTAAGTTAATTTTGATCTTAGTTAGACTTATCAAATTGAAGGATTCGGTTATTCAAGTCTAATCGAATGCCTTGACAAGAAATACTAGTTAACTAACCTAGCACTTGTCTTGTCTAAAGAGAAAGGTCTAAGTTATTGTTTGAATAATTAGAGCACTTCCTATGGACTCAACAAACTTAAAGTTTGTTGATTTTGATCCCACTATGGACTCAAAAAACATGAAAAATGGATGTACAAACCAACAAATTTATTGGTTTGTTGAGTGAGATAGAACATGTAGCGCACGCCTGATGTGAGACCGGGCGAGCTTGGTAACAACGCTGGCGTTTGAGCCAAAAACGCTAGCGCTTGTGGCAAAACCGCCCGTTAGTATTTCACACGCCATCGTCTCTATTAAAATCTCCAGCGTTTGACACAAAAGCGCCAACGACTACATCTGGAGGGCTGTAAATTCTTGTCATCCAACGGTTAGAATTTTAAGTTCTATAAATACTCTATATTTCAACTTCAAATTCACATTCACACATCTAGTCTTCTTTACTCTTCTTCCCTGAGCTTACAAAAATTCTTCAACTTCAACAAATTTTTGCAATTCTTGAACATGTCTCGGCCCTTGTTAGTTCGGCGAGATCCGTATACTAAAGAAGAAGATGAATCTATTTGCAGAAACTATGTTTTTTTATTTACTCAGCTTGCTTCAGGAAACTATCCATTAGTGAATTTCTGGGCGGTTATTCACGACGAGTTCTGCAGTGACACCCGTAATTCGAGTCGTCGTGCTATATGCGACACATAAAATCGTTTTCGTACAATTAAGAAAGAAGTAAGTGAGTTTGTAGCTTTAACCATACAAGCCAATCGATATAGACTGAGAGGTGAAACTGATGCTGAGATGGTAACAAGATCTTTGGCTGAATGGCGAAGATGGAAAAATGTGGCTTTTCCTTTCGAAAAATGTTTCGAAATCCTTAAGGTGTTGAACAGTTTCAACCCCTTCTTTGTAGTTGTTGTTCCACCTGGTACTTCTCATCAGTGAAGCTAATGTAGTCCTCCGTAATTCAGTGAAGCTAATGTAAAACGCTTACTTTTAAACATATGTAATTTCATTTAATTCAGACCGTCGTACTTTTAAGACTAAAATTACAAATGTAGCAGAATTAAAAATTACAATCTCTCTAACGTCGCTCATCGCTAGCTCTTTCATTGTTATCTTCTGGAGTCAAGAATTCTCCAAGACCTGGGGATAGACCTGGGATATCCCCACTTGCAACCATATTAAATAAATTTCCATAAGGGGATAAAGCTGGTTGAACAACATTAGGCGATTGGAAAGCACTAGGCGATTGGAAAGTACTCGGTCCTCCAAGCATATAAGATGTTTGTTGTTGTTGTTGTGGTGGTGGTGGTGGTGTAACATTGTAGCAATCAATTAGGTTGTAGGGCGAGAATGATGATGAAATGCGCCTAGGATCTAGCCGAAATACTTGAGGTTGAGATAAAGGCACCGTTTTTGGTGAAGTACTGTGCCGTACATGTGGTGAAGAACTCTGTCGTACTTGTGTTTCTCCCACCACTGTATTATCACTATCTTGCAATGATCTGTTGCTCCTGGTGGAATCAGTAGACGGTGAACGCCCATCATCATTCACAGTTGGACTCAATCTAAACATTGTGTCCTCGTGCCATTTCCGACATACATTCAAGTGTATAGCCTCCATTTTCCGATTCACCCAATACAAATCGTTCAGTTGGCTCCGCAACTCTTCGTCACTGGCAGTCACATTGTAGTAAGGATAATCACGTTCCACATCTTCGGAAACAATGGGGATCGTGGTTGGCTCACCTTGTGAAGTAATACTTGGCATCTTCCAACGAATTTCGGGCATATTTGATGAAGATGATGAAGAACTTGCACCCGTGGTGGGGTAAGTTATAAAGCATGGCTCTTTTGGAGGTGGCTGGCTAGGAACGATATTTGCATCATGGGACAGGCGTGATAACCCTGGGAAATCAAACCCATAGATGTGCATGTTTTTTATCCCAATTACAGGCTTTGCAATCGAATTGTACCAGTTGACATACTGCGCTTCATCAATATCCCTCTTTGTATTTAGTTCATACCTCTCCCAATTGGTTCTTCTTAGCCGATCAAAATCTGATCCAGAGGTTTGCATCTGTTGTGGCGGGTTAATTGCAATTGCATATATACCTTGTATTTGGTACTGCAATCTTCCTCCCATGTACCAAACCCCTCTTTCTGTTTATGGAGTGTAAAAAACAACTCTACGCAGAGAATAATCAAGAATACGTTATCCATCATTAACACCATACTGAGGAAAATCAATGTAAGGGTGAACAACTAAGTTGTTGTGGCTTCGAGTCATCTGTTGAAATATCTGAACAAAACTGGAACCCGAGACGTCGCTGCCAGTGTCCTTCGCCCAGTTGCTCGAGACGTACATGTTCAAGATTGGAAATCTATGGGTATCGTCTTTAAGGATTGGTTTACCAACACAGAAGTAGGTATACCACCAATACTGCAAATTACTCCATGATTTTAGTATTTTGACTTAATCTACATTTGTTCATAAAAATTATTTAAATTTAAAAATAATAATTTTGATATTTACCTCTATGATGCCCCAGAAACCAGTGAAATTAGGCATACCCATGGACGCTTGATCCAGCCCACAGTACAATTCTGCTAAAATTTCAGATCCCCAGTCATAATCTGGTGCTTTGTCAAGGTCTTCTAACGCTTGAATCCAACCAACACGAGCAACATAAGTTGAGTTTGGAAAGAATGCCTGACCCAGTACCCATAAGATAAACACCCTTTCGAGTTCAGGATAGTCATCTAAATCTCCTAGGTTCCTGCTTTGGGTAAGGAAGGACTTCAACGCTGAACATTTAATCCCACCTCCTTTCAATTCTTTATGATCTTTACGTATTTCTGATTCTATAAACGAGGGAAAAAGCGTCTCCCATTTACTATTTGATACCCATTCGTCTTGGTTGAATGGTACCGGTTCTCCCACTCCACTTGGGATCCCACAAATGAAATACAAATCAAGGGGCGTAATTCCTATTATAAGAATAATATCAACTATGATTAATTCTTTTGATTATTTAATAATTATTAAAAATATATAAATTAAGTTAAGTTAAACAAGCTTACCAATTTCAAAATCCAGAAAATGGAATGTGTGCGTCGTCAGCCACCACCTTTCTACCACTATTATCGTAATTTTGTTGTTGTGTCTTCTAGGCTTCACACTATAAAGCGCACTCCAGGGATATCTGTCAACCTTTTCTCGGACTTGAGGGGGTAGACCTTCATAAACAACCTTTAAGTCTGAAAATCCACCTCTCATTTTATAATAACCCTAAGACCGTTCTTGATGCCCCGACACATGACCTTTAACTAATGATAGAGCAGAAACAACACTCGGCGAAGCAAACTTAGCTTCCCGATTTTGAGAATAATTTACATCTGTTTGAGGCCGCGGTAGCGGTTCATATCTTCGATCTCTTTTCTTCTTTAGACTATTCCCCACTTTTCTTAATAAGTTGCTCATATTGTGTTAGAATTTTTTGGTTTAGAAGAGTTTTAGAAGAAGGAAATGGTAGTGGTGTGACTGAAAATGAATTCAGTTGAAGGAATTTATAGTTTTAAAAATAATACCGTTGAAAATATGGGCGTTAGAGAATCGACCGTTGGCGATTTTGTGTCTAACGCCCGCGTTGGTGTCATCAACGCCAACGGTTGTGTCGTCAACGCCAGCGTGTGGGTTTTCAATGCCTGTGGTTTTTCTGCCAACGCCAACGTGTGTCTCAAGTTCGGGCGTTTGATGATCAACCGCCCAATGCTTTACCATAGTGTAAAAACCTGTTTGGACATCCACCTGGCTCAACAATAAAATGGATTTGGCCATTGCCATAGGAATTGCCCTAAGCCTGATGAGAGAAATAAAGTCAATTCCGATCTTTATTTTGGTCTTATCGAAATAAGCGATTGTATGTATACAATCGGTTTAACAAGGGAACTAAATTTATTAGTCAATTTGTTAAACTATTAGGGAAAATTGCTTAGGGAAATAGTTTTCCTTGATAACATATTAAGACTAAATTACTTGTAGTTTCGGTTTTAATATTGGTTATCTAAAGTGGTATGTGAAACCTTCGTGCTTAACTCTTATAGGTTGTGTACAAGTCTTTTAAGATCCTTTCGGGTTGACCTTTATTTGCTCGAACCTTTGTCATTTTGTGACAAAAAGGGGGAGAAATATATGGAGTAAACAAGTGATTTGCAATCACTAAGGAAGGAAAATTGTGCTTAAACGTTATATCTAACGAAAGAGTAAAGCATTGACTAAGGGGGAGAAATATATCATATTGTTGTGTAGTTATCTTGACTACAAAAGTGGAATAACAAAGATGTTCGGATTGAATATCTACCTATCTTACCTTTAGGGCGAGTATAAGCTTTGTTATTCAGATGTCAAGAGCGGGCATTTATTGGTTAAATATATGCAGGTTATTGTGCTGTTGAAACTTGGAATCAAGCGTATGTATAATGAATTCTTGTAATTTGTTTATCCATATGTATTAAGAGTTTTGTCACTAAAATTGACAAAGGGGGAGATTGTTAGAGCATAGCTCGGTTGAACCCACCAAGCGTTGGTATGTCAAGTTTGGTTGTCATATTTTAGTGAATCAAAACTCATCAAAGAGTCGCTTGATTATGATACTAGAGACAACTTCGTATAGGTTGGACTAGAAAGTCTAGGAATATGACACATACAAGTATTACTCGAAGACTTGAAGAACGTGAAGAAGTAACGAGCTACAACGACGACATCATCCTTCCTCTTGAGGTTAGTAATATTTTGACTTGAACTGTTTCATTCCCAACATATCTTTCAAGTCGTGATATATTGAAAACATAACTGCGAAGCTGTGAATGAATATTTTACTCTAGTAGTGAGACATGATCATATGATCATAGTATTAAGGAATTATACTACGAAGTATAACGCTTATCTTTTGAACTTCGTAGATATGACATGGACATAATCGTATGAATGCTATTGTGATTATGTGTATGGGTAAAGGTGAAGATTTCATCTTAGGAAACAATGTTTTACATTTGTTTAAAGGAAGTACATTCATGAACTTGTTTTATGAATTGAAAGGGAAATCGCTAGGCTTATTGGTATTGTTATTCATTGCATATCTTTGGATTACCAATATGTGTGAGATGGTAGAACCGATCATAACTTGTTATGTATCTTGGTATAACTAATCACAATGTCTGACTTATGATTTGGTATGACTAGTTTTGTTTAATTAGTGTAACAGATCCTAAGTAATAACCTGAATCACTCTATTTCACCCTAGCATGTGTTTAATTAGTGTAACCGATCCTAAGTAATAACCTGAATCACTCTATTTCATCCAAGTTGGATGCTACAATCACAGGTAAAGTTTCAGCTGGGCCTAAAAACACATACTTCAAGGTATCTGGTAATGGTTTAAGGTCCAACTTAGGAGGCTTTCCTAACGAAGGAACTAGAGTAGACTCAGAAACTGGTAATGGTTCGAACTTAGATTTCCAAACATTGCTAGTGTCAAACTAAGGGGTTGAATCTAACAAAGCATTCACCTCATTAATCACATTATCATCATCAAAATCAATCCCGAAATGGGCTAGGCATTTCTCTAGTGGATCTTCTAACAAAGTGTTTGGTAATGACTCCTCGACTAATGTTCCTATCATGTTGACCTCTTCTATGCTCGAGTCATCTCGTTCAGAGGGTAGCTTACTAATATGAAAAATGTTCAGCTCAATGGTCATGTTACCAAAAGACAGATTCATAATACCGTTTCGACAGTTGATGATCGCATTTGATGTAGCTAAAAACGGGCGACCTAGAATTACCGGTATCTGGTTCTCTGGGTCAGGGACAGGTTGGGTATCTAGGATAATAAAATCCACTGGATAAATAAACTTGTCGACCTCAATAAGAACATCCTCGATCACACCACGAGGAATTTTTATGGACCTATCAGCTAACTGAAGTGTTATCTGGGTAGTTTCATCTCACCAAGTCCTAGCTCAAGGTACACATGGTATGGGAGTAGGTTCACACTGGCTCCTAAGTCAAGCAGCGCTTTCTCAACACGGTATTTCCCTATTGTACAGGCAATGGTAGGGGAACCTGGGTCTTTATACTTAGGAGTAGTAGTATTCTGAATAATAGAACTCACATGACTAGCTAGGAAGGCTTTCTTATGGACACCGAGCTTACGCTTTCGCGTACACAAGTCCTTAAGGAACTTGGCATAAGGAGGAATCTGCCTAATTGCATCTAATAATGGAAGCTTGATAGTTACCTGCTTAAAAACCTCCAAAATGTCATTAAAAGTGGACTCCTTCTTAGTTGGTACCAGCAATTGTGGGAATGGGGCTCTAGGAACAAAGTTTGGCTTATCAGGGGCCTTATCAGTCTCCTTAGAGGTTCCATCAATCTCTTCATCTTTTGATTCAGAAGGGTGAACTACAGCATGTTCACTATCAGGCATGGAAACCTTATTGTCTATTTCTCTACCACTCCTAAGGGTTTTGATTGAATTCACATGATCAGATGATCTTCCTCCTATTTCATGAACTCCTCTAGGATTAGGTTGAGTTTGACTAGGAAAACTCCCACTATCTCTCTCACTTAGAATCTTAGCCATTTGACTAACTTGAAGTTCTAACTTAGCAAGAGATTTGGCATTATGTTGAAAATTCTGCTTGGTTTCCTCTTGAAAACTAGCCTGGTTCTTCAGTAATACTTCTTGGGTCTTTACGAACATGTCCTGGCTCCTTTTCAATAAGCTAAGAGATTCCTCTAAGCTAGTTATTCTATTCTCAGAAGGGTTCTGGAACTGGGCTTGACCCGAAGGGTTTTTATTATAACCAAAACCTGGGGGAGGCTGAGAATTACTAGACTGTCCTTGACTCTGTCCTTTAGACCAAGAGAAATTAGGATGGTTTCTCCAACCAGGGTTGTAGGTCTCTGAGTAGGGGTCAAACTTCTGTCGGTTTTCAAATCTAGCATTATTATAGACAGCATGGGCGTGCTCTTCACTATCCTGATCTTCCCAAAACGAGTTACTGGGTTCTATTCCACAACTAGAGACTTGAGAGGCTCTAATCCTATTATCAGGTTCAGCAAAAGACCTATGTTTAGATTGATTCAATTCTAAAGCTTCCAACCTTTTAGACAAAGCAGTAAACTTAGCATCAGACCCAAAGCCTGTATCAACCATATTGGTGCTACTTCTATTGATCAAGAGTCTTTTAGGGGGTTCAACACAAGATTCCCACTGTTGGGATTTTTCAGCGACATCTTCTAAGAAGGAAAACGCATCATCAGCATTTTTACTAGTGAACTCACCAGCGCACAAAGACTCGACCGTGGCTTTGGTCGAATAATCCAAACCATCATAAAGAATCCCTACTAGTTTCATTTTGTCAAACCCATGGTGAGGACAGTGGGATAAGAGATCATTGAATCTCTCTAAAAACCTATAAAGAGATTCTCCCTCTTGTTGTACACTAGCACTAATTTTCTGCCTAACAGCTATAGTTTTATGCTTAGGGTAGAATTTAAAATAGAAGGCATCAATAAGTTCCTTCCATATCTTTATGGATTCAGATGGTAGGTTATTAAGCCATGTCTTGGCTTTATCTCTCAGGGAAAAAGGGAACATCCTAAGTTTCAAGACTTCTTCACTAAGGTCTTTAATATTAATTGTTCCACAAATTTCTTCAAAGTCCCTAATGTGAAAGTAAGGGTTTTCATCTTCTTTTCCTAAGAATATAGGGATCATCTGAAGAATACCAGGTTTCAACTCATAACTAGCCGTAGAGGCTGGCAACTTAATGCACGATGGTCGGTTGGTCCTAGTTGGGTACATGTACTCCTTCAAAGTTGTCATTGTTGGCACAGTAAAAATCCTAGGGGTGAATTCTTCACTAAGACTTAAATTCTCAAAATTGAAGTTTCCGAAAACAGGGCTCTCTAAAGAAGAGTCTTCGAGCTCCCCGTCTTCAAAAGAAAAACCTTTAGGCTCGTCACTAATCAAACGACCAAAAGTGTCTCTTTTCCAAGCACGCTCACTAATGGATTTGAGCGATTTTGGCATACACTAATAAAAAAAATAAAAATAAAAATCCTAAAGAAGGGAGGTTCTAAGCAAACACACAGCAGGCTGACTCCACCAAAGCAAACCTAAAAATTTCTAACAAACAACAAGCATGATGGCTCCACTTAGATTGTTTCTAGACCAGCTCCTAATCTTTCGAAAAGGAATTCGTTACAATTTAAGCAGACCTCTCTGGATCGATCCGAATAAAGTGAGTCGAAGAGAAGTAGGAGAAGCTCAAAGGAGCTTTGATACCCCCACCTCTTTGGCAACGCTTCCTTGGGTTACAAGGCGGCTCTAATCGACTCACAGTAATCTTCCTGAACTTCAAAGTATGCTTAAAAGAGTAACCAATATTTTTCGAACGACTTTCCTATTAAGCTCGTTACCCTATAGGTCTCGTTCTAGTCAATATTTTAGGTTTGGGTTCGCGTAGGTTATGTTTTCCTAAGGCGGGCAAGAAGAGAACGGTGATGAAATCCGAACCCTTATCTTATATGGCCAGTCCTTGCCCTTTACTAGGAAATTAAAGTCCGTATTCAGTCCTCAACATATATTCACCTTAAGGCAGACAGTAAACCCGCTGACAGGGGATTCGCGGGTGTTTCAAAAAACTTACCTGCCGTACCAGACGGGCGAAGAACCGCTGAAGTCGACTCGGGCCACGACTCCTATGTCATGTACGAACCCGAGGGGCCGAGACGATATTGTAATCGTCGTCCTTCCCTGCAAACAGTTTGTATTTAAAACTACCCTTCCGTAGGGTTTAAAAATAAAATAAAAATGTCCAAGTGTTCAAATGTCCCAAAAATAAAATACAAAAATAAATCCCTATATACAGTTTCTAAAAATAAAATCTAAAAAAATAAAAATAAAAGAAAAATCTAAAAACCTAATAAAAAAAAAAAATAAAAAAAAAATTTCTTTGTCCTTCTTTTCCTTTTCTTTTAGCTTTTATCTTTGGCTCCTAATCTCTTAGTCACCAAAGTCTTTGGCTTAAAAAAAAATTCGGTCTAAACTCCAAACCTGTAGCACAAAGAAATATACCCAAAGAAACGTAAAATAGAACAAAGAGAAAATAATAAAAATCTAAAAAAAATAAATCTAAAAACTCTAACTTAAAAACAAGTCCGCGTCGGCGGCGCCAAAAATTGATATAATTTTGATAGTGGTAAGAATGAGGTTCGTAAGACTTGTGAAAGAATATTGAATTTAGATTTATTTAAACTAAAAGTAGAGAAAATTTTAATCCAAATTTGTTTTTTTTTAGAGTGAAAATAACCAAGACACTAGATTCCACTATTACACATGAATAAACGATGATAAGAATTAGTGTAACCGATCCTAAGTATGTGTTTTTTTTTTTTGTTTTTTTTTTGCTATCTCAATCACTCTATTTCACCCTAGCATTGGTAACAACTTGAATCGTGAGCCCCACCTAATCACTTAGAGAAACATATTTTAAAAAGAAAATAAAAACAGAAGTGAAAAGGACTCAACGAGATATGGCGAAACTATCATGTTATTTTTAACACCTGAGCTCTGTGCTTTTACGAATAGACTCTTATAGATGTTTCCATCTACTCAGATTGGTTCCTCAACTCCTAAAACCAAAATGCTTCCATCCACTTAGGTTGGTTAGTGCCATCCTTAATAGGCATAAATTTCTAGGCTCTGGAGTTTATTGCAACTAAAAAGTTTTTCCCATACCCCAAACTTAAATCTAACATTGTCCTCAATGTTTCTAATGAAAGAGCAGTACCAAAAATAACACAAAGAGAAGTTGGAAAGATAGTACCTGGGTGAAGAGAGAAATCAAAAACTAATATACAACATACAATGACCCCGATGGTCAATCAAGGGTAAGCAGGGTCCTCCAGAGGGACCTCCTCAACATCACCTGTAGGAAAGGGCTCTAAAAAGGGTTTCAATCTCTGACCGTTAACCTTCGAAGAACCATCCGGTGTCTCGATCTCAACAGCTCCATGAGGAAAAACAGTACGGACCACAAAAGGACCGGTCCACCGAGAGCGCAACTTCCCGGGAAATAGATGCAAACGAGTGTCATACATAAGAACTTTTTGACCTGGAGAAAATGACTTCCGTAAAATATTCCTATCATGCACAAGTTTCATTTTGTTCTTATACTCCTTAGCACTATCGTATGCATCTCTACGAATCTCGTCCAACTCATCGAGCTGGAGCTTTCTGTGAGCTCCTGCCTTGTCAAGTGAAAAGTTTAGCTGCTTAATATCTCAATAGGCTTTATGCTCTAACTCAACAGGCAGGTGACATGCCTTGCCAAATACTAAACGATAAGGTGACATTCCAATGGGTGTCTTAAACGCAGTACGGTAAGCCCATAAGGCATCAGTAAGCCTCAATGACCAGTCTTTCCTATTGGGATTAACTGTTTTCTCTAAAATACGCTTAATTTCCCTATTGGAGACCTCTACCTGACCACTAGTCTGTGGGTGATATGGGGTAGCTACTTTGTGGGTAATACCATACTGTTTCATTAAAAGAGCAAATGGTCTATTACAAAAGTGTGAACCTCCATCACTAATTATAGCTCGCGGCGTACCAAAACGTGTAAGTATATTTTCTTTCAAAAACTGGACTACGACCCTATGGTCATTGGTTTTACACGCAACCGCCTCAATCCACTTAGAGACATAGTCTACAGCGACAAGGATGTATAAGTTACCAAAAGAATTAGGAAACGGACCCATAAAGTCAATACCCCACACATCAAAGACCTCAACAACTAAGATAGGGTTCAAGGGCATCATGTTCCTACGGGAAATGGTTCCTAATTTCTGGCAACGTTCATAAGTAACACAGTAACTGTGGGAATCTTTAAACAACGAAGGCCAATAGAATCCACACTGCAATATCTTAGCAGCAGTCTTCTTAGCACTAAAGTGACCCCCACAAGCATGATCATGACAAAAGGAAATAATACTTGACTGATCAATCTCATGTATACATCTCCTAATAATCTGGTCTGGACAATACTTAAACAAATAAGGATCATCCCAAAAGAAGTGCTTAACCTCAGCTAAAAATCTAGAACGATCTTGTTTACCCCAATGCTGGGGAATTCGACCAGTAACAAGATAGTTCACTATATTCGCATACCAAGGTAATTGGGTAACAGAGAACAGTTGTTCATCAGGAAAACTATCTCTAACAGGAGGAGAATCATCAGGGGTATCCACAACAAGCCTAGACAAGTGGTCTGCTACTACATTTTCTGCACCTTTTTTGTCTCTAATGTCTAAGGAAAATTCCTGCAACAAAAGGATCCATTTAATCAATCTAGGTTTTGTATCCTTCTTGGAGAGAAGATACTTCAAAGCAGCATGATCAGTGAAGATTATAACCTTAGAACCTAAGAGATGGGATCTAAACTTGTCTAAGGTGAACACAATGGCTAACAGTTCCTTCTCCGTAGTAGTATAGTTCAACTGGGCATCATTCAGAGTTTTGCTAGCATAGTAAATCACATGGAGTAATTTGTTTTCTCGCTGACCTAGCACAACACCAATAGCAAAATCTGAAGCATCACACATGATCTCAAAGGGTAGGTTCCAGTTGGGTGCCTGGACTATGGGGGCGGTAGTGAGTAAAGTCTTAAGCTTCTCAAAAGCCTCTAAACAAGCATCATCAAAGACAAACTTAACATCTTTTGCAAGCAAATTGCAAAGAGGTCTAGAAATTAAGCTAAAATCTTTAATGAATCGACGATAAAAACCTGCATGCCCTAAGAATGACCTAATATCTCTTACGGTTTTTGGGACCTGTAAAGTCTTAATAAGGTCAACTTTGGCTTTATCTACCTCTATACCCTTAGATGATACGATATGCCCTAAAACAATTCCTGAACGGACCATGAAATTACATTTCTCCCAATTAAGCACTAGATTATTCTCCTTACACCTAGTCAAAACTAATGACAGATGATGCAAGCACTCATCAAAAGACGAACCAAATACTGAAAAATCATCCATAAAGACCTCTAAGAACCGTTCTACCATGTCAGAAAATATGCTCATCATGCAACGCTGAAAAGTTGCAGGGGCATTACAAAGCCCGAAAGGCATGCGTCTATACGCGAAGGTACCAAAGGGACAGGTAAAAGTAGTTTTTTCTTGGTCTTCAGGGGCAATAACGATCTGATTATATCTGGAGTAGCCATCTAAGAAGCAGTAGTGACTATGTCCAGCTAATCTCTCTAGCATTTGGTCGATGAAAGGAAGGGGAAAGTGGTCCTTCCTAGTGACCTTGTTCAATTTCCTATAGTCAATACAAACACGCCAACCCGTGGTCACTCGAGTTGGGATTAACTCATTGTTTTCATTCTGGACTACAGTAATACCGGATTTCTTGGGGACAACCTGAACAGGGCTGACCCACTTGCTGTCTGAAATAGGGTAGATAATGCCTGCATCTAACAACTTAAGAACCTCGGTTCGAACTACCTATTTCATATTAGGGTTTAGTCGACGTTGCATCTCCCTAGAAGGTTTGGTTTCTTCCTCTAAATAAATCTGATGCATACAAACTGTAGGACTTATACCCTTAATGTCTGCTATGGTCCATCCTAAAGCTTCCTTGTTGTTTTGAAGAACGGTTACTAACCTACTTTCCTGATCACTATCCAAGTTGGATGCTACAATCACAGGTAAAGTTTCAGCTGGGCCTA